>JARFJB010000966.1:2457500-2685000 GCA_036346205.1 Vesta saturnalis | reverse complement strand
TGTAATTGCTGACGCAACCAATTGCAATATGTTAAACGCCGAACTGTGTCTCCTGGCCTTAGGCAATGAGGAAACTGTATTTTGTTAGGTTACTGTAGTTTTTGTTTTTTTTTCTATTATTATTTCGCATTAGAACGTCAGATTTTAAAGCGCTCCGCACGCGCGAAGCGAGGAAACGCGTGATTGGGCGCATCTTTCTAGGATTAGCTACAAGTGATTTTTGTGTACAAGAAAACGGAAATGTTTTTGAACATTTACTGTAATTTTTTAAAGTATAGCATTCATTTTTGTTTTGTTTGTTCATTTGCATTCTTAGGAATCAATTTGTCATAACATTAAAATTGTAATATTTTAATTTTGACGCAGCAATTTATGGAGTATGTATGACCATACATGGTCACATGGTAAAACTTTAAATAATTAGGTGCATTTTACAGGGTCTAACTACACTTAAAGTGTACGATAATTCAATAAACATAGTAATCTAAACTAAAAATTTGGATAAATTTGGAACGAATATATTGAAGATGAATATTTCAAGATAAAACGTCTGGATCTTTTTCGAGGTGTGGCAGTACAGTATTTTGGGTTATTAATGCTTGCAAAAAATTTAATAAAATTTACAGGGCCGCATTTAAAGAAATGAAGCTGATGATGGTCCTGTAAAGGCGAAACGTTACATATAAAGATTGATAATTCTATTCGATAGAGGAAAAAAAGTTGCCATGAGGAATCGTCCTTCTTTTTTCAATATCACCTGAAACAAGGCTAAAATGAAACAAAAACAGATTTGCCAAAATTTCGTTTTTTTTTTTTCAAATACTTCGAAAACTAATCATATTAGCCTTAATTTTTTAGAGCCATAAAGTTGGTCCACTGATTACGCAACGTTGCCCCCATTTAAGCTCCTTGATATCTCTTACCGTTTTCGAGACCCCTGCAGTGAGGCAAGAATTTGTAACAGCCTACATAGAAACATGTATATATATATATATATATATATATATATATATATATATATATATATATATATATATATATAGTGTGTGTGTGTGTGTGTGTGTGTGTGTGTGTGTGTGTGTGTGTGTGTGTGTGTGTGTATACATATATGTACCGCTACACATAAAATAATATGGTGTAATATGAAAAACGTGAGTCAAAATTATTCTCGTTATAATAAATGTTCCAATTTGATTAAATTTTTTTCAAAATAGTCTTGATATGGTTCACTACTGTTTTGATAGCAAGCAACTAAATCAGTTTCCAAAAAAATTTCAATCCTACAATCGCCAATTCTATGAACTAATGTTGTGATTTGAGTCCCACGTAGTACAATTAGAAAAAACTAAAGTATCCCCAGCCGCACCTATTAATCTAGAGCAACATATTTCAAATAATAGTATGGTTAATGTACAGTTTTCTGGATTATTATTTAAATTTATAAATTTTTCAGATTTTTGTAAACAATAAGGTAAATTTTTACTTAGTCGTTCATATAGGGGAACCATTCCTTTAGCTATGTTTATTTCAGTGAAATTAAACATGTTTTCGAAATTCGAATTATTGACTGTTCAATTGGAGATCTATCTCCTACGTGACTCGTTCAAGATACTTATTCACATGTAATACAAGATTAGGAAAAATGTATGAAAAGACGTAGAGAATAAAGATTGTTAATAACATCACGTGTGGAATGCCTAATCAGTCTAGTGTAAATCTGACTATAACTGAGTGACGTTTTTTTGCCATAGTGAAGTCCTTGAAGTTGAAGTACTTCGTAGCTTCTAAAGAGATTGAACTCAGGAACAAGAAATTCAGGACGACTTGAGGTTGATAAGCCAATTATGTTTTGAAATACAATGTTGTTGACTATCCTATTCGCAGCGCCAATTATATTTTTATTTGTTTGTATGAACAAATTTATTAAACATGAGAAGTAACAAGTATGAGAAATCACTAACTAAACAAGTTTGATTAGATTTATAAAAGTCGTTTTTATATACTAAACATTATCAGCTTGTTTGAATATTCAATATAACGAAGCTAATCTATTTTGAGATTACGCACAACACAGTTCTACGAAAGAGGCTAATGCATTCTTTATAATAATAACAATGAGAAATATTTAGTTTTGTTAGTAATTAATAGTCAACAATTGGTATAATTGCATTAATGATTACAACAGAAAATATCTAATTCTATTTATAGTTAGTTATCCGCATTTTTGTATTGATGTAATTATGTGCAACGTATGTATTTTCAATTTCTCTCTTTCTAATTTTTTTTTAAATTGTTTTAATGAGATATTCTTTACGAAACAAAACTGTGAATACTGTCACACTATTAATCCTGACTACTGTATTTTATTTTCCAAGTTTACTTTTATTGAAAAAACGAGTCATAGCTAATGGTGTATTAACAAGTGGTAATAAATTATACTACCTTTACTACTTTGCACATTAACGTCAATAGCTCTACATTTGTTGGCGTAGTCAATTGAAGTAAGTTTATCACTGTCTTACAATTCTTTATATTACTCTAAAATTGGAAAGATTACATATATACGTCCTAAAGAGTATTTCATTACATAGAAACTTTTTCCCACAATATTGACAACGTTGCATTAATAAAGTTTTATAGGTCAGCGAATTTAGTTTTTTTGAGCAATGTGGACTTAAGCAAAGTATTTTCAATATTTTATCTTTCTTGAATAGTGTGTCGTGTATTTTAGTGAACGGTAGATTTGTAAACACAAAAGATGCGATGAAAGTCAAGTGCCACTAATGCTACTTCCTCCTTTTTAGTATTGTTTGCCAGCCCACATAACATTTTCTTAACTATCCTATAGAAATTTATCTCCCTTTTCATAGGCACTACAAAATAATATTGTATTTTATGTCAGATTTCCCTTGTAGAAAATGTAATTTTTTTTAATATAAAGTAATCTAACATTTTCATTGTTGTCTATTAAATTAAGTACTTTTGCTCTGCTATTATTACCTCGGAAACGGAGCAGTAAACGGCAAAACCATCACAGGATATGAAAACCAATGTAATAAATAGTAATCATGTATACAAAAATACGTAATTGCTTTTCATTAAGTATTACAAGGTAGAAAAGAAAATAAGCACCTATATTAAAAATTTAATCAATAAGTTTTTGTTTTGTTACCGTTAAAATTAATACCGTGTTTACGAATATTTTACGTTTTTTTTTTAATTGACATTAAATTCCTTAATGTTACTATACAATACTTTAACACTTATTACTAAAAAGGTTAAACTTACTGTTAATTTGCTTAATTTTTTTATTAGTGTTGTTATTTTAATTAAATTTTGACTACTCGGAAGCAGTATAAATGTGATTATCTAAATCTTTGCTTTGTGTTATAGGATTTTTATCTTGTTCTTCCGCTCATCCTTAAAACAACTTAATATGTCTTTTTCTTAATTTTTTCGAAGAGTTAAGAAAGCGAAATTATAGAGTACTCATGGACTTCATAGGTTCTAAACATTTAGTTTTACTTACGCACGTTAAACCGATATATACGACTCATCAGACGAAATAGTAGATTACAGTAGAATGAGCCCCCTCTGGTCTGTGACGTCATCAGTGGTGGGGGAGGTCACGACCACGTGGCCGTGCCCATTTCCCACCCCCATGGCTTCTTTTCAGGGGCGTTTTCAACCTCTAGTCGGAATTTTCAACCCCTTTATGGTATTTTCACCCCTTGAAGACATTTTTACCCCTAATTAGAGACCCTTTGGGTGGGGGTCGGCTCTTTTCGAGGACGATTTTCAACCCCTTCATGGAAATTTCAGCCCTTGACGGTATTTTCAGTTCTAATTAAGGCCTTTCTGGCAGTCCACCCCATTGTTTAGGGTTCGGGGACGGGTGTGGCGATGGTCACGTGACATTTTCACCTTTATTTGGGTCTAAGCCCCTGGAGGTTAGACACGGGGCTCACGCATACAGTGTTCTGGTTGGTGGGCCTAGGGAATGGTCACGCCCCCTTGTTTCTGATCGGTATATGGACTCCGCCCCCTGGTTTCTGATTAGTTACGGGCAGGCGTGTGGACCATATGTTTATTAAGCTCCTTTTGGCACAGGTCCTCGGAACTTGTGCGTGAGTTTTCGTCCATTGTCGATACCCTTGGCAGTAAATTTGAACTTGTATTCTAATAAGGGGGCCTAATGCTAACTTGTAAGACAAGTGTAGTTCTCAACTTGCTCTCGGGGCTTCGCTCCCTTGGTTCTAAATTTGTATTTAAGTCTCTACAGATTATGGGGGCAATTTTAATATGTATTCTTACAAGGGAGTCCTAATGCCAACCCTTAATACAGTTAGAGGGCTTCGCAATTTCCTCTCAGGACTTAGCCCGTTGTCTCTGAATTTATATTTAGGTCTCTACAGGTTATAGTGATAAATTTGGGTATGTATTCTAAGAAGGGGGCCCTAATGCTAACTTGTAAGACAAATATAGGGCTTTGCAACTTGCTTTCGGGCCCCTGGCGTATTTTAATAAGGGGCCCTAATGCTAACTTGTAAGACAGGTATAGGTCTTCACGACTTGCTCTCGAGGCTTCGTCGATGTCCCATTGGCGAAAAATTTGAATTTGTATTTAAATCTCTGCATTTCTGCTTAGTTATGACAGGAAATTTTAATTTTTATTCTAATAAGGGTCCCTAATTCTAACTTGTAAGACATGTATAGACCTTCGGTACTTGCTTTCGGGTCTTAGCCCCCTTGCCCCAAAATTTGAATTTAATATAACAAATTCGAATGTCATTATTAATTTTAGCCATACATAATACTGACGAAGTTGATTAATTTTAAGAAAGTTCTGTTCTTTATGTTGACCATTATATTCCTTGATTATCAGCGTGATGTTCAACCAGCCGGTAAAGTACTTTACCGGCTAGCTGGTAAAGTGAAGTCAACTACCTTCCTTGTGAAAAGGTCATGTACATATTACTAGCTGATTGTGAATAGACATTATTACAGTATTCCAATAAGGATGTCCTAAGTTTGGCAGTATTAAGCAATGACATCACATAGGATGGAACAAAAGTATCAAGTAATGGTTTTAACTTTATTATTTGCATAGTTACAACAAAATTTTCAATATAAAAGTTGTTTGGTTCATTACCAAACACGTTTTGAGTTTTTTACATTGTTGATGTAACCAACTATTTTTGTTAATGGCATCCAAACTTTTTTTTGTCATTTTGAAATCAACGTATTTTCCTTATTCAGTCATAAAACTTCGAATAAAAGGTATGCGAGAAAAAAAAATTATTGCCACCCAATCAAACTAAATTTTATTTATTTCACAAAATTTCGAAAAAATTAAATATTTAAAGATTAACAAAGGTAGACTAAATAAAAAAAACAGTAGTACTCAATCAAACGTTCAAACTGACCTCCGTTGACTGCCAAGCAGTGACCTAACCGACAATTAAATGCTACTATAGTAGAAGCTCTGTGTCACACCTCTACACGACTCTCCGCATTTTGGCAGTTATTCGCAACTTTAAGTCCTACAAATTACGTGATCTTTGTTTGAACACATTATTTTTTACATGACCCCAATGCAAAAAGTCGTCAAATGCGGAGATCCGGACATGAAATTATTTTGACGCACTGTGTATATGTGGACTTGTGTTGTGCGTAGAACGTATTTTGGATAGTAAATGAACGTGAGTTCGCACGACAAAATTTTTGGATATACAGAATGTAAATTGGTGTAAATGCTACTCTGCTGGAATTGTAACAAAGCGTTTTGTATCATGTAAGAGCATTTAAATGTTATTTGAAGACTTTAAGGTGAAAGTATTAGATTTAGTTGAAAAATAATGTTTTGGTAGAACCCCTATTGATACGATAAGAATGCGTGATTAAAATTGTTGTGAATGTAAGAATGAGTGAATTTATGATGTGTTGATGCATTAAAGTGTAGAGAAGAATATATATGTACAATTGAAGGTATGCTCAAGGACAAATGATGTTAGAATTTGCTAAATTGTGCGGAAGGAAATATTGCGCGTGTGTAAAACCTTCACAAAAAGTTCAATATTGATCCAGACAGTATACGGAGTAAATTTGAATGTGGTATTTTGAGGATGTTTGTAAAGAAACTCAAGATGGCTGCGTTTTTCTCGTTCCGGTTGCGTTGGTTCCGCCGCAGCCCGGCAAATGCGAGTATTAGAAACTCCTCTGGGATAGGCTGTTGTGGTTTGAGCGCGAAAAATATGATGACGTTGGTAAAAATAGTTGACCATAGGTATATAAGAAAGAGCTTGCGAGGGTAGACACAGAGAGAGAGAGAGATGCTCGGCGATCGAGCGCGAGTAGTTTGTAAGTTCAAAAAAATGATCTGCGCTGCTTTTGTTTGTAAACAATTAGTATCGTAGTGTACTATTTGACTGCAAAGGCCCATTTTGGGGATAAAGTATTTAAACATTTTCAAATAAAAGGATTCATTGTGAATTGAAAGAAAAATGTTAGTGAGCTTTCTTTTTAATTGAAGAAGTGTTGGATCAGATTTAAAGTAAGCAGCAAACATCGAAAACCGCGTGATCCAATCATAAACCTAAGGCAATCCTTTAAGTGCGGGTTCATTTTCGCCCAACACCGACAATCATGTCGATTTAATGTGCCGTTTAGCATAAATTCACTTCATTAGAGAACAAAATATTTGATTCAAAATTCTTATCTGCATTACGTCGCTCTATCATTTGCTCTCAGAAATATATCAGTCTATCAAAATCATCTTGATTCAATTCATGTATAAATTGAGGCTTATAAGCATGATTTTTTTCTTTTTTTAAAATTGTAAGTACGAATATGCGGTTAATCTCTAAATTTTCTGCTGCTTCTGTCGTTGAAACTTGTAGCGTTTTTTTAATAGCCAACAAATCATTTAAAGCTTTTTCCTCACTTGTTGCCGATTTTGGTTTGCTAGATCTTTTTTCGTCTTCAACGCTACTGGTTCTTCGCAATTTCTTAATTATTTGATTAAATTTGGGTGAATTGCGTTTAGTACATTACACACTTCGCTTTGAGTCCTCTTCCTATATCCGTATCCGTAAATAATTAATATTTCAACACGTTGTCTCTCAGTCAAATGTTCCATGTATTCAACGCTAATAAAGAACGTTGAACAGAAACTTTGCGCTAAACCAACAATAATTCTTTACTAAAAGTAATGTTTTTGTTTCATAACTGCATGACTTTTTCCATAGCACCCTCAGTTAGGGGTGACGTTTGAACCGTAATATAATGAGTATTGCTTTTATGGCTTGTTTTTTCAAAAATTGCAAAATTTTATGATTGAATACAGAAGAATATACTTGTTTCAAAATAATAAGTAAAGTATGGGTGTCATCTAAAAACAAAAAGTTGGCTGCCATAGCAACAAAATAAAAGAAGATATCAAAAAACTATGAAATTCAAAACATGCATGGTAATAAACCAAACTACCTTTGTATTGAACATTTTCTTTTTTGTAATTTTGCAAACAACGAAGTTAAATTCGTTATTTGATACTTTTGCGCCACTCTGTATCCTCATATTTTAGTGTGCCAAAAAGCACACACATTTAGTAATACAAAATATAATATAATAAAAATTTTCAAAAGTACTTGGAATAAGTTATTTTAGTAATAGAATCAATTACTGGCTAAGGGATATTCCAATTTGTAAAATACGAAACGTATTAAACTTACGTTAGTTATATTATTGACTACATGACTATTCTGTACTCTAACGTTAACATTACTTATTCATTGCAGCTCATCTACTTATACTTACCATAATTAATTACAAACCATCCCAATCTCTGTTATAAATCTTACTACATAATGATTTATTTTATACTTTCTTCTACCAATGATTAACGCTTACTAGTCCAAGCATTACATATGGTTGAGTAACAAAACTTATAGCAAATGCAGACTTTCTTGTACACGTAAGGTTATGCCTGAGTTAAAGCTTTATAGGGTACCGCTTTAAATATGTACCAATAAACCGCAGTAGATATTACCGCGGTTTGTTATCAAAAGGAAGAAATACATCCTCACAAACGCTCCGTGGCTCTCATTCATACGACTTACCTAGCATTCGGGAGGTAATGAGTTCGATTCCCGTTACCGTCTGCCTTGTATGAGGTTCTTTCAGGGAGTTTTCCTCATACACATGTAGGGGCTACTTAGGCGAATGCTGGGGTAGTATTTCCCCCCTCAGAACCGTCACTCCGTTCCTTTCGATCCTATCCTGACCACACCCATCCTTAATCCCACCATGCACATATACGTAATGTATGTATGTACGCAGGGAATCCATGATTGTGGCTGAAGGAGCTTGGAAAGCTCAAACAGCCCGCCCTCCTACTTCGGGAGGGAATGAAATACGTGACCTTTCCTTTTTTTCCTTCATTCATATCAGATTTGCATACAGCACCATCTTTAGTCCATATACATGAACCTCTAAGAAGCGGTACACATAAGGTGAGACCGTTCACTAGTAGTTTATGGGGTTGTGGTCAAAATAAAAAGTTGAATGTTTAGAATCAGGTATAATTGATTGCATTCTCTTCAACTCAAATACTTTCAGACTTCTAGCGGTTCCGGTTATACTGGAAGTCATCGTCACTTTGTTATTTTCCATGGGACACCCTACATATTTTTGCATTGTCGGATGGGAACCATAATTTTTAATCCTTTTTGTTCAAACTATACTATACCATCTATTATGGTTTTTGAGATAAAAATTATCCTCTGAAATTTCGACATTTGGTTGACGTTTACAAAACTGACTGCAACTCCTATTTGGATTGAGATAAAAAGTAAAAATCTATTTATTTTTGTAGTTTAATAATGCCTTTACCGTATGCATTTTTAAAATAAAAATGTTTGCCTGAGGACACTGCCCAAATTTACACTTTTCGGTTAAAAATATAAAAAATCAATTTTTTTAAATGGAATACCCAATTTTTTTTTACGTAATCGAATTGGCGATCATATTTGTTACAAAGTGATATGGCATGTACCTAAATCAAACTGTTCTAGAGTTATTTCCAAAAAAACGGAAAATTTTCATTCCTTAGCCATTATTTCGAGAATGTTGTGGATACGAGAAATAATTATTCAGATATCAAATTTTTAATGTTTGTGACCTATCTCTTAAATGTCTCAATATTATTAATATAATTAAAATTTTCCGTTTTTTGGAAATAACTAGAACAGTTTGATTTAGGTATAACAGCATGCCATATCACTTTATAACAAATCTTATCGCCAATTAGATTACGTAACAAAAAATAGTGAATTCCATAAAAAAAAAAAGATTTTTTTCCATTTTTAATTCTGACTGAAAAGTATAAATTTAGGCATTATTCTCAGGCATAAATTTGTATTTTAAAAAATGCATACGATAAAGGCATCTTTAATCTACAAGCTTAATTGGATTTTTACTTTTTATCTCAATCGAAATGGGAGTTATAGTCCATTCTGTAAATGTTGGCCAGCCGTCGAGATTTCGGAACATAATTTTTATCTCAAATACCATAATGGTTGGGCATCGTATAGTTCAATAAAAAAGATTCAAAATTTTTATTCCCGTCGAAAAAATACAAAAATATACGAAATGGTCTTTTGAAAATAACAAAGTAGATGGCGACTTCCTATATAACAGGAAGCACTAGAACTCTGAAAATATTTTAGTTAAAGAGAATTAAATCAAATATAACTGATTCTATATTTTCAAGTTTTTATTTTGGCCACAACTTTCTTCTAAAGAACGGTCTCGCTGAGACACCCTGTATACGAACCACAAATTACTACAGTCATAGAACAGTGTGTTAAATGGTAGTGATCGTTATAGTCTGCCTAAAATGTAAGTACATATTATTATAAAAATATAGTTATAGTAACCACACTTGGTGATGATATTGTTTTATATTCTCCAAAAATACAGGAATATCCAATTTTTAGGTTTTAATTACATTTTTATATTATTTTATAGATCTATTTATATCTATTTACTTTGTAGTTTGCAAAGTACAATTATGGTGCAGCTAGTTAACTTTTTCACTATGTACTAATCATAAAGCGTTATCTCTGATATTACACTCACACTAGACATTTATCAGGAAGCACCTAAAGATTAAAAACAAAATTGATTTTGTACTTCAATTATGAGTTTTGATAACTATTATTTCGTTCACATGTTGTTTCTGAACAAGATAGAAATGAAATCTATGCTACTTTTCTTTACATAGTCTTTGACAGGTATAAAAAAAAAGGTTTTATTTAACTAATCCACCCTAAATTATATCTCACAATGTTCTAGTGGCACTCCTAATGATGAAAAGGTAATGATAAAGGTTTAGTAGAGGTCAGTTTGACAGAAAAGACTGCGGAACGAATTATATCGCGTGCATTCAGCGACAAAGATGAGAACGATTTTAACAATACAAAAAACGATCATAAAGTTAGGGAACCCCAACTTTTCATGAAACGCAATAAAGTTTGAACCGGCCATTTAGTATTTTCAGTCCTGGTCTTAGGTCATAGGAGTGCTTGTACACATATTTTTACAATATAGGTGATTTAACACGCTTACATTGGGTTTTCAACTTTTATTCCATCCATGTAAATACCTCGTTGTGGACGAGCCCATGAATAAGTTTAAAGAAAGACACTGCTTACAGTAACCCATGAGGTCGATTAATCGTGGAGTTAAAATGTGGGTAATTACTGGATACTATTTACTGAGGGTGAAGAAAAGAAGGAAGTAAAGAGTATACGTATAGGAGAATAGATCGCGCTACAACTGCCAATTCTTTTTGAAGGTATTGGTTACCGCCTGTTTTTTAACAATTTTTTACCAATCAGAATGCATTAAAAGAAGATAGAAAAATGGTTTTGGGTGAGGAAATTGTGTAACGGTCGAAACATTTTTACAGTAATAATTCAGGATTTTTCTTTAGTACTACACTATAATGTTTTTATTTAATGTTTGATATATATATATATATATATATATATATATATATATATATATATATATATATATGTATATATAGTGCGTACCAAATGTGTGGAGCCGGCCTTGTTATTTGAAAGGTATTCAAGCTAAATCGGTAAGATTTGATATGCATGCTGTTTACTAAAACTTCTATTATTTGCACACCCAACTTGATTTTTTTTTAATAGGAAGGGGAGTCAAATCTCATACCGGTTGAAAGGAATTTTCAAATAGATTTCCGCGACATGCCGCTTGCCATACTTATCTCTAAAGATAACTTCGCGATGTAAATTAAAGATTGGAAGTAGGCATTAACTGGATAACTGAAGATTTAGTGAGCGCTGAAAACAATGGTTGGTTTATGACGTTTAACGAACGGTAAAAGCTTAAAACTGTACCTGAAGTGCTAAATTATGGAGCTTTCACCTGCCTTAACCCCACTAGATTTTTTTCTTGTGGAGTTACCCGAAGAGTCTTATTTGCCTTGATATACCAAATAACTTGAATGAATTAATGCAACGAATTCGAGAAGGAACAGCAAATATTCCTCGTGAGTTCATTTTGAATTTAGTTGAAGGATATTCTAATCGAATTTATTACTGCCAAGAGGCGAATGGGAAACAGTTTGACCATCACTTATAATTTATAAATGATTCTTGTACTAGATAAAATTCATAAACTTAAAACACGGTTTAAATAATCTGATGTTACATTAAACAGCATAAAACAATTCATTGTTCGCCACGCTAACTGAATTTTCAGTTATCCAATTAATACCTACTCCCTGCAACTTTAACCGTAAATTGAACATTTTCCCCGATTTCGAACTCGAAAGTTGATCAACCCTTAACATTTAACTTTTTTGAAAAAAATGCCAATTTTTGGAGGGCTGCATCTTGGTAACTACTGTACCTACAGGGCTGGTTTTGGTCTCAAATTTTAGCAAATGTAATCTACTTTAAAAGGGTAATGAACACGTTTTATGGAAAATGCATAGTTTAGGAGATATAGTGAAAAAACTGAAAAAAATAAAAAAATTGCTCCGTTTTTTGAGTGCTACGAAGTTAGCACAGGTCTTTCGAAGCTGCAAACTTGGATATACACTACTGATAGTGGTCCTAACAATATAGAAAACCAGAACTACCCGTTAGTTTACGATTTTAGAGATTTTTAGTGTACTATTTGACTGGCCTACACACAAAACTAGAAAACACCGAACGTGCTTCAATAGCTAAAGTATCACCATTGACGTTAACCGAATTTGCAAAGTATTGGAGACTTGGAATAATTATTTTGAATACGAACGATGAGTACTTACTTTATCTTTAATAGAATAAAAATTAATGTAATTAACCAATCGGTTATTCTCAAAGAATATAACTTTAAAGGATATAAGGCATCTCAAATATGGAATAAACGAAATTACCTTTAGAAAACGCGATTACCACCTTAGTTCTGTGTGCTTCGCCCACTCGAGCTGGTATGGGCCCAGGTGAAAGCAGAAATGCCGTGGTAAAACACCACCTTTAGATTATGTGATGTTCGTAAGTTACTAATTAGTGCACTAAGTGACGAGATTGCATACATCTGGGAAAGTCCATAGTGGAAAAATCAGATCAAGATTTAATGTTGTCAAAAACGTTATTGAACCTAACAATTTTTATGGTTATAAACAGTATTTTGAGTAACTGTGGACCATTTAGACCAATAATATTAACGATGTTTCACTAATTCTTAATCGTTTAGTTTTATATATGTTAGTGTAGGTAGCAAAAGCACTTTTGTGCTCAAAAAATGTTTATTAACACGCCGAAGTATAGACGTTAATTTACAATTTCGGTAACTAAATCTAATTATAACCCTACCGGGAATTATGATTTTTGGCTAAAAGTAAAACATAATTTTTGAAAATGATTATTTTTTACAATAAATGATATGAACACAATTCGTATAATTAACAAATGAATTGGAGGAAGTAAAATTGGATACACAGGGTGATTCATAGTAAGTTGGTAAACTTTTAAGAGCGTGTTCCTGACAAAGCAATAAGAAGGAAAGGTCATGTCATATCTGAAAATACGTAAAAAAAGCGAAAATACCTCACAGTTAACGTTCAAGGTAACGACAGCCAACTGTCACACATGCTTCTAGCCTCCAACGCATTAATTACTCTCATGTTTAAAAATTTCGGGAGATTCGGTTATGAAATCTCTTAATTCGTTAATACTGTTAATTGGTGTTATGTGTACTAAAGATTTAAGGCGCCTGCGAAAAATAAGTCTAATGAGGTTAAATCTGTGGACCTGCTAGACCACTCTAATTATCCGGAGACATAATGTCTAAATACTGACGAACTGATATACGTTGGAGTATCATGCAAGAAGTGGACTTGCGTCCGCAAATTCAGCGGGACATTTTCCGAAGGTTGTGGCAGTTCTTCAAAAAAATAGTGGAAAGCTTCTCCACTGAGTTTACTTGGTAGAGTATGATCCAATAAAGTGAGCACCAATGATTCCCGTCCATGAGGGAGGGTAAAATTAACAAGCTTCTACTATTGCGTGAAGGCGTTCATTAGCCCAAATATGGGTATTGTGGAAGTTGTGGATCTTTTTTCGCGAAATTAGCCTCATATGTAAAGACCACCTGCCCTAAAAACAAAGAGTCAGCAGCTGCTTTATCTTATATCCACCAAACAAATTCCGCACTGCAAGTAAAAGCATTTGGCAAAATGTTCCGTACCTGTGTTAAGTGTAACTGGTTATGTTAAGTTGTCCTGGTTGCGGGAGATGCTTTAATTTCATGAAGCACTGTATCTTCGACTTCCGGACTAAAAGCAGTGATTGGAGGCCCGGTATCAGAATTCCATTTTACAAAACTACCAATTTCACTAACTCGTTGATAAAACGGACAAATGTCTTCTGATTTTAAATCAAACAAGGAGGATGACTTTCTTCATAAGAGTTTTCATTACCAAGACCATAAACAATTTGCGTATCGCAAATTTCAGCGTTAGTGCAACCTGTTTTGTTGCGAAATGGCACTAATTATTTTCTAACCAAAATAATTACTATTTGTATTCATATATTACAGCATGAGACAATGTCTGGTAGTAGTATAACGGTCATCACTTCCAACAGTTATTTTCGTTTTAAGTTATGGTTTTTTTTTTGTAAAAAATCTTAAATTTTAATTAAATAGCCTGTAACTACAAAGCTACGAATTTCCAAGCATTTGCTGATATTAACTTATTCTTGCGTCAAACACTCAACTTTTGTGATACTGTAAAGAGCCAGCGCCCTTTACCAAATTTTCCCATCATTAATTATTCGCTAATTATCCCATGTTAATCAAATTTTGCAGAAATCACCAAATATTGAATTTTACATCCACTCCGACGTTAATTTCAAAAACATCAACAGTTTTTCTACGTCAGAGTCCCCTCCGGACTTTCCGACAATCCTGGCCTGAAGACCCCCGCACTCAATACGACTTCCGCGGATTCTCTATAAAACCGTGAAACGCGCTATCGTACTATGTGCTTGCGTGTCGGGCCGGTGCCGCGACCACTTGCTATTCGTGCGCCGATCCGTCCTATTGTCGACTTCCTCCTTGCGTGTCGGGCCATTGCCACGACCCTTGCTCGTCGATCCGTTCCGTTGAAATTTTCTTGTACGCAGATCCGTTCCGCCGACGCTACCTGTGAGTCGATCCGTTCCGCCGACGCTACCAGAGAATCCTGACCACGCGTCTGTCGTTCTTGTTCGCGTTACTTGGTTCCGCCAACCTGACGATCGTTACGTTATAACATTAATATGTTACCATGGTGAATCATTTGTCGAGATACCTCGACAACGCCACCTAAAAATTATCTCCATATAACCGAGCAGCTGCTAGTCATTTTTCATTTACTCCGTTGGAAAAAGAGGTTTTCGCCTTAATTGTACCAACCCCGGAAGTCTCATATACACAGCGTAACGGATTAGTCTCAAATTCTTGCAAATTATGCTTCACCTAACATTTATTACACTATCTAACACCAATACGCGTCTCACAAGGCAATATAAATAGGAAAAAAAAACAGAGGCGCCAGAAACCCGCATATAATGTTACTTCCAGACTCCGCTTGTAGATCACATCGTGATTCCCGCAGTTATATGAAGAAGCTCCGCGTTTTCGTCCGGGAGTTTTGTAATTAATCTCACCAAACGTGAGTAACCGCTTCTATACCCTATCGCAATTCGCGATAAATCCGTCTTAAAGGAGTAATCCTGCTTTAAGAAAACCGCATTGGTCCCGATCGCGATAACTCAGACTTGAGGGAGAAACCGTTATGCAAGTTACCGTACTTGTAAAACAAGTTAGTTCATCCCGTACCTCAAAATCTGTAAGTTGTTCCGGAAGGTTTAAAACATCTTACAGGTGTCATTATTGACCACAGTCCGAACGTGTCCCCACCCCGGTAGCTACTCGTGGAGCAATCGAACCCAGAAGCACAAGGAGTTACTATGCGTGCCCGTTTCCCGCACCCAGAATATAATGCGAAAGTATTCATTTCATCCTAAAGAGTTTAGTAACTCACAAAACCACCTTTTCTGGTTTTAAAACCATTTCCGCTAGTTACTAAATGTAATTAGACTAGATCTTAATGCCTCATAATTAAGATTCTCCTGTATATAATTGATATAAATAACTATTTAAAAAATCTATGTACGTACTACATATTAATCAGTTTCGTGAAATCTTCGTTTGTAAATAATAAGCGGTTATAAGTTATATTTAGTAAGTCCGTTTTATAGAAATTAAAGGTATTCACTTCAAAATTCTTAATGAAAGCAGACCAATATCGTCTATTTCACACAGCATGTGTAACTATTACGATGGTTAACTAAGTCATGTCTTTGAAGACATGCATCATCGGGGAACAAAATATGAGATAAAAAATTTAAGACGTGTCTGGGCATGTTAAGATACCTCCGGCAAATATCAGTCCTTGCAGGTAAATCATTTGCACTTGAACCAGCTGGTGCTGAAAAGGGCGTAAAAGGTTATGAATCAAGTTCCAAAAAAGGCGAAACGTTATACTGTGTAGCCAGTCTTCCTGTAGTTGTTTGAGGATTTTCTTCTAAATTGATAAGCATAGCTTCTTTAAGGTTTACATTTCTGACATACCTTCTTTGGCCATTACCCTCACACTTAGGTTGGATTTGGCCAGTTTATCACAACTTCCTTTCCACAGCTGAAAAGGTTTGCCTGTGGTATCCCGGCCATTTGGATATCTGTCATGGTACAGTCTTTTTACGATAGCACAATTTTTGTGGCATTCAAGAAATGCTTGGAGCATGTCGACATACCATTTGTCATAACTATTATTTGAAACCGTTGATGACACTGACACATTAAAACAAAAATGTCAAATAGTTTACTCAGTAAACTTTTTTCCGATTTATCAGGACCAAGATGTCAGCGAAGTATTTCCATTCTTATAAATTTAAACAGAAAATCCTCAAACAAATCGTCATGTTAGATTGTGTTTACAGGAAAGTGGGAACTACTTTGAAAATATTGTTCAGATATTTTTTACTATTACATTCGAAATTACAGTAGGTAGTTTTAAATTAAGGTGATACGTAAATTAGACACTTAATAGATATTTATGTATTAAAGGCATAATCTGAAGATTATGGCTCGAGGGAATGTTAAAAGCCCGACGCGAAGCGGAGGGCTTTTATATTCCTGAGAGCCATAATCTACAATTATGTCTGTGGTAGATACAATGTTTTATTTTATTTTGCACCATGAAACTGGAACAAAATTTTAAAAAGATTCAGTATTTTCGGAAAGTTTTTAAATGCAAATGCAGTGGAAGTAGGCTAATTTACTGTTACTAAGATACTGTGATATTGCTAAATTGTTGCTAAGGTACTGTTTGTTTGTAAATAATTTGCATTCTAAAATGGAAGGTGAAAACTCAAAACTTATTCATAAGAAATTTTAGATGAATTTGAAGCCGCCCAGGCAAAAATAATTCCAGTAAATCGAAATATTTATACATAAAAGAGTACGAAAAGAATAAGTTTTATTACTATTATTTTTATTAATAAAGGTTGTGTAGTAAGGTTGTTGTTTCAATAATTCTTTCAACTTACGTGACATATCATGTCATGTGTTTGCTGTCAATCATGCTGCTTAGCAACAATGACATTTCCGTGCGATAACGACCACATTACGCCCGCATTTTGGGGCGTAGAACATTATGGTGGCAAAATAAAAGAAAGTAACTTTATTTGTTACAATAACGAATACTGTTCCTTCAAAATACATTTATTAGAATTACATTATAAGAAAAGTGTTTTATTTTTGCTATTAAAGAGCAGTGTGTGATGTTTTTATGTTACTGCATTCATTCGCACTGTAAAATTTTCTCAGTTTGTTTTTGTAAAATGTCTAAAAAAACTACCACTTTCGTCGAAAGAATGCAAGAGAGAAATAATTTTTGTTTTTAGTTGTTACGTCCGATGATGCGAATAAAACCCGTATTTTTGTACAGGGTGAAATTTTTTTTAGAATAATATCTTGCATTTAAACAATATTAATCAGAAGTATGTGTCAGCAATGGATAAAAGTCTGTACCAAATATGAATTCTTTACAACACGTTGTCCTAAACAAGTAGAAACAGGAGGTTACCCTACAACATTCAAGACTATATTACTCCTCAACGGTCAAACTTTGATCTAAGGAATATTTAGTTCATTCATTCTAATTTTTCATCTAGATGCACTGGTACCGTTTGTGTTACTCTATTTAGAATCACCTTGTATACTATTTTGATGGATTTCTCCGCTTTCCCGTCCTCCGTTTTAACTTTTTTCTATTCTCTTTTCTGAGATAAGGGTTCCCCTGCTGCTTTCGTTTCTGTTCTTGCATGACGTTTTTCCTTGTTTCGTATTGGTTTCCATGTATCTGGTAATCTTCGCGTATGGTCCCTTTCATTTGAGGTATTTGAATGTCTTTCAATCTCCGTAGGTTACCTTATCCTGTTTGTGAGATGGTCTTCACATGCTATCCATTTACTGTTTTCAAAATTGATGTTGTGTCCACTATTCTTTACATATTGCGCCAGCTATGGTGTTGAATCGTTTTTGCTTACTGTTAACCGGTGTTCAACTCTCGTACTTATACGCCTGTTTGTTTGACCGATGTAAACTGTGGCACCGTCATCGCTGGCGCAACATGTGAAGGATACATGACACAATTTTAGAAAGAGCAAAAGTATAGCACATGAGGACCATCTCACAAAAAGGATAATAAAGGACGCGATCGACATTGAAAGATATCAACAAGAATGCAATTGTAAACGTATTCATATATATATATATATATATATATATATATATATATATATATATATATATATATACATATACATCATACATATACATACATGTATATAACTTTTACTAATGCTGTTTTAAGTTTTTCGAAAAATGGTGCAAATTGCAATTGTATATCTAATTTTAAACTGTATACATCAGAAAAAATATAACGTCCTAAAGGATTCCAGCATTTCGAATACACGATTGGATTTTGTCCCTGGTTGTCAAGACAGCCGGTTCAACCTCCGTTGTATGGTACCAATAGCGTTCCATATCCGTTGAGTCATATTTTCTCACGTCGTAGGTCTTTTGGTATAAACAAGTCTTAATCTGCCCCACAGGCAGAAATTTATGCACGTAAAATAAGGAGACCTACGTAATATTGGGAAACGTAATATTTTGCTGTTTCTTCTAATTATGGACATAAAAAATAACCTTGCAGGTCAGGGAAATAGGATTTCCCTTCCAATCCACCTGTCCGGGAATCACCGAACAATTTCTGCAGATTGCGACCACCACCATGTTGAAAAAAAATTTTTCTAGTTTCCAATGGAATATTTTATCAAATGCAAAGGACCTAAGGTTTGTGCGCCTAGAATGCCACACCAAGCATTCACGCTCCAACTTCCGTTGTACGTATCGATTCCTACATCACTATGGAATGTTGCTTCCTCCGTCCACAGAATTCGTAATAAAAGGTTTCTGTGTTTCGCTGGCGTACTTATCATCAAAGACAGTAATTCAACCTTCTTATTAGTTTTCAGCGATCAAAGCTTGGTATATGATATATATTTATATATATATATATATATATATATATATATAAGGAAAAAAAATTTATTAACTAATTGCTTAGTGTTATCAGGCTTGCGGCTAACTAGGGTCTTAATACGTTTAAAACTCTTTGATATTTGCCAATATTTCGGAAGCTTTTTTATTTTGTTCCTTTATCAAGGCTTCTACAATGAAACAATGTTAAAACAAGTCAAGTTGCTTACGTTACTTACATCTAAGTTATTCTTTAAAAACTAGCTGGTTATACTTCATAGATAAATTTGCATTTTTATGTTTATTTACCATTAAACTGTCATTGTTAATTGATGATTAACAGAAGCTGGAGTTACATTTAAAATTAGTTAAAACATTTTAATTTTATACCATGACAGAACATGTGCTTGCATTGTTACAATTTTTCTGTCAAGTTGGTTACATTTAATTTTACTTAGGTTAAGTCACTGATATAAATAAATGCGGCAAATTTGAATTCATACAATAACTAATTGTCTTCAACATTAAAATTAAGGATGTAAGAATATACTGCTGACAGTTGTTCAGTATCAGATTTGTGATTCATAGAGTTACCCTCTTTTTTTATGTGGCACATTTCCAGAAATAATCTGGATTTGTATACTTTTTCAAAATTGAGAATTTTGACATTGTTAAAATCGGGTTGATGATTGAGTGTTTTACTGTGGTTTGCAAGAGAACAACTATTGCTTTTTTTGTCAATTCTACAGTCACTTCTGTGTTGTGTAACCCTATTACGCAGCCATTGTGACGTCTGTCCTATGTAAACTTCCGTGCAATCAATGCAAGGAATTTGGTAAATGACATTAGAGTTAAGCAACACTGGAGTGGTATCCTTGACTTTAGAAAACAATTTGTTGACAGTTTTTAAATTATATTTGCTTAGTAACTAAAGTGCAACGAGAGTATCTATAACATGACAGCAAAAAAACTTACCATCAACAACAGCATTAGTCCTAAATTTTATGGACTACCTAAAGTACACAAAGACCAAGTACCGCTCAGACCTATTGTCTCCTCGATAGGATCTCCGACGTTTAATCTTGCTACATTTGCTGCCGGAATTCTAACAAATGGCTTTAACAATCATAACAATTACAATACCAAAGATTCCTTTACATTTGCTAAAGACTTCAACAATTTTAAAATACCAGTAGGCTATGTATTGATCTCACTTGATGTTATATCACTTTTCACTAATATACCGTTACAATTAGTTTTGGATTTATTGGATTCTAATTGGAATTTAATAGCTCCACACTGCAATATAAGTAAAGAATCATTTATTGCCTTAATACAATTTATATTTAGTAACAGTTATTTTGTTTTCAACGACCAGTACTTTCTACAAATTTTTGGTACCCCCATGGGTTCGCCTCTGAGTCCTATTATTGCGACGATAGTGATGGATGAACTTTTAAACTGTAGTATACCGCTGTTATCATTTGAACTTCCTTTTCTGAAGAAATATGTGGACGACACAATATGTGCCGTACCAGATAACAAAATTGATGAAATCAAAAATACTTTCAACCAATTCAACAATCATATTCAATTTACAGTAGAAACCGAAACTAATGGAGGTGTTCCCTTCTTGGATACCAGACTTATCAGAACAGCTAACAATACAATTCACATAGATTGGTATCAAAAATCAACGGCATCAGGTCGTTATATAAACTACTTTTCGTACCACCCATTACAACAGAAAATTAACATTATTACAGGAATAAAACATAGAATTACAAACATTTCACATCCAACCTTCCGTCAAAAAAATTTAAACAAACTTAAAGAAATTTTGATCAAAAATAACTATCCAGCAACGTTCATTAATAAACTAATCTTTAATGCAAGTACTCCTCTAGCAGCTGTCAATAGTCCTAGTGTCCTGGAAGAGAACAACACCAGATATTGTAAATTACCTTTCATAAAAAATCTAACACCCAAAATTACAAATGTATTTAAGGACTTCAACATGAAAATTAGCAAATATAATTTAAAAACTGTCAACAAATTGTTTTCTAAAGTCAAGGATACCACTCCAGTGTTGCTTAACTCTAATGTCATTTACCAAATTCCTTGCATTGATTGCACGGAAGTTTACATAGGACAGACGTCACAATGGCTGCGTAATAGGGTTACACAACACCGAAGTGACTGTAGAATTGACAAAAAAGCAATAGTTGTGCTCTTGCAAACCACAGTAAAACACTCAATCATCAACCCGATTTTAACAATGTCAAAATTCTCAATTTTGAAAAGTATACAAATCCAGATTATTTCTGGAAATGTGCCACATAAAAAAGAGGGTAACTCTATGAATCACAAATCTGATACTGAACAACTGTCAGCAGTATATTCTTACATCCTTAATTTTAATGTTGAAGACAATTAGTTATTGTATGAATTAAAATTTGCCGCATTTATTTATATCAGTGACTTAACCTAAGTAAAATTAAATGTAACCAACTTGACAGAAAAATTGTAACAATGCAAGCACATGTTCTGTCATGGTATAAAATTAAAATGTTTTAACTAATTTTAAATGTAACTCCAGCTTCTGTTAATCATCAATTAACAATGACAGTTTAATGGTAAATAAACATAAAATGCAAATTTATCTATGAAGTATAACCAGCTAGTTTTTAAAGAATAACTTAGATGTAAGTAACGTAAAACTTGACTTGTTTTAACATTGTTTCATTGTAGAAGCCTTGATAAAGGAACAAAATAAAAAATCTTCCGAAATATTGGCAAATATCAAAGAGTTTTAAACGTATTAAGACCCTAGTTAGCCGCAAGCCTGATAACACTAAGCAGTTAGCTAATAAAAATTTTTTTTCCTTAACATTGTAACATTGTAACTTATTATATATATATATATATATATATATATATATATATATATATATATATATATATATATATATATATATATATATATATATATATATATATATATATATATATATATATATATATATATATATATATATATATATATAATATATACAATGTTACAATGTTAATAAGCTAATGTTATATATAACACACACAGATTGTACTTAATACATGTGCGTGTTTCAAAGGTAAATTAAAAGTCTATTTCATATAAAAGTAAGGATAATTTTTTATTACCTATATTCTTTCGATGAACTGTAGCCCAAGGAACACCTAGCGGCATTATTAAAGGGTATATAGTCAGAAAATCGGCAGCGAACGCTTCTTTGAGCGTTATAATATGTAACTTTATAATACTTCAATTCTCTAAACTGAATTTTAATGTATCTACAATTATCGTAAGTAAATATAAATAAAATTCTTGGTATGACAGGATTAATAGATACACAAGTGTCAAATGATATTCTAGGATCAATACGTATTTACCAGATTTGAAGCAATTTAGCTTCCACGCGACTAAACCCCGTTATTACAGGTTTACTATATTTCTTTGCACATTCAGTCGTAAGCTACGGTTTACGTTATTACATACACACAATTTACCTGTATTCATAATAATGAGTACACAATGTTTAGCAAAAGTATCTTATAAACATGTAGAACATTTTCACCAGAAACACTGGCACTACTAGTTGTTTACAAAGTTATAACTTTCAGACTGTAAGTAATTGAATTAAATCTTTATGTTTATATGGCGAAAAATAAATTCGTCAATAAAAGAGATATTTTTTCTAAATAACGTATGTTTAGTTTCGCTAATGATTACTCATAAAGAAAAAAAACACACGTTTATAAAAATAAAAATGTTAACTTTATTAAATTGTTAAATCCATACAATATGGTAGGTTAGAGTTTGTATGGTTTTATGTAAAAACAACTATATAATATTAATCACCTAAATATGTTTTAGAAAATTACGTTTTGACTTAAATAAACTAATTCGCACACACATATATTTTGCAAGCCTGCGTGACGATCTTCGCTGACATCATACAACCTTACTATAATAGGTTAATTCAGATGTAAAATATGACGAAGTTAAGTCTGATATGACAATTACAGTAATTTTGAGCATAAATAAGTTTTTTTTCATTTTTGGAGATATTATTTTGATAGATTTTAGTAGTTAGCCTTTGTCCATAGAGGGTGTCCTGAAATGACATTTTCAAGTTGTTTTAATATTTAGTCTATTAAAGATTTAGTTATTTATCGTTTCTAAGATAAACTAACATTTCATATAGTAGGTTATCCAACACACCTACGCAATTGTTATAGCAGCCCTTAAATATTATTTATACTAGGTGTCATCATTACTGTAGATAAGCGGTTACTCCCATTTAGGCGCCGTGGTCTATTCAGACATTATATGCCATTCAAGCCCCATAAATGTAGCATGAAGGTTTGGTGGTTGTGCGATTTTGAAAATTGTGTCCATTGAAGGGGTTACCATAATTGTGAGGGAGGGAAGGAGAGCAATGAAATAAGAGTTGCGTTGGCTTCAAAAGTAGTAGTGGAAGCCTTAATTGATTTTTACCTTCGTAGTAACCAGAATATCACTTGTGATAATTACTTCACGGATCTTCAGATTTCTTCACCCTTTTATCCAAAGGTCTTACTAGTGTAGGTACCGTAAAATTTTTCCTATCTTCGTTAATGAATATGAATTGAAAAACAGGTTTCGTTGGTGTTCTATATACTAAAACGTGGAAAACCAGTTATATTCATCATCTATGCACCTTACTGCTGGAGCAATAAAAATTCGCCTTGAAACAGTAAATATAGAAGTAAAAGACGTTGTAATCCATGGAATGCGGATATTGTCTGTAGGAACGAATTTCCACATTGGAACCAAAATAAAAATTTCAAGAGGTTAATATTTCTCCAAGGAGTCGCCGGTGTCCACATCGAACGACACAAAAAGGTCGTCAGCCGCACAACTATCGCACAATTCAACAGATGATGGAAACAACTCAGGAACAAGATGTGGATGTACCCTCCTCTGGATCTTCCGTAATGAAGTATTCTATTTTATATCCTACAAAAAAATCAAGGTTTGCAGCGTCAAACCTGCAAAAATTGCAAATGTGTAATGAACATTTCGTAAGAGCATGCAAAATTTGTTTGAAAAAAAAATCGGTTTAGTTTAGTTACTTATTACTGATATTACTCTTGTAATCTGTGCTGTTCTTTAGTGAAATAAAATGTTTCCTATTCGGAGAAGGGTAACACCGTTATGAATTTATACTGCTGTCCTACCTTCTTGGAATGGACCTGTGATGACAAGAATAGCATAGCGTCTTTGTTAATTTGTTAGAAGCACATACTATTCGAGGTACAGTCTCTGAGGTAGACGGCAATTGTACCGCGCAGGTCTTTAGAATTCTTCTTGCCCACTCGTACACCACTCACAATAAGACGGTTTCTTGAGCACACATCAACGATTTTATGCAATGACACAAGCGTTTAAAAAAATATGCAACCCCCTTTAGAGAATTGGTGTTTGTATAAACAACGTCTTCAAAGCTTACAGCAAGATTACTCAAAATTTTAAGAAGTGATGTTCTTCCCTTGCATTCACGCAAATATTTCTACATAAACATATTTTGCCACTTTACATTTACCTTTAGCTTTATTGGTAGGATGCATTTGTACCTCATGTTAGTGGGCTTCCTAATATTGGTTCTTCCTTTCGCCCTCGCCGTCTTCCTGCCGTATTAAAAAAATATGTCTATGGTTTCTAGGGCAATAATACCGGACGTCAAATCCTAGCCCGATAGGGCGGGGCCCGAGCCACCACTGGCATAGAAAGTACTCACTTTTTGATCTATTACTATAACATCCGTGGTATCTTGTCTAATATTGATGCTGTTCACCAACATCTAGAACGATTACAATCTGACACTTTGTTTTCATCCATAACGCAATCCTTCTCTGAAAAATTTGATTCACTGGACTTGCTATTTCCCAATTTTTACTCTAACTCTAACAATAGGATTTCTTCTTTGGGGAATAAAAAATTAGACGTGATTTAGTTCCACTATTCAGGTCCTAAATCTGTGAAATCCTACTATCGCATGTATAAGTCTCCCAATGACATTCACTTTCAATATCGTAGTTTGAAAGTTGTCTCAGTTTCCACCTTTTGATATGTCAATTCTGGGAGATTTCAATGTTCACGACTCTAATAGCTTAATTCTCATCTATCACTAATTCTGATGATCATAATACTTGAATATTTTCTATTCATGTGATCTCACCGAAATGATTTCTAAACCTGCTCGAATCTCTAACTATATTCCACACCTTTTATACCTCTTCTCTACATCAAACTTACTTGTTCATAACACTTGAGCTCTTTCCCCACTAAGTCTATCTCACCATGGATTAATGGAAATGACTTATACTCTGACGTGAACAACACTGATAAAAACTTATGGTGCTTTAAGTCAGCTATGTGGAATAATTTACGAGATGTGAATATTATTTTAGGTCGTTCTCGTCTTCGTAAATGGCTCTTTAATATCTGAAGTCGTCTGAAGTTATTGATTTCCAAAAAAACAAAATCGTATAGTTCATTCTCTTTCCCAATCCTGGTTCAATAGGTCTTGTGCAGATACAATATCTTGGAAAAATAAACTTTATTTATAGCGAATTGAAATTTAGTAGATCGATCGAGAGTCGTGCCGGCTACGTTGGTACTGGAAACATTGGTGCAAAAGTGCTATCATTAAAGCTAAAAAGCTGTTCAAACAACGAAAATTCAATAAACTAGCTACATCTCCTTTGGGTCGTAAATTTTAGTACTTACATTGGTATAGCTTCCCCCCATGAAATGGTTCGAGGGATGTACAGTTGCTAATTCTGTAGACAAAACGAAGACTTGTGGATTTTATGACATCAAACTCGTGTCTTAATTCTGGAAAATATGTGCCCCTACTCAAACTTTCTTCTATGAAACCAATTAATTTTCGATGCAAGCTAATAGAATCGATTATCACCAGGTTTGATCCCAGTAAGGCGAAATATGGTTTTAGGCAGGTTTTAGCAGGTGATATTGTTTCATGTGTAGCCCAAAATGAACAATAGATTAGAACAGTCCAGTGGAACGGTTATAGTCGCTTTATATATCTTAAAAACGTTTGATCAAAATTGTCATTAGTGTGTTCTTGCCTCATTTGGGTTAACTGATACGCTCATTCACTGGGTTTCTAGTCTCCTTGATAAAAGATAAATACGTACGGAATTGTTGGCTTCTTCCCTAAAGGAGTTAGTATTAACAAGGGCGTCTCACAGGGATCAGTCATAGCTCCTACACTTTTTCTGCTATCCACAAATGATCTTATTTCTTCAACAATCAACCCAATTCATTGCTTTCCTGACGACAACACACTTCATTGTAGTTCATCTCGGTCTACTCATAATAGTTAGAAATACATCTATCTCAAATTAAGAAATGGCCATTTCAACCAACAAAGACATTCACCTTATTCTTGAATGGAGAAATAATAATCTTGTTAAATTTTATGCCAGCAAAATTCAATGTTGCGTGGTGTTCGCCAAAAATATCGATCATTTCCAGTTGTAAGTATGAATGAGTCACAGCTTAAGTTATTACAATGTTGGGAATTACTTTATCTTCAAATCTTTCATTATTTGGTCATCTACTGTTAGCAAGTAATGCAGCTGCTCGTAAAATAAGTTCTTTGACCAGATTTAAGCAGAAATTTTTCTCCTGACAAACCTTTCTGCTACATAAGGCTTAAATTCGACCTCATCTAGAGAATTAATTTTACCTCTGGGTAATACGCAATGCGCTTTTTATATCGTTGACCGTTATCGTAGAACAGGTATTAGACTTATACATGACCCGGCCTTAACTTCTAACATACGGTCTTATCAGCATAAAAGGACCGTTTCAATTCTTTCTTTGTATTATCGGTATTAAAATGAGTGTTGTGCTGCAGATTTACATTCTTTGGTACCACCTCGGGCCATCTTTGTTGAAAATACTCGATTTGCTCATTCAAATCACCGTTACGTAGTATAAATTTCCATTTATCGTACCATACGGGTACAATCCACTTTTTTCTATACGGCTTCTAAACTCTAGAATGATGTTCTGAATTCCTGCTTTTATATTAAAAATCCCCCTATGCACCCTTATCAGCGTTCGTGACTTTTAGTGTGTTAGGCTAAACTTAACCTGTTTAGGACCGCGATTATTGAAACAAATTCTCCAAACACATTTTAATCCATAGGATTAGTCTTTTAAATAATTGTTTTCTATTTGCATATATTTTGATGTACAGTAGTTTCGGGAGGTTCTATTAATATGGTAGTGCAACTGGATCCATGCGATAAAACTTCAACAGCCTCTGTACAATTGAATTCCCTTTTATTGACTATGAAACCTTACACGCCATCACCATCATTCAAAATGTGTATCAGTGTTAAAAAATGATATATCGTACACCCGTACATGCAGATGAGGCCTTTTAACGTTGGGATTCAAAGGTTTTGATGGAATTTGTTGACAGTCTATTACGAAAAACAGGCAGTTAATCCCACACAGTTCGTTTGGTGTAAAATCGAAAATGCAAAGTTTAGGTATTTTTTTAGGGAATACTTTAACGATAGATTTCTTCTATACGCTCAAAGGAATAGTTAACACATTCACGTCTGTTCTGGTTAACTAACATTAGGCATTTGATGCTTCTTAATCTTTAGTGTGTGTATGTTTTCATTATTTACTCAGCTAAACTGGCATTCAGCAGCCATTCAATTACGGGACGAACAAATCTTACGTTTAATAGCAGACCGTTGATGAGAATTTTTTTTTGTTAAGCAAAACTGGGTTCATGTGACCAATCACTCCAGATTCATTACTTTTCGACGTGAAAAATTGTTGACTTCTTAGTTGACCGATCTCCTGTAACGTCGCCTAGTAAGTTTAAAGTTTCTTTCCCACTGGATTTGGCATCAGAACAGATTAACGTTATTATTTTTCTAGTACACTGCTTAACCATCCCCACTCTGGAATGGAGTTATTCTGCATATTGTCCCAGTACAAATACCATTTAGGAATCTGTTCAAGTTCAGTTTTAAATGTATCCATAGATAAAGCTTTAGATGTAATACTACGTATTTTCAAAATATGTACGGAAATTTCAGGCCCTATTGTATAACAATCTGCTATAATATATGATGATTATGGGTCTATCGTCATATTTTAACGTAGTCGATAACCCAGATGAAATGTTGTCGGCTTTCAAATATTGAGACCTCAAGAGTCACTTGTTACGACTTATACACTGATTACGCTATAGGTTTAGAGCAACTAAAAATGAATAAATTCCAAATGCAGGTTTTAAAATTACAATATTCGCGCTGTGACCAAAAAAAGCCTTTCGTAATCTTAAATCCCACCCCAATCATAATACAGTATATAAGTGTAGACCACTTCCACCAAAAAGCGCTGTAATGACACACCAGAATCTGTAATTTTTAAGAAGACCGCATTACTAGATGGCGTTTACCATGGGGTAAAGATACTGTGAGGGTTTGTGTGTCCTGGATGTGCTCTATTGTGGGGCCCCATATTCAACAATATACGAGGGTGACGCTATATATTTTGAAATGCTACGAAACTAGAGAAGTTGGAGCTATCAACACTGTATTTCTAAATCCACCATCCTTAAGTAGTAATCTCTGACTGTCAGTTGAGTCGCTGCTGTGATGGAGCAAACGTGGTACATACGCTTTGTCACCGAAACATAGACTTGTCAAGAGACCATGTGCGGGCAATAATCTACGACGATTTTACGGTCGGTTTAAGTGAACAACAAAGTCTTGAACGATTGCAACGCACATTTGGTGATGAAAGTGCTTCATGCTCAAATGTGTCTCGCTGGTATAGCGAATTTAAAAGTGGACGGATGTCGCTCATGATGAGGCTCGTGCTGGTAGGTACCGCTGTAAAGATTAAGAGAGTGAGACGTATGATGAACCCTTGATATTGGATCCGAAACCATAAATTCAATTTTACATAATCATCTTCGCAAGAAAAAAACTGTTGCTCGTGGGGACCACACACGCTTAACGATTTCCTAAAGGCAGAGAGGGTAAGAATCGCTCGGGAAACGTTAGAAGTGTTAAATAATGGTGTACATCGTATTCTATCCAAAACAGTAAGAGCTGATGAGACCAACATCCCGTTTTACGCTATTTCTACCCGCCAGGAGAGTCGTGTGTAGATTCATGAAAACGCACCAACAAAAATGGCCAAAAAGCAAAGGGCTGCCAGAAAGTTATGTACAAAGTGCAGGATTATTAAAAACAATGCAGCTGGAAAACCAACGTTCAGTCACGGCAATCTGGTACACCACAAAATATTTACTTGCAGTTCAATATTCTCAGGTTAATGTTGCATCACGACAAAGTATCGTTACACAGTGTACGACAGACAGTTGAATTTTTACGTGAAAATAATTTAAAAGTCATTGAACATCCCACTCTATTCGTCTGATTTGGCCATGTGTGATTTCTGGTTATTGTTTAACCTAAAAAAACATTTAGGTGGTGGCCGTTTCACGAAGGGGATGGGGTAGAAGAAACAATTCATCAATTTTGGTGAGAGCCTTCCACAATATTCACGGTTGTATGAAAAGGTTACTTCGGTTACAATGTAACAACCTTTTTTTTTGTGGTTGTATTAAAAAGTACATTAATTTAAGAATCGTTTATCTATTTGGCATAATATTAGAAAAGTTTTTAATTATTTACATGTAAAATTGAGAAAGGCAATTTAATTGGCATTTCCTAGAACAAATCTTTTGGGTGTAATATTACATAAATAGTTTTAGTTCCCTTTCTTAAAAAAAATTGGATTTATATTATTGTATTCGCGCAAGCGTGAAGATCTTTTTACGGGAAATACACTTGAGTTATTCTGAAAGCTTTTCTTAATTCACTTAATGCTGAATGTTAACAGCAATAAGTATGATTTTTACTTAATTTTTTATATTTTGGTGCCATCAGAATTTTGGTGGTAAGTTATTTTTTTCTCATTACATTTTAAAACTAAAGCCTTTTGCTTTTTTTAGGCACCTTTCACCTTTTACTTACTTTTTAAGTACTTATTTTTCAAGTAGGCACTTTTATTTTTTTAAGTACTTACTTTTTAAGTACGCACCTTTTTAATCACTTAATTTGTATACTTAATAATCTTTAACGGCACGTATAAGTCAATAGTTTATTATGCTATTATTTTAAATAGCAAGTTCTACATTCTTTTACAAATAAATTTGGCGAATTAAACTTCAAATTCCATATTTTAAGGATAACTAAGCAAGACATTGACCTCACCATATGAACCATTCTGCTTCATAGTACCTGTAACAGTGTATATACAGAACAGTTAAAAGGTAAAGTTTTTTTTTATAATTTAGTATAGTTCATGACTTTTGAATTTTTTCTCGTTTTCAAACGTATATTAAATAAACTTATGTAACTTGTTATTTTATTTTCATTTGTGTTAATTGTTTATAGTATTCAATAACTAGGTTTTGTTGTTCCTAGATAAATATATAAAAAAAAAGAAAGACAACATGGCGCTCGAGAATTTATTATTTTATTCATAATTTTTTGATAACATTTTTGGAATTAAGTGAAAATAATCAAGCAGAAAAGAAGCAACTATCATTTCAGGTAGGTTAATTAAACTATTTATTAGAATCCACCCTTATATTCATCTACCGATGAGCCGACGGCACTTAGCGATCATTAAGGGGTAATTTTTTATACTAATTAAATTACTTGATCAATTACAAATCGTATATTAAATCATCGTTTTTTATTAATGTTACAATTTGATGCCTTTTAATAATTGTTGTTATACTTTGGCTTAAGTTAAGTTTCGTATTACAACAACAGTACATTGATGCAGGCGGTGATTATTTTGAACATAAATAAAATCATTTTTGTAAAAAGACTTGTAGTTTTCTTGTATCTGAAAATATATAGCGTGAACCTCGTATTAAAAAAGAATGTTTCTGAACAGCTATTTCTCTTACTTGCCCTGTAAATAGTTTTGCGAGCTCACCCGTCATGAAAAATACTGTGCTGCACACATATTATCATTTAAAATAATTAGATGTTAGTTATATCGATGATAAATTTTACAGTGGTACAGAGTATATAATTTGTTCGCACAATTACAGTTTATAAAAAGCTATTAACTTCAACTGGATGCTTACGAAACAATTTTAGTACCAACCCTCGGTAGAGCATCCGATATTATAAACTAATTATTCCAATTAGGCGCAACCGTGGCACTAATTAGTTTTGCGTGCTCGTCCATAAACAAAATATTTTTAAATCATTCTGGTTAGCAGGACTACAGTAAAAGAAATATTTTTCATATTACGTTACTAATTTAAGCTTATGGAAATTGTTCTACTAGTGAAGAAAATTTTACATAATTTGTCTCTTGCGGATATACAAAACAAAACGAGCTATGAATAAAGTAAACTTGAGGTAATATTTGGTTGAATTTAATTATACAATAATAAAGTAGGTTGTTTTATCTTTTGGATAAGTATATTCACTGTTTCCAATTTATACTATGTATTGTTTCGTAAAGTTGTTTGTTTGAGTCGTATGTAAGCTTATAAAATATTTAAATCTAGTTTATAAGCGTTAATCCTCTTCAAACAATATAGTGTAACTTTGAAGTAAAAGAAAATGTAAAACACTCCAATGTATAATTTAGAAATTTAACAAGCATTGCAAAGTAAAATTTTCCTTGCGACTTACTATATTAGATCTAAGCAATTCTTGTATGTCAATGAAGGAGCTGAAGGAAATTAGACTTTCCTTAGGTACGCGGAAAACCTACCTTATTCTCGTATAATCTCATCCTGTTCCTGCATGGTGCAATTAACACTCGACTTCTAGTGTGTTCATTAACCAGGCCAATCTATTGCTCCTTAAGAAATGTCTTTGACAAGAAATTTTCACTTTCCGCTTTATAATTTTTAATTTTCTTCTCGTTAGCTTGAACTTTAAGTACGCGAAGAGGAATTTTAGCTTTTTTCTTGTCACGTTATTTTTATATTAATGGGAGGGATAAGCTAAGCAAAAAAAAATGATTAGGAGAGATCAAAATTTAAAGGCATTTTGCTATAAACGTTAAGTAAAATTTCAAAATAAGGAAATATTTGTTTTAGGTCAATTGACATAACTCTCGTTAAGCAATTCATCTGACAGCTTGTTTCAATGGAGTGCTTTCTGTAGAATTCATAAGCCAGTTGAAGTTACATGGTAATCAACATTTTTTAAAGTATGATTAACTTAAAAGCTATTGATAAGTGACTTTTAAATACTAATTGAGGTAGAGTAAATCAACAGTATTTATTGCAATGTCGCTTTTAATAATCTTAGTTCCAAATTAATTTCTAACGCGAAACAAATTGCTGTTGTTATATTATTATTTACGCTGGTGAGGGTGTTAACTTGAGCAACGAAAATTGATGGACCGTGTTCTTGGGTCATTGAATAAAATGTGCTCAACGAGATTGCAGGAAATGGACATCATCCATCACTTCTATTACCATAGACTTTGATAAATAGCTAACCATTATGTTTTGTAATGTTTTAGTTTGGGAACTGTCAATATTTACACACAATTATAAATTTAGTTGTTCTCAATCCCAGTTAGGATTTCAGTTATTGACTAAACAACTAAAATAGCTGTTAAATGTTTATAAAGGTACAAAAAACAAAGATATATTAAATGGACCATAGACCAAAATAAGTTGTATTTTGATGCATATCTGCTAAACAACGTTTTATAAGACCCTAAGATCGTGATAATGCGTTGATATTACTTAATTTATACCAACCATTTGCTTCGTAACAAGGTGTAGGCGTACGGACGTACATATGGTTTTGTATGTACGTTTGTGTGAAACTGTAAATCCAAATCTATATTTAGAAACACTCTTCTTTCTCAGGTTTATTTAATGATATAGTGCAATAAAGAAATTTAATATTATGTAATTTATTAAAGTTCGAGCTAATCTTTAGTAAAAGAAAATTTCCATAATTACATTTGAAATAGGTTTATTTAATACATATATATATATATATATATATATATATATATATATATATATATATATATATACAACGTGTCCCAGATAGCATTTCCAGCATGGGGATCTCGCTTATTATAAAAGACACAGATTTGGTTAAATTAGATGAATTACTCCTAAGGATTAGTGAAATTATAGGACACTCTCCAAGTTCCAAATTTCCATGTATTTTAAGACTTATGGCAAGAAAAAGAAAAATAACAAATTTCTTTTTCTTGTAATATCTTTTTTGTTATATTAGACATATAAATTTTATTTGCACTTTCTTAAGATATTTTTTATGCAGAATTTAAATATCAATTTCGATTTTTATTTGCACTTTCTATTTTTTAGCTTTGAAATAATTGATCGTGTTTTTTTATCCTCTTTACAATGATATAGCACATATACTATCTATTTTTAAAAACAACAAAGAAAATAAAATAAAATGTATTTTAATAAAGACTCTAACAATAAGCAGGCCGTGAAACATAAAAACACAATCGAATTTAATGTCACTTAAAAATTATTCGTTCCAGAATATTTTTGTATCAAACATGGCTTTATTTACTAATACGGAAAAGTTTGATATGTTTAGTTACATCTTGCCTCATAAAAACAGATTAGAAGCTGAACGGATGTACTTGAGGCTGTATCCTGAAAGAAGGCAGCCCAGTGCTCGTACGTACAGAAATTTGGTAATTATTAATTTAAAAGAATATGGTTCATTTTCAAAACCATCTAGAAATCAGAAATTACGGAATGAAGATGTAGAACTAAATGTATTACAATCAGTTATTGAAAATCCTTCAACATCTGTTAGAGAAATTGAACATAACACTGGTATTTCGAAAACTACATCACAAAGAATTTTAAAACGTCACAGGTATCATCCGTATAAGTACACCATTCTCCAGGGACTTAGAGATGGAGATCAGGGGAGAAGATTACAATTTTGCCAATGGTATGTTAATCAATGTGAGAATAACGATAATTTTCCAGCTACGATTTTGTGGTCTGACGAAAGCAGATTTACAAATAATGGCCTTTTCAATCGACCCAATGTTCACTTTTGGGACCGTGAAAATCCTCACGTTGTTAAGGAAAGTCGGCATCAAGTGAGATTTGGTTTTAACGTCTGGTGTGGCATTTTAGGCGCTAAACTTATTGGGCCCATATTTTTTAACGAAACATTAAATAGTGAGAGGTATTTGAATTTACTACAAACTGATTTAGAAAATAAACTTGAAGGTTTACCACTGATTGAGAATATTAATATCTGCTTCCAACAAGATGGCGCCCCACCCCACAATTCAAGCATCATCAGCGAATATCTTAATAATCGGTTTCCAAATTCATGGATTGGTAGTCGAGGGCCGATTTTATGGCCGCCCAGATCTCCAGACTTAACGCCCTTGGATTTTTTCCTTTGGGGCTACGTAAAAAATCGAGTGTACGTGCAACATTTGAGAATGCCGACGATCTTCGTGAAGCTGTTCTTGCAGCATTTGGTAGCATTAAATGCCAAAAACTACGCAGAGCAATTACGTCGACACTACGCAGGGCACAATTATGTTTAGAACGGAATGGTCAATTCTTTGAACATCTTTTATAATTTGATAATTATCTCCAATACTATTACCTACTTAACTCTTGTTGTTATCTATTATTTGTCGTTTTCTGATGTTTCACGGCCTACTTATTGTTAGAGTCTTTAATAAAATACATTTTTTTAAATTTTCTTTGTTGTTTTTCTAAAAATAGATAGTGCATGTGCTATATCATTGTAAAGAGGATAAAAAAACACGATCAATTATTTCAAAGCCGACTTGTCGTTCCATAAGAAAAATTTAATTTAGGGGCTGAAGCTAAAAAATAGAAAGTGCAAATAAAAATCGAAATTGATATTTAAATTCTGCATAAAAAATATCTTAAGAAAGTGCAAATAAAATTTATGTGTCTAATACAACAAAAAAGATATTACAAGAAAAAGAAATTTGACATTTTTCTTTTTCTTGTCATAAGTCTTAAAATACATGGAAATTTGGAAATTGGAGAGTGTCCTATAATTTCACTAATCCTTAGGAGTAATTCATCTAATTTAACCAAATCTGTATCTTTTATAATAAGCGAGATCCCCATGCTGGAAATGTTATCTGGGACACGTTGTATATATAATAGCTAGCTCTCTCGTTGCGTTTTCATAATATACCAACTTCTAATTATAAGACAAATTTGTTGAAATCAATATTTTAAAGATTTACTACCATTTTTCTACTAACTAAATCCTGCTATACTAATGAAACATTTTTTAAGAACTAAAATTGCATTTTCTCGTACAAAATCATGAATAATACTCTCACGACTTTTGAACTTAGTACAATACAGAGTGATCTAAGTTCTCACCAAACAAACGCAAATATAATAATAATCTGGGTCATAATCAAAATGCTTACCTTTTTTGGGTTTCTAATGGTGTATTTTCCTATTTATGTTTTACAAAAATCTATACAAAAATATACCCTTAAAAAGTCAAAAAGTTAAGTATTTTAATTAAGTCTGTTTCCTTTTAATGTAAGCTGCGTTAAGTCGTCACTTAATATCACTATCAACTTCATGAAAAATTTTGCTTCCCTCTACTAAAGGTGTTCAGTGGGCAAATTACACACTTTCTACCTCCCTTCCTTCTACAGCTTTTACATGCTTGGTTCCATCCAATAACATCTCTCTCCCAAAATTAGCAAAATACGGCGTCAGGCCCGTAACTCCATGAAGCTGTATGTATAGCACATGTGCTAAATATTTCTCCCACTATCGTTGATTATTTTCGATATACGACGCTAACATTGTCTTCATAACTCGATTAATTCACTCTGAGGTGTTAGCCTGGGGATGATAGTTTCCGATAAAAACTATTTTGGCCTTATAAGATGCTACCATTTTCTGAAAACTTATTACTCCTAAATTGTGATCCATTGTCACATCACTCGTAAATTGGTACTCCAAACATAAGGGAAACTTTCTCTTCAATGTTCTTAATTACACTCGCGGCGGTAGCGGAACGTAGCGGTGATAAAAGTACACATTCTGAAAAACAATAGGCAACTACCAAAACATATGAATATCCTCTAGAGGATGTAGGTAAATGTCCCACAATAACCGTGGAAGTGATTTGCCAAGGCTTGCCGATAACGAGATGTTTGGCCATACGTCCAGCAGGTTTCTTTTGATCGGGCTTATGCTTAGTGCAAGTAGTGCAATCAATAACATTACGTATGACATCTGCCTTTAATTTCGGTCAGTAATGTTGTCGGGAAATCCGCTCGTAAGTCTTAAATATACCGACTGTGGGTAAGTAATTGGTAATTCCGCGATATTTCGCTTCATCTTCTAACCACTTCCTGCTTCTTTCGTATCCTCTTTCTCCTCCTCTTCTACTGTTGTCTTGTTCGGTAAGTCACAATCCGGTTTAGGGTCTACTTCAAGTGCCTCAATAATTGGTACGGAGCGCGACAAGGTGTCCGGTACGACATAATCTTTTCCTTTTCTATGAATAGTTCGAAATTATATTGCTAAAGCCGAGTAGCCCAACGCGCTAGTCGACCGGTAGGTTATTTTAAATTATGCAGTCCAGCTAAAGATGCGTGATCGGCAATAACGGTAAATTGTGCTCTCTACAAACATGGATGTAACTTCCCAACTGATCAAAGTACGGCTAAACAGTCTTTCTCTCGCTCCTCATCAACAATGAGCCTTTATAACTAATGACACGTTCTTTTCCGTCAATCGTCTGCGTTAGTACTGAAACAATTCCAACATCTGAGGCATCTGTCTGAACTGTAAACGGTATGAAAAATCTGGACACAATAGCATAGGTGCGGAAACTAAACTTTAATAATTTCAAAATATTTTTCACAATCTTCATTCCAAATAAATTTTGAAATTTCTTCAATAATTTAGTCAACGGAGCAATAATTGTCGAAAAATTTTGTACGAAACGGCGGTACCAACTCGCTATTTCAATCATAATAGCACTGACCTTTTCTAGGTCAACCGATAGTCCATCAGGATTAACGACATATCTTAAGTATCTGCGTTTCGATTGACAGAACGCATATTTATATCTCTGCCCATCGTAAGACCTGCTTCGGAAAAACGACGAAAAACTTCAATGTGCTTTTTGAAAGTACGTGTACAAATTATGGGGTTGTCAAGATATACGAAAACATAAGGTTCTAATTCTGGTCCTAAAACGCAATCTAGGAATCTTTTCCAACTTGCCGGTGCGTTCGCGAGACCAAACATTGAATTGATCCTTGTTGGGTACAGTAAACGCGGTATAGTGCTTTGGGTCTTCAGCCATCGGCATTTACCAATAAACCGACTTAATGGTCAACGACGATGTATATTTCGCATCACGTAAACGGTCTAAAATCGACGAAACATACGGTAATGGATACGCATCCCTCTCGGTAATTTTATTATCCTTCCGAAAATCTACGCAAAAACAATAACTTTCATCCTTCTCCTTAACTAACAAAATCGGGCTCGACCACACGCTTGTAGATTTTTCAACACATTATCTAATTCGGTGTCAATCTGCTGCTATATAAATGGCGATCCTCTGTAATACCGTTGCTTAATTGGTCCGCTAATTGCCTTAATTCGGTATTCCACTAATAAGGTGCAGCCAATTTCTTTTCCCTCAATAGTCTTGAAGTAGTCAAGTTCCTGAATTTTACGTCACTTAAATCTGGACGAGATCGTATCACTGGTTCCCGGTTCTCTAGTACCTCCATGGTCTCTTCGTTTTCAAATTTCCACTCTCTTCTAAAAATCAACTGCCGAAGATGAGTTGGTGCGGTATATTTGGTACGATGATGACGTCAATCGTTACTATTTTCCCTTTCGCCTCCATGGGAACGGTAGCTGATCCGATACTTTTGACAGGTAGGCGTCAATTTCTTATTTAATTTTACTCCCAAGTGACTTAATTTCACCCAACCCTTACTCCCGATAATGGTCTTCGACGACCCACTGTCTAATAGTCGTAAAAATTCTTGCCCAAAAGTTTTAACTGCGATAAACGATATCTCATCAGAATCCTTCAGATCAAACACGTAACTTAATAAGTCGTTATTTTTCGAAAAAAGTGATTTGTTTTAGTCTTTTCACTATTGTAATAAACGGCTGACTTAATATAAACTTTACGAGACAACGTGCAGGTTCTCATTGCCTCGTCGGCCTATTTTCCGCCTTGGAATAGCTATTAACTGTAACGTCCATCTCCCTACATCGGTAGCAGAACCTCTTCTTCTGCGGTACCAGACACCTTGACACAATTGCAATAAATTCTTTCACCATTTAAAGGGGTATCAAACCACTTCTTCACTCTTTCTCGAGAGTTAACGCGTACCTCCGGAATCGGTATTTTCCACGTGCCTGGTCTCCGAACGAGCTTCTTCTACATATGCTAAATCGACTTCCAAGCCGGGTCGTTTCCAACCAGGCGGTACGTAATGTTCATAGCATGAACTCGTTCTTCAATTAAACGTCAGTACTTCAGTAAACAATTAATCCAATTAATTTTTGTCAATCCAAGCTGTGATTGATACCATGGTGCGATATTCTTGTTTAAAACCTTCAACTGTTTGTCTTAGGGATAACTTTCACTCAAACGTGGAAATAACGTGCGAATTACGGCGATATAAATTCCGTTGGTTTCTCTCCTAACTGATCTAACGTAAACTGAAGCGCTACCGGTGAATAGACTTATCATTTCGAAAATATCAGACCATCGCTAAAACGTCGTGAAATCTGTAATTTCGAAATTCATTCCAAAATGCGCTTAACGGCAATAACTTAAAGTTCCCAGAAAATGTTAAATTCCATTTGCAACAATACTCGTAGGAGGTGGTGTGCTTAAATTTAAATTATTAGTAGGTACTGAAATATTGGTTTTTGAATTTTGGTCGTTATTAGTTACACTATCGCCTAACGTTTCTGACGGTGAACCTGTTAAAACTACTCGTTTATCCAAAATTTCATATTTGGATTGAAAAGCTGCAATTTCGATAAATAAACTTTCTTTAATTTTAATATCGCTATCAATTTTTCTAATTCAACATTGGTTTCTCCAATAACAATTTTGTCGATTTCGAAATCGAGAGGATACTCGCGTTCACTTTTTTCATTCAAAATGATACGTAACAACGCTTGTGATTCTGTTACCCCTAAAGATAAATCACCACCTCTAATAGTTACTTCGTATCTTACTTCACTAGGTGTAAGCCGATCTCAATTTATTTCATAACCCATCCTAAAATTAACACGTCCTTAACTGAAACAGTAAAAATACGAAAATACGGTAAATGACATCAACAAAACAAGAAAGTCTACGAAAAGCTGCCCTAAAAACACCCTGCATTTTGGTCGCAAACTTTACCTGTTATGGTATAAACTGACAGTAAAAAGAAGTGACAGATACACTTGGCTTTTCTCGACTAGCCAGCGGTCGGTGTGGGTACGGTGTACTAAATTTAGCGCACAATAGGATAGCTTATCATATATAAGTCCAAATAGGGGTTGAAACGACATAAAACCGGAAAAGGGCGCCAGAGTATTTGAAATGTCACGATAGGGGTTGAAATTCCTCATTGAGTTAGTTCACAGCTTGCTCAAGATACTAAAATAACTCGGTTACCTAAAGGTAATGTTCGCAAGCGGCACTGGGGCCAGCAGTCAAACTGTCAACCTGTAAGGCTTCAAAAATATTTGCACGCAAAATCAATCACTAATCTGATACGTAAACAATAATCTATTGTTACGTTATGTTACTAAAAATTCGACTCTTAACTAACTAACTAAGCTAGGTTCATTAACGGCCTTTTACTAGAATTACTGTAATTTAGATACACCAAAACAACAAATATTGATAGGACACTCACATAAGTTTAGGTTATCATATGAATAAATGAAATGAAATAATCAGAATTTAATCTCCAACGGAATAGTTCGTTCATACGTTTATACATACAGATAACATAATGATGAGATACGCACAAGAATTTATTTAACTTTGACAAACACAACAATAAAAAAACACAGAAATGTTACCTTACTTAGGGAAGGCCCTTTTGTTACACAGACACCTACGATGGACTGAGAGGGTGACCTCTACGAAATGATTGATGATGGGGCGACACTCGCATTTTCCAGTGTCATGCAGCTAGTTACTGCTTCCTTTTCAGCTCTCGTTTTAATTCCAATTTCAATTAATTGTGTGAACATTAATATTTACACATTTATTCTTCGTTAACTATACACAAAAGCTGGTTTATTTACAGCGCATTTATTATATTTACTCTAATAATGTACAAGTTCGGAATAATCCTTAATATTTTTAAATTACCAAAAGCGTTTTTTTATTTATAGCGGATTATTTGGATTATCGGCGCACTGTGAACCTTACAATCGAAACTTTGGAACGAACGTTATATTTTTCCGCAAAAACAGCGAAGATTTCTCCAGAGAACGACGAAAGCACCTGATAACTTCAAACACTAAACGCCTTTCAGGACCTCGATAGGTACCTATGGATTAATTGATGAACAATTATATGAGCCCTTAAATGAGTTGTGAGGGAATGTGGACCCTGCCACGATAGTTCCTTCAACACGGACCTTGGTCACCTAAACTCCTACTGTCCTCGTGAGTAATTTCGCTTGTCGCCACATTGGTTTTTTAAATCCCTTCCATGAAATTAGCCAATCAAAGAAAAGGTCACTCACGAATTCAAACTCGAGTATCGTTGGGAGAAATTGCATCGTCAACAACACCTACTTCTTCTCAAAACCTTATCTAAGTGATGGATACACGAAAAATTGAAATTTTTTAACCTTTACTGCCCTGCACCTGAAGCCAAATTCTTTGTTTAAAACTTACCTTATAAAACGAGATGTTTCCGAACTGGTGGCTACATTTAACTTTTGCAAAAGGTGTACCGTACAAGGTAAAAGTTTCAATGCGTTCTTTAATTTAGTTTTATATAATGCAATCTCAACTTGATTTTACGAAATTCACTCAATTCAAAATAACGAATACATTTATTTATACAAAACTTTCTTTATTTACAAAGACACTAACGAATGTTTCCTCGCAACTTAGTAAAACGGTTTTCCCTAAATATTGATACCAAAAATGTAAATTACATTTTCCTTTTAAACTTTCATTTTACTTTGATCAACAACAAAAGCTTCATTTTCGGTTTAGAAAATAAAAAAAAATCATAAACCTTTTACGTAAAATACAGAATTAAAACGTTACAATAGAAAAGCTCCTCCAAACATTGATGTGTCAATACATCCAATTCCGAAAGTTTACACTACATTTAAGATGTACAGTACTAACAAATAATTTAAATTTTGAAAATTATCGGAAAATCTATGATAAAATCATGGACATATGACAGTTTATCGCTATTGAATATCATTTTAAACTGAAGTCATGGAAAACGACCAAACGCTTCAATTCGACGGAAAATAACGAATTCTTATGATTTTAACACTAGCACCGCCGGCTATTGTAAATAGCTAAAACTGTCGTGGTCGGTCATTGTGACCTCTGGACAAGAAAGGTAATTTTAAGATGTATTCTTTAAATATTTTACACTTCATTGAGAGAGAAACATAAAAAAAACATTTTTTTTTGACACTTTTTTTAATTTGGCCCTGAGAGAGTTTTTTAGGTTTCGTTGTATCAGTTGGACTGGTACTTGCACCAGAATCTTGTTTCGAATCGAAATACTCTTTTCCTAGTTCCTCAGCTAGAGTGAAAGTAATGTCTCTTCTTTTTATTTTACTGCCTACCACTTCCTTATAAACGTTGATTGCGGCTAGATCTAAAACGTTGTAAAACACATGGCCATCTACGTGAACCAGTTTTCGTGGAATATTTTCTAACACATCTACCCCAAACTTTGTTTCATTGTAATACAACATTGTCACAGGTTTCTTCTTTTTGCCATCATCTATAGCCACAGTTGGATGTATCGTACTTAGCAATATGACATTTTTATTAATTTTACCCTGATAAATTGACGAGGTGCTTTTATCATTTTTCGTTACTGTGGTAGAATGTAACTCTGCCCTTGTATTCTTGATACAAATTGACAATTCCCTTCTTGCTCGGTTCATTGTTTCTACTATTGTTGTGTTCTTTTTTCCAGCATTGTTGGTAACTTTTGGTTGGTAAAAAAGTTGTCGGTAGTAACGTTTCTACTCATGTTTAGAAAAGGTTCCATTAACTTGAAAACAACATATTTTGGAAAAGGTTGGTTGTTAGGACGCATATCATATTTTCCGAAATAAGGCAAACTATTCAGGGGATACTTAGAATTCGTAACAACCGCTAGCCAGGCTTATTCGCCATATATTATGTAAATCTGCATCTAGCTTTAGTAGAAAACTGTCGTTCGTCTACTGTAATGTTTGCTCCTGGAATTTAGCAAGCTATACAGTGTAAATGTATCTTATATTTCAGACTAACTAGACTAGACTATCTTAGCTCTTTTCGTGTTGATCGAATATCAAGTCTTAAAAATCTCATGATTTCACTAAATCTATTGCGTGACATGGTCTCACAACAAAATTGAGTCCCCAGGTAACAGACCATAAACTGTCAAGCTGTAATGTTCTGGCGCCGTAAGCGCCAATATTGCAAGAAAAGTGTCAAGTTCTTGAAGAGGCAATGACCAGTTTGTATCATCTCCAAGTTGTCGTTTAGCAGTACATTTCTGAATGTGTTTTAGCGTTGTGTTATCTATAAACAATAGAAATGCACTTAGCACAGAGTTAGCAAAGACATTTCTTTTTACATAATGAGTTGGTCCAGTAGTATTTCGCATAAAATTTCTTTGAAGTATACGGCCAACATAAGGTCCACTTGATTCCACAACTTGTCATATACCATTAGATTTGGATGATTGTTTACTCCCTACAGGTAAGTGCATGTAATATTTCGTTTTTGATGGTGTTCAATGTCATCACTAATTTCATTAGATGTACAAGGATCAGAAATGGCGTTATTTACGCTGAGATTATATTCTTCACTTTGTTCAATACTTGTGTCATCAACAGGAACAGCTTCACCACTTTTACCATCTTCAGAGTGGTTATTTGCTTTTTCGGCTTCGCATTCAGATAAGTTTTCCAACTCCGCAAGATAATCTAAAGCCTGTTGTTGTAACACCGCGAGATGACCACATTTTCTTTATAATGATATTAACCCCGTAATAAGTACATAACTATCTCACAAGAACGTCCACTTGCAACTAATTTGAAATCTCAAAGTACTTGAATATATAGATCTCTATAGAAATAAGTTATAACTTGTATTTTTCATATCTCGTGCGCGTAGGTAAAAATAGCAGGTTATTCATAATTTCGGACACGACTAAACAAGTTCTGACTTGCAGTAAACTCCTAAAATTACCACAATAATAATAAAATACATTGTTTTATCTCAACGTTGTAATTATTTTTGTTATACAACCTCGAAACTGATTATGAATATATGAACCGTATAAATGACGATTCCGGCAGTTACACAAATACTACAAAAAAACTTTAAAAACGTTTTAAAGAAGGCACGCGGTCAAATTGACCGCCGCGAGAGTTCTAGTGTTAACGGTAAATAGTATTGTAATAAGTGGGCCCTAATGCTAACTTGTAAGAAAGGTACAAGAACTTGTGGTAGGGTCTTCGCCCTCTTGTCGTATCCGCCTTGGCTGAAAACAGTATTATAATAAAGGGCCCCTAATTCTATCCCATAAGGCATTAGGTATGTATTAGGGTCTTCACCACCCTGTCGAGGCCCCCTTGGCGAGAAATTTGAATTTGTCTGTATGTAACGCCATCTAGCGGAGTAGTCTTAAACTAGTCAATGTTTTCTGTAAAAAAAAAGTTGATTTTACTCGTCTCTTTCGCAGTCAGCAAACACATTTAACGAGTACTAATTCAATTTGAATATATGTACCAAAATTAGGAGAATGTGGAGGAATTTTAAACATTTTTAGATATGTGTAGGCCCTCGTTAGGCTCTGATAGTGGCCAACTGTTTTCCGACCACTGAACATACGATTCGTCATCTTCAATATTTAGAATGCGTACCCCAAACGGTCCACTTTCACAACTCTATTCTCTTCTGTTCATATTACAATTCTTTTCAATGATACACCTATTCTACCTATTACACTACGTGCTTAGTTTCTCCAACGCCGTGTTTCTTAGTGGCGTTAACGCAGGAATGCGTAAAATTCTTTGAATTTCAAACCTCCACAGTAAATGAAATAATGTGTTTCGAACATCTAACGGAATGCTTATTCGGTAAATACTATTACATTAGCTGCCTCCTTGTGTAAAATTTTTTTTCGTGTCTTTCAGGGTCCCAAGAGTCATCACAATCGATTGTTTTTCGAACGTCGACTGGACTATGCTCTGCCACGCGCGCCTAACCTCCGTAATGTCCAAAGCAATCAATACTGCAATACCCTGAAATGTATAAGAACCTTTCTAAATCCATAAACGAAAGATCCGTTTACTAACAGAAATTCAGTAAATTAATTAAAAAACTTTTCTAGTAAGCAGATGTGAATTCAAGAAGTATTTAGGATTAATTAAAATCAAACTAAAAGCCTGTACTATGATCATTGTATGTGTGAAGTGCTTAATTTTTAATTTTATATGTAACAAAACTAATGTACAATATTTAATAATCTCTACTAACATTAGAAATATTTGCTATAAAACATAGATAAGATTTACAACAATTATGACCAAATCGATTCAATTACATATATGCTTTGAATTAAAATATTAAATAATAAATACGTATGACACTTGAACCTACATTTCTTTTAATAATTAAATGATCCATACCGCAACCAATATTAATATGCCTCGCTTAGTGGAAATTATCTTCATGGTATTTTTACTAATTATGTAACTCCGAAGTTTAAAGTGAAATTTCACAAAAAACTAAACTCGTTTTGCAACTGTAGCATAAAAGTATACTTAAATGAAATAAATGTGTTGTGTAAATATATTCGATAGATTTTAATGAAATTGTGCGGGATACAAATGCATATTATAGAAGATATCTAGATTTTATACATGTTATTACTTTAAAGTTGTTTAATACAAAATAAGATGTAGCTGATATGAGATAGGAAACTTTGTCATTTTAGAACAACGGCAGTTATGTTTTACATAATAGATGGACATGTGCGATAGTAAGCTAAACCGCCGTTAGTTAAAGTTTTGGTGCGAATCGCATGTTTGCATGGTTGCTTGTAAATGAAAACCTAGTGCAACTTTAATTATTCATGCAAATTTTTGACAGTTTAATTATCGAATTATTTCATCTAATAATTACTGGGTACACGTATCAGTTCATTTATAATGTTAATTATACAGTGTTAAAATTTTTATATCGCCAGCCTAATACCCATTCTACACCTTAAATAAATGTTATAATTATCATAATTTCATTTAATGTATTCAGAAAGTGTATTTTTTTTTTTAATTTCTAAAACTTAAAACACATTAAATAATCTCTAAAGATACATTTGTTAATTCTTTATTATAATTTAATTAAAAAACATTGCTATGACATTTTTGTTTGGAACAATGAATGGTACCCTTGAGAATTTCGGTAAATTAGAGTTTTTACCTTCGACGTTCATTCATCAAAAATAATTTAATTAAGCAAATTCTATGAGCTTTTAGACAAAAATTAATTTTTAACTAGGCTTGTGTAGAATATATAGCAAACCACACTGAAAGATTAACGTATTTCATTTCACTGAAGGAACTGTCAACTGAGTTAATTAATTTTTTTGTAAAAGAAGATTTCTCGTCAACGCAGACTATTAAAGCTGTTTGCTATTTCAACCACCCAACGTAATTCATTATTTAGACAAAATAATTACTTATTTTCAATTTTCAATCTACATGAGACAATCTCTCTTTAATAATTCTCCTCTGTAACGCTAGTTGTAGCTTTTAGGAAAACAAATATTGGATGATTTATGAAGCATCTTTTTTTTTAGCAATACCACGTTTCTTGAAGGATGTTTGTGCCGGATGTGCAACTAAAAAACGCTTCTACAATTGATTCCGAATTTTTTAAAATACTAATTTAATTTTGTAATTGCTTAAGGCAAAGCGAGTTTATTTCATTATTCCTCCAACATGTGAAACAAGAGAAAAAAGTCTGAATATTCTGAATAAAACAACAAAATGCTGATCTGGTTCTGATAAATGTGGTATGTTGATTACCATGAAAACTTTTTTAGAGTTTTATATCAATAATATTGCAATATCTGATATTCACGCAAAAAAAAACTTTTAGTAATTTTTCATTTCTTGTGCTATGTAACGTTTTGTACTAAATTACTAAATTAAAAAAATTACATAATTACTTAAAAACTGAAATTTAATTAAAACTAAAGTTATATGCGGAAAATTTTAGTAATGAGGTTACAGGTTGTTGTTAGGGTTGGTCTTATTACTAAACAAAGTGAAAAACATATCGTAGCATAGTTTCTTTGTTTTATTTTGTTACACAATCAAATCACACCAGGCTACCCAAGGTAAGCGGGTTGCCAAGCTAATTGCAGTGGAAATGGGCGGATTCGAAATAGGACGTAAAATGATTAGGTTCAATCACATTACATTTACCATGAAACAACCAATAACAACATTTAATCCAGAATCCAGAAAAAAGTAGTCATTAGGAAGCACCATAATCTGAAATATTACCCTAGGCTAGTTGTTATATTAATCCTATCACACTGTATATTCATAAAACCAAAGTAGTAAAATGTAAACTGGATACTTAAAATTTTACCCACGGGTACGCATAAACTAATATTTATAACTGTCAAACAAATTCTGAAATAAATCAATATCACCCCATTTGGAATAATAATAATTCATTCTGTTGATTTTTAACCACAAAAACATTAACCCGTATCTCAAAAATTGAAAAAACGTACGATCAGTGCATCTTGTATGAATCATATGTACATCTTCTCAAATACTATTTGCACCTTTTATCACCAAACTGTATTTAAACTTTCGCAAGTATGAATTGCTGTGATTCAAATCTGGAACTGCTACTTGATAAATAAATCCTCACCAGTGTTGTGTACTCAATGATTCTTAATGAATGCAAAGCATTTCATTTAGTAATCGATCGGAAGCAATTTTCGGATCACAAAAAAGCAATGAAATCTTAGAATATAATATTCGTTCTTTTTAAAACCTTAAACTGTAAGAAAAATCCATCACAACTTAAATAAATTAATAACTTAACTAATCGGAATTTTGTGAAAATATTTGCACTTCCGTGAAGCGACAGATACAGCAATAGAAAACAATCCTTATATATTAAATGTACTAAATATGATCGTCTACACATAACAGCTAACCGATATGTCTGTCTTCTACCCTGTTACTCTCCCTTATACATTCCAAGTACTTATTTTGCAAAACGTTATCATATTTATTCTCCAAGAACAGCCTATTCCTGACTAGTTTCAAGATTACATGTTTTTGTCACCACACAAGCTAGAAAAAAAGGCTCCAAGAGATCCAACGTAACCGATACTTCATCATCTCTGCCATCTTGAAATTTTTACAAAAATCATAATAATTTTGAGAAACTTCTTCTGAACTTTTTATGAAAGTCCCTCTGCGCGACATTGGTTTACGCAAAATTCAGTACATTTTAACACCATTTGTCCTTGAAAATACATAAAATTTTCCATTGTGAAATACTAAATCATTTATACACGCAAAGAAAGTAACATTCTTCCTATAAACTTAAATATAATATCATGATGTCATAAATTCGCACGCATCCATTTATACCAGTTTTAAATACTGCATTAAAGAACAGTATCTAAATACACAAGTTTTCATTATCGTAGCAATAGGGATGTTCCTAATACATTATTTACCATTAAAATTTAATACTTTCAACTCATAAATATTTATACGACCTTTAAACATGTTTTTACGATACTCAACGCTTCACTAAAAGTTCCACTGACGTATCATTTACACCAACCTACATTATATGAAACAAAAAAAATTCCCGTGAAAACTCACGTTCACATATTATCAAAACATCAAAAAATGTTAAGAAGTCATTCAAAACCTTTATCCACAAAAAGATACAGCGGAAACCAGACACATAAGTAAGGTGTTGGTGGCACACTCTATCTTTTACGTTGGAAGTAAATAGAAATATATTCAGTTTTGTTTCCCCGAAAAACTCCCCTATACCAAGTTTAAAAATCTTGCAAGGTTCGACAACTATTGAAAAAACGTGAAATAAAAAATGCATCTTTGAACGGTCATAACACTCATAACTCTTTAAGAAAGCAGAATTGGACTAAGGCGAGTTGGCCCTAATGGAGTTATTTTAATCCAAGGAAACTACATCTAAACTATGGCCCATTCTTTACGGGATACCCTGTATATAACAATTGCTTAATTTTTGTTGTCTACACCTACCTACAGTATAGTTTGTTATACTTTTCCATTGCGAAGAAATATATTTAGAAGAACAAATACGTAGGAAAAAACATCGACAAATGATTTAGGAGGCATCTACAGTTGATCTCCAAGAATTTCTAAGTTTGGGCCAAACCCTACACTTCAATATATAGTTTAATGCCTCGTTGACGGTTCCCACGCGCCAAGATAGGTCCAATAAATAGTCCTATACTTGGTGATCCTCTTTTTTTGAGCTTGTTGAGTTGAGGGCTAAACAGGATACATTGAAAAGAGCCAGCCAGCCTTTACAAAATTTTTTTAATTCATTATTTGCTCCTGATTAATTAAAATTTACATAAATCATCAAATAATGAAGTTATATCTCATCCGCCATGAATTTCAAAGGGTTAATAGCTTTGTGACATAGAGTCTCTGCCAGTATATTCACAAATAAGCGCATTAACATCCTGACCAGAAGCCGTCTCCGCCTTCCAGGGATTCTAAATAAAACCGCGAGACGCGCTACAGACATTGGTCAACTAGACTCATTCCGCTGGGCCTCTTGGGAGAGCCTAGGCTGTTAATTTTCCTTCGAGGCTACTCGACACTACCAGCCTGAACTTATCCGTTACACCAGGATTTATTACTGCATCAGAATGACGTCAACTGCATGTAAGTTAAATATACACGGCACTTACACCAGTAAACAGTACGTCGAGCTACTACCCGGTGTAGTCATTTACTTACTTATAGAAAGGATATCGCTTCAATTCTACCAATCCCCAGGGTTGTCAATTAAACTGCGCAACGGGTATTTGCCCATATTCTTACGATTGATATACCACACCGCACACCGACTCTCACCAATACGCCTACACTAGGCAAAATAATTAAAATCCATCTGCAGGAATCCGACTGGTTGAAAGCAGCAAGCCGCTCGCAGTTCGACCATATTTCGGTCACTCAGTTTCAAAATTGCTAACTCCGTACGTAACAGTAAGTATTCCATTTTAATCTTGCTAAACGTAGTAACCCACTTAAAGTTAGTTTCCCTTACACTTCTTTATACAAGTCGCGTAACCAGATTTAATATCCAATATCCGCTTACCCACGGCGAGACACCCAGTATACCTCTCTAACGAAGTCCTGAATCAGCATCCGTCCAGATCGCTTCTCGCGATAACCCAGACTTGGGTGAGAAATCCTTATGCAAGTCTACCGTACCTGCAAAAGAAGTTAGTTTATTTCGTACCTGAAAATCCTTAAACTAAACTGTTCCGGAAGGACACCTTATAAACGTCATCATTAAAAGTCGTCCTGACTTGGCGCAAGGTGATAATCATCGGCCCCCCGCTTAAGTGTGCCCTCATCCAGAATACAATAAGAAAGTATTCGTTTCATTCCAAAGAGTTTAATAACTCGCAAACACCACCATTTCTGTTTTTAATACAATTTCCGATAATTACTAATGTAACTAGACTAAATCTGAATGCACCGTAATTACGATTATCCTTCATATAGTTAGTAAAGGAAACCCTGCACAAATTATTTTCTTTTAATTCTACTTTTGTAAATAGTAGAGCGTAAAAGTTATCTTTCATAAAAGCAACATGAAAGTCCATTTCATAAAAATTATGAGGAGAAAAATTACATTTATACCATTTATATTCTGTATAAAAGAATCCCTTTAAAAGTATTGAATTTTTCTGATCGACCTCCAAAACAGGGATAAGAGCATTACCCTTGTTATCATACCGAAGCACACCTTCTATTCGCATTAGAATAACTGTATATACTTATGCAACTGATAGCTACCTGACAGGGCCGAATTAGAAAATTATGATTTATTTTAAATAAATTAATTTTACGAAAATGCAACAATATAATTAAAGATTATTACTTTGTTGCATCTAAACACCTTACTAACCGTATTTTCCCAGCAAACTTGAAGAGCCGCGCTGTCTAGGGAGGACAACAGCACCGCTAAATCCCTGCACCGAAAAGGCGTCCACCCAGAAGAAGCCGCATTGTTTATTTTGTTTGTTTTGAAATACCTTTTTTTTTAGTTTGTTCATTATGTTTTATATGTAAGCTAGTTTTAAGTGTAAATGTCTAGCATTATAAATAATAGGAACAATATACGTATAAAACTCTTACAAGTATATTGCTAAATGAAGAAGCGGGTAGTAGTGATCAATCAAATTAGAGTCCACATTTAACTACTGTAAGAGAAAGCAGCTTACTACATGACATTGACTAAAATTACTTTGTCCCTAAAATTAAAATGAAAAGATTTCACGAATACCATTAAGATAGCAGCATAATGCCCTCTTTATTATCCTAGGAATTTAATTTTTCACCAATCATATTTTTTAAAAATATACCGTAACCTTAACAACTAACAAAGTGATCTCCGTACAACTTCACTGTCACATTAACTTGTAAATCAGATTTTGAACATTTTACCAAATGATTCCGATTTCGAAAAAAATATTGCATACAACTAGAAAATACAACTATTTATTATTTGCCTCGGCCTTGGGTGCCTCGGCAACTACTATCTGCATTGGAGAATTTGTGTACTTCAAAATAAGTAATACTGTATACTATACATAATTCTGTAAAAAAATTGTGAACAAGGAAAAATGCGTTATATGTTTTAGTCTGAGGTGTATAATATGTTAATTTGGTTTTACACTAACGATATGTATAAATTAGATAAAACTTCATTATCATAGTTGCGGTTGAATAGCCAAAACTTTAACCTTTTGAATGGTAATAATCCTTAAAATATGGCCTCAATTCTGGAAATACCTTTTCTTTGTTCCCTAAACCTTTGTATTAAAGAAAGCTACATATATAAACAGGTTATAATTTAATTCTAATAAATCTAAAAAATATTTTGTTTTTGCGTGCCATTTACTCTTTTTTTTATTGAGTTGAGACAAATAATAGAAGTTGGGAACGTTGTACGAGTCAACTGGCTCAAGTTTTTAGATGGCGATTAGACCGAACGGTGCCTCACAACCTTCAAGTTTGATATTTATTCAGTGGTTTTCCTAACAAATCCTAAAGCTACTATACATTCCACTTAAACTAAAGTTTACTGTGCACCTATATTTCATTAAACCTAATACACAAAGATGAAAATTGCAGAAGTTCTTCAGAAAAACAATAAAACGTCAATATTAGTTCACCAGGTAGTGAATGCGGTATCAAAATCATTGCAAATTCCATCCGTCACGGTCTAGGACACTATACAAACAATCGGAAGACTTGTGTCCCATGAAGAACACTTCTATTCGGTGTTTTCTTGTTTGCATATTTTCCCATATTCCGAATTGGGTAAACCGTAGAGGATATATCCTAAAGTGGAGTGATTTTCATAAATTTCAAAGCATGTTTTTGATTTGTATAGAAACGAGGAGGAGATCACAGGGAAAAAAGTGCAGCGTGTTGCTTAACACACATACAAATGTACAGAGCCATAGAATTTTAAAGTTCCACATAAGAAGTTGACCTTTAACTTTGCCTTTCAAGAGGGAAGTTATGGGGGCTAAAAGTTGGGTATAATCCTTTGTTAAATCTATGGAAATAGCTTATAGGACCTCAAACAAAACCTAAAAATGAAACAGAAGGTAACCAAAATTTACAATTCTTACTATTAATAACAAATCCAGCATCCTTTAATCGTTAAACAACCTTATTTAACGTATGTATATGTAACTAAAAATCTAGAGAAGAAACAATAATATCATCTAAATATACGAACACTTGTTCGCCTAAAAGGGAGAGACGGAGTACTCTTTCCTTAAATCTATGAAACGTTTGACTAATATATTGGTAACATCCATCGGTATCACAACATACATAAACAGACATGGAATAGTGAATGCAGTTACGGTTCCTTTTGTAGACCAATTTTCCAAAATGCTTTAGATAGATCAATGGAAGGTAAAAAAAGAAAAACAAATAGAATTTAATACAGAATCGGTACAAGGTACCTTTTTGTCGCACTATTTAACTTTCTTTTCCTTTCTAAAAGCAAGGGCTGTTCACTCTTTAATCACATCGAACCTAAACATTTAATCCTTCAAGATGTAAAGCATTTTACATTGCGGAGATAATAAATATTGTCGCTACCTTTAAGTAATGCATCACCTGAACTAATTCATCAAATTTCAGGATAGTTTTCTATAATGTACGTTATTGTTCAGAGGTGAGGGATTCACAAGGTTCAGTCATCTTAACGAAAGATAATCAAAGGTTTTCAACTCGACCACGCGAAGAAGCACTTATTGAAATACGCATACTGTAAGCCTTCAAACGTAAATCTAACTTAATTCAAAATATAGAACCGAAATACGTTCCTAAAATAATACCTTGACTTATAAAAGGTACCACTAAATAGTTTATCCATCGAGTAGAACTATTCAGTGTAAAAGGTAATGACATCTGACAAAGACATTTCTGCAGGGTATCATCAGCTGTATTTACTATTACACCAGAAGGAATTATATTGTATTGAATTCCAATGTTTTTAAGAAATTGTAAACCTGTGCTACCAATAGCTGTAGATACTACACTACTACCAACAAGACAAGAAAACTAATGGTTAAAGTTACTGGAGGAACTATACTTCTACATGAACATCAACAAAAACTAAAAATTGAAATTTCTTTCTAGAATGTAAAATATTTCTAAATTTGGCTGGTTTGGGTTTAAATAAGGAAATTATTCGTTGTTGGTTAGGAGTTGTTCGTCAGAATCGGTTGGTTTTGGATTGGTTATCAAATTTCGTTGATCGTTTTTCGGTACCACACCTGTAGGGATTAAAACTGGACGAGAGATAGGAGGAACGCTAATTTTCCAAGTTTTTTGGATTGCAACTAACACAAGAGTTACTGTAACTACCTTTTCTAGCACGCTTAAAACAAAAAGTTTTAGGGGGCTCCAAACATTTACGATGAGTGTCTCCTTTCTTGATCTTAACTAACTGTATTGGAGGTATATGGTTGACTCAAAGATAAACGTGCTAAATTGGGTTCTAAAAGACCAACACATTTTCTAAGAGGTCACTTAGACTTTGCTGTACGAAATTTCAATTTTTGAACTGCTCTCCATGCTTCACGTAATTCATTAATGGACGATCATTTTTTAATACCAACATGGGATGCGAAATATGGCTTTAAACTTCTTTAAAATGCGCCTGAACTGCCATAATATGTTTCAACGTTCTCCTCTACACCTTGAGTACGTTGATAGATTTCCAATATCATGCTCATAATCAAAAGGCAAAAAATAGGTTTTAACTGAACTAAATCTGACAAGGTACTAACTGTATGTTTGGTATTTCGAAACCACTTTAAAGCTATATCGGAAAATAGATCTTGTGCTGACATGAATAAATCTGAATAACTCACATGACGGGCTTCACATAAGTCACCCACCTCTTGTAAATATGACAACACTTTCACGAGAATTGTTTTCTGAAAATTTAGTTCTACGTTTATACACTGGAACTTGTTTTCGATTAAACGAAAATGAAGAAGTATCATGAACTGTAATAGCATAGTATCTGAACATTTGTCTACATATGCACGTCCCAATAAAATACCATTAGCAAAAATAAATCTTAAATGAATTTCTCTTTACTTGATTTTGTTCCGTCATTGAATCCACAACAATTTAATCGTCTGTTTAAATGTATTAAACCAGATGTAAACATTAAACAATCGTTAACTGTAGGAGGTAATCCATTATTACGTAAAGCTGTAAAACTTTTATCAGAAATCTACTGAATTTTTATAATTTCTACATTTAAGTTTGAAGGTATAATAAATTCTTCACAACGTAGATCTTTTTCTGTTGCTAAAAAATACCACGGAAATGCCTTCTACATGTATTTTAGTTAAACAGGGCATTGTACCACGAGCAACTAATTCTGAAACCAATATTTTCTTTAACCTTATTCAGTATGAAACATAGATATGTAAAAATTCACAAAGATAAACATAAACACACGATAAATGTAAAATACAATAACCCGAAAAACACTCAAATGTGCTTGCAGGAATATAAATGCTGGAAATGTAAACATACAAGACTACACAGAAAAGAACATTCAATATAAATGTAACTGTGAAATCTGACTATATACATATGCCCCACTTTGTGTTAGCTCAACTTATAATAAATAAAAAACTTCCCCTATTGGAAGTCAACTTACAACAAATAAAAAATTTCGCTTATGGAAAAAAGGTAATAACATTTGGACATATATATAGAATTTAAGTTTATTTAACGTCATAGCTCACCGCATATTATTTAATACACTTACTGTAGATTGAGAGCTCTTTTTTTTATAAGGTCGTACAAGAGGGCAGAGATGTGTGCAGCACAAAATCCAAAAAGCCAAGCTAGTATGGAAATGAAACCCATATGGATTCCAATAATACGCGAAGAGTTTAAGCGCAATCCACCTGCGCAATAAGTTACGGCGCAACATGCGCAACAAAATAGTGCGCAACCACGAAAGAGTTCTAAAAATATATATTGGATTACTCAGTGATTCAGCGGTAAAGGTGCCAAACTTGTAAGTGAAAGGTACCGAAGTTTGAATCTGAGAGTGATCAAGTCCGTGGGAAAAGATCATAACATACGAATTCAACTCAAGCGCGAAAACAGTCCTTCTCAGCACTAAGCCTGATGACGGAAGCAGAGTCTGCTTTCGAAACATAGTACTCAAAAAGCATAAACTGAGACAAAATAGGCCGATCAACTCAACTAATATGAAACCACAGTTATAAAACACTTATAATACAGAAAAAATTATATCTGCTGATTAATGTCAGCATAAAATAAAATCAAAAGTTTTGCTAAGTTTTACGATAGTAAACTAATTCTTCAGATATAACCTACCTTTTCAAAGTGAAACATGATTGAAACTGAATAACTTCAATGTAATAACAAATTTTTGTATGACCTGTGTTAACAAAATACTGCCGAAGTAAGTTTTTATCTTAGAAAACATTAATTGAAGTCAGCTGTTTTCGTTACCGCAGTATTAAACCTTTCGAAACAATATTAATATTTATAAATCAATTCAACTAATTTGTACACTTAATAAAAAATTAATTTGTACAAAAAAATATGTACATTCAACATAAAGTTACTATATTATATCGAAACCAATTTGCGACCAAGCACATTATTTCTTGACAATAAGACAAAATATAAAGGTAAGCTACGTTCGAGAACTGTTCTGTAATGCAAAGTTAATATGTCCTGCTTTTATATTTAATGACACAGAAAGAAACGATATCTCCAACTCAAACTTTCTTTAAGGTAACGTGATGCGTCCTCTAACCTACTATAGGCGCGCCATCTTAAACTCGTGCCATCATTCAACCACGCTTCCTTCAACATGAATTCGAACAATATGTATTCAAACTGTACAACAAATGTCTAACGCAAGGGCGGAAAGCAGTTGCATACCGACAGTGAAGTAAACTTACGATACATTGATGTACACGAGAAAGTGGAAGGAACGGAGACGATCTTAGATACGCGTTGCGCATAAAACAAAAAAATGATGTGGCTAAATACCCATTATACACGACACAAATTTATACACCGGTATTTGTAATTATTTATACTAAGCAGAAAATACCAACATATCCACTAAAATTTAGTAACAACACAAATCCAAAACTTGTATTCAAGTAACGATAGCCCAAAATTTGCACGTTACACTTGAAGTGGGGCTACTTTGAACGACTGTGTTAAAATGCGCCAAACTACCCATCCCGTACCTAAACCGATCATTCTCGCCCATTTGAAAATCAGCCATATCATATTTGTTTCATATCAAGTTTTATGTCGTGGGGTTACTTTGATCAAGATGTCAGGGGCAAGTGCAAAAAACTTTAAAGTATTTATTACAGAAAAATATCAGTCAGTAGAACGTTAAATAATTGTTCTTTACAAGGGGAAATAAACTGTGGTCGGCCTTCACTAATTTGTCAGAAACCTTAAATTTGCGTAGAAAATTGTTATTTCACTACGACGTATTTATAAGTGGCCGGTTTACGTTTTCCTGACATGCATTGTACTAAAACGAACGTGTCTGGCATTAGAAGTTCCAAACTAGGCTCCATGTAGTTCACGTCTTTAGCTACAGCTTCTTCTAGAACGATGTCATCATCTGAAGTTGCCGGCGAACATTCCTCAACGTCTCCTTCTGAAATGCTGGAAACCACACTTTTTCCAGGTTCGACTACCAACCGTGTCTATTTCCTGCGCGGTGCGCGTTCCGAATCGTTCTCGTACCGTTTTTGTTGCAAACACTGTGTCAGTATTGCATGTACTGCTTGTAATGGATCATAGTTGCTGGAAATTTTCTGAAGCTCCCTTTGCACATGCTGGGGATAGATACCTGCACCCTCAAATCCATTTATTAGGTTCCGTTTGCTTGCTGAAATTTGAAAGTCATTGGATTTATGCTTAGTTAATTCATTAGGATTACACATCATGAGACGTCATTTAGTTCACACTGGCGGGTAACGATTTTATTAAAATAGGACACCAGGGCGTCACCTATCAAAACTTTTTGGCTCTTCAGCTTTTAGCACTCAAACCAGTGTTGAAACGTATTTGCGCATCCATGGATGTGCGATCAAACCGGCATCCAAAACAACAGGATGGTTTATTACTACACGGATATCCTTTGGGCCCATTTTCTCGTCAGTTGTTGAGAAATGTTCGCTCTTGTAAATAACAGTACGTAGGAAACAGAGTTGCGTTAGCTGATCCGCAGACCAAGATGGTTACCAATTTTTGATGACTATAAATACCCTTTCCCTTTCCAGGTTCATCATTGACATTAGTCTCATCATAGTCAAATATATTTTGGGGATTTATGCTGTTCAGTGTGTCACTTAAGTTATTGCATTACTGGCTAATGGCAGCTTGATAGCGCTTCATTAAACTCCTAGCCCATTCTTTCCCAAGAAAATTGTTTACAAAACGAATTTCGCCCAACCCCATTCAAATAAGCTATTTCGGAAAATTCCTGCCAACTCCTCGATTTCTGAGAATGTCCTTTGGCCTCTAACAAGTTTAACGTTGTGTTTATTGAATTTCTTATTTAGCGTACCTAAGGGTATGTTGTTATTGTTCAGAAGCGGCCTTCATGAACAAGCTTCCTTCCCAAGCTCTGGGTACAATTTGTGTAGTTTCTGGTACCAGGTACCTTTTTATAACCTCATACCATTTGAAACAAAACATTTGTCAGCAGTGAGGCGCCTAATAAATCTTGCCCCACTATGTCGATGAATGGCACCCCACGACACAATATATAAGTTACGTATTTCTGTGTTTAAGATAAAACTCAAAAATCCTCCCACGATTGCTGCATAAAGTCATCTTCGTGATATAACTAATACAAAATATGTAAGTATCATACAAACCTTTGTGTACAAAAAGTTTTTCAGCGGTTGATAATGCACTAAAAATGCACGTACACCGAAACGGAGGCACTGTACACAAGGAGATGTCGATGGAATCCACAAAAACTAGTAGTTTTAAGAATATGCCTTGCCGCGTAGCCAATCCCAAGTTTTTAAGCTTTCGCGTTCGTTGACAGCGCTTTCCGGAACAAAAATATAAAGTGTGATCAAAGTCTCCTCCCTTTACCAAACTCACCCCACTTAACCCTCTCCTTGATTTTTTTACTAACATTTCTAGTTTTTTCTGGGTAAATAATCGCATACAAAGGGTATGCATTCTCGACATCGCAAATACATCAAACTTTGATCCCGTGTTTAGCTGGCTTCGAAGGTATATATTGCGTAAACTTTGTGTTGCCTCTGAAAGGATAGGGCGGGTCATAAACTGTCAAATTTGCTATCGGATTGTACTCAAGTTTGAATTGAACGTTGTCCAAGTGTCACATACAGGAGCAGCTTTATCCTTTTCTGCTTGTGTTTGGCGTCTATCGAATCGAATCAATCGTATTATGGAACGAAATCTGTTAATACCAATTTATGCGCGATAAATGTTCAGGATTTGAATGATTAACCCCAGAACAACCAAAATCCCAATAAACGCTTCTTGTAAGTTACTGGCAAACACAATCGCTGCGAATACGGATTATTTCTCATTATAGTTATCATATACTGTGTTAGGTTTTTTGTTAGTATACCGAACAGTAAGTTCTACCATTTTGACTGTAATAATTATTTTGAAAGTATCTCCTATTGATAAAGATTTTGTGGGCTACTTCTTTGGCGTATCTGCAGCTTGACTCTCGCTTCACTCTTGTCGGTCTCAGATTCGCTTTCTCCTTCTCCTTCGGACGTCTTGACTGTAGTTCCCACATCTCCCAAGTCTCCTCTGAAAGCTCCGAGTCACCCGACTTGCAATTTCCTCAATACCATCTTCACCCTAACTTTCGATATAAAGGAGGCGTATGTGCGTACATCAAGGACAGAATTGCTTGCAAGAGGGTTTCTTCCTTAGAAAATAAAAATTTTGACGTGATTTGGTTTAAACATTCTGGTCCTAATTTTGTGAAATTCTACTGTTGCATTTATAGGTCTCCTAATGACAACAACTTTCAAGACTTCTTCGATTACCTTAGTATGAAAGTTGACTATCTCCTGTCTCAGTTTCCATCTTGCGATAACTCATTTGTAGGCGATTTCAATGTTCATAACTCTAATTGGCTTCAATTTTCATCTACTACAAATCCCGCTGGTCGTAGTGCAGAAACATTTGCTATTTCATGTGATCTCACACAAATGATTTCTGAACCCACAAGAATCCCTGATAACCCTAACCATACTCCACATCTTCTAGATCTCTTTCTTACATCAAACCCTCTTGTTTATAAAACTTCCGTTCTTTCACCTTTAGGTCTTTCCGACCATTGTCTAATAAAAATCATTTCTGCTGTACCTAATTCCACTGTTGTTCGCAAAACCGATGGAACCTTATGGTGTTTTAAGTCAGCTCGATGGAGTGATTTACGGGATTTCTTTGCAACCTTTCCATGGCGTGAATATTGTTTTAAGTCGTCCTCTTCTTCGGACATCGCTCTTTCAGTATCTGAAGTCATCCTCATGGGAATGGAGTCATACATTCCGAAAAAAACCGTACCGTGTAGGTCATTCACGTTCCCAACCCTGGTTCAATAAGGCTTGTTCTGATGCACTATCTTTAAAATATAAATGTTACATTAAATGGAAATCTAATAAATCGGTTGACAGTCATGTAGAATACGTTGGTGCTAGAAATATCTGCAAAAGTGTCATCACTAAAACTAAAAAGTTGTTCGAACAACGAAAATGCAATGAACTAGCTACATCTCCTTTAGGCAGTCGTAAATTTTGGTCTTTAGCAAAAGCCATTAGTAAAAACTTTCGAACATCTTCATTTCCCCCCCTGACATCTATTGACGGATCGGTAGTTGCTGATTCTGTAGACAAAGCCAACGTTTTTGTGGATTTGTTTGCATCAAACTCGTGTCCCAATGATTCTGGAAAAGATGTGCCCCTAGTCAACTCTTCTTCATACGTTATGAAACCAATTCATTTTCGGTACAAGCTCTTGGAATCGATCATCAGTAGGCTTGATCTCAATAAGGCGACTGGCCCAGACGGTATCCCAGCTATTGTCTTAAAGAAATGTTCACCCGAACTAGTACCAGTCCTATCTAAGCTCTATACGACCTCTATATCTTCTGGGGAATTCCCTTCATCATGGAAGTTAGTAAATGTTCAACCTATTCCCAAAAAAGGTGATAAGACCGATTCCTCAAATTACAGACCAATTTCCATCACTTCCATTTTGTCTAAAATCATGGAAAAAGCCATAAATCAGCAACTGCTCACGTTCCTTGAAACTAACAAACTCCTTAGTGACCACCAATGTGGGTTTAGGCAAAGTCGTTCAATAGGCGATCTTCTTTCATATGTGACCCAAGTTTGGAACAATACAGTAGAGCAGTCCGGTGAAACAGTTGTAGTCGCTTTAGATATCTCAAAGGCATTTGACCAAGTTTGGCATAAGTGTTTACTTGCCAAACTCACCTCGATTTGGTTAAACGATACGCTCATCAACTGGGTTTCCAGTTTCCTTGATAAAAGACGAATACGTGTCGTAGTTGATGGCTTTTTTTCAAAAGAAGTTAGCATTAACGCGGGCGTACCACAGGGATCCGTTATAGCGCCTACACTTTTTCTGCTGTACATGAACGACCTTATTTCTTCAACAACTAACCCCATCCATTGCCTTGCTGACGATAACACTCTTCACTGTAGTTCATCTCAGTCTACTCATAGTGATAATCCACCTTCTATGTCAAATCAAGAAATTAAAGCTGAAATGGCAAATTCAATCAACAAAGACATTCAACGTATTCTCGAATGGGGAAGCAATAATCTAGTTAAATTTAATGCTAACAAAACTCAGTGTTGCCTTATGTCCGCAAAAAAAGATCGATCATTTCCTGTTGTAAGTATGAATGGCTCAGTTCTTAAGTTTTAAGACTCTATTACTCTGTTGGGTATGACTGTATCTTCAAATCTCTCATGGGTTGATCATCTTCTGTCAGCTACCAAAACAGCTGCTCGTAAAATAGGCTTTTTGTACAGATCTAAGCAGTACTTTACCTCTCGACAACTCCTTCTGCTGTATAAGGCCCAAATTCGGCCTCATCTGGAATATAATTCTCACCTTTGGGTTAGTGCTCCCCAATACGCTCTCGATATCGTTGATGGTATTCAAAAGAGAGCGATTAGGCTTATAAATAACCCGCCCTTAACTTCTCACATACAGTCCCTTGAGCATAGAAGGATGGTTTCAGTTCTTTCTTTGTATTATCGTTATTACAACGGCTATTGTGCTGGTGAATTACATTCTTTGATACCATCTCCGGCTATCTTTACGAGAAACACTCGGTTCGCTCATTCACATCATTAGTATGCAGTACAAATCTCCACTTGTCGTACCAAACGGGCGCAATCCACATTTTTCTACACGGCTTCTAAACTCTGGAATGATCTCCCTAGTTCCTGTTTTCCTCTCACTTATGATATGAGAAAATTTAAGGTAGCTGTTCATAGGCATCTATTGGCTATTCATTATCCCTCTACCCATCCTCCTAAGTGTTCTTCAGTGCTTTAGAACGATAGGCCTTATTTAGCCTGTTCAGGTCCACAATCATAAAAAAAAAAACATTTGACGGCGTCCCTTTAATTAAGGCCTCACACGGCAGCCACCCCTCATCTTCACTGTCGTCTTCGAACTCTTATTCTTCATTGTAGGCTTCAAGTAGATGTTTTAAATATTTATCTCTTTGAGCAGGATTCAATCTGGATTCAACAAAAATGAGTGTTTCAATTGAAAAATATGATAAAAGCAAGAAAAAGCAATGAACATTATGTTAGGGAATAGTATTTAACTTGCAAATTCGGATTTTCTCCGTCCATGATGTCAATAATTTTTCACCATTAAATGATTATATAACAGTCACAGAAATGTTAGAAATTAAGTGTTTGTCACACGATAAATTATAAATAGAAAGGAGGCAACCCTCTACTAACGCGCTGCTGTGCGCTGAACACGTCGTCCCGGAATTCGCCGCAGTACACGCCTGTCCTGCTCAATAGGACGATTCTAAATAACGCTCAGCTGTGTAGCACTACTATCTGCACTAGTTAAATTCTGATCATCTGTGCAGCGCTCGGAAACCCTACTTCTATCTCTTTTCATGGAAGCTACGGGACTTGGAAATGACTTATGTACTTTCTATTGATATTTATTTAATATAATAAATTGATTCCAAACAAGTCTGTTGAGGAACTAAGGAAAGCTAGTGGTGGGCACCCGGGTACCCTGGGTGTGTAGCAATGAGGTAAAGTTTGGGTGTGTACATAAGAGTTAAAGGGATACCGTTTTGTCTTTAACCCCTTTATGATAACGGATAGCGCCTGCAGATTTAAGACTTGAAATACCTCATACATAAATACACAGTTGCATTTGATGGTTACGCATCTTTATTTAATTTCCCTGGATTCTCATGATTAATGTTATGCACAATTGCACAATGCTTTCGCAGATGTAATCAATAATACCACAAAGTCGCTAAGAAGGATGGTCGTAATATTTTATAATTGCAATAAGTACAACAAACACACTCGACAATGTAATCGCTTACTAGATCAGTATTGTTTATAATTCATTGTACATTTAAAAAGTATATAATTTAGAGCTGTAAATTACTGTAATTTACATAAGTATAAGCTTAGTTATTTATGCTCTCACATGTTGAAGGCTTGATAAATATCTAAAATCAAAAAAATGTGTATTTCATTAAGCAAGTAAGCACCACTAGTTTCTAGTAACTAATGGATGAATGTGCCCATTTTTAGAAGGGTAATTAGTTAAGTAGTTAGTACTACATTACACTCAAATAGTTTGTCAAAGAAATACTACTTACCAAAACTATTTGATTATAAAACCCACGAAACTTTTAGTAGATCTCCGAGTATTGATATTAAAAATACCGCGGCATATAAAAAGGATCCAATACACGTTTACATTATAGATAATCATTGAAGGATTGTAACAGATCAAAAAAATTACTAAGAATACAAATTATACACACAACATTCTGGTGTAAAGGTTGTGCAAAGTCATCCTTCACAAATGTACTATAAATAACAAACTTCGACAGTATATTTGTTATTGTATTGAAGTCATTATTCGATACATTAAATGGGATTTAGCATTTCAGAAATCTAAAAAATCGACAGTCACTCCTATTAATATACACTGAGGCTGTATTGACCCGAAAAAGAATCTGAGCCAGAGTGGTTGAAATGGTGCGACATACATACATAGACATCACTAAAACTTTTGAATATATTAACCACAGTCAGTTAATTCACAGATTTCCTTGATACTTTAATTCGTTTTTATTGAATTTTCCGTGCCTATTTTATTTTATTACGTAACTGTAATGCCGTCAAATGCGAGATATCTTTGCACACAAAGCAATTAACGATTATAATACGCTCAATCCACACTATATTTCGCATACGTACATGGTGTGCAGTACCTGAAATATTGCTCAAAATTTACACTTACACTCAAACAAAGCTCAGAAGGATAATGTATTTATGTCACAAGTCGCCATCACTATCCGAATTTTTCGTTATCAAGGTCTTGAGCGAGGTGTTAAAAACCTTGCATGATCGTAGAAAAAAGCTGCATATGATAGGTAAACTGCCAAATCAATCTCAAATACCAGCTTCGTAGTATTAAATTTCAATCTCATAAAGTACGTTAATGCTTGCTTAAATGAGCAAACCCAAATTATTCGAATTTAAAACAATAACTAAACAATTGTTAACTAAGTTTCGTAAACACAAAAGCCTAAGAGCATTATCATACCATCAACGCTACTTAATGTTTGCTTCAATAAATAATTCTGTGCAACGAAATCACGAACTCTTCATTTTGCCCTCTATAACTGTTCAAAGGTTTATAGTTGGCAAAGTAAGTAACATGAGTAATCAAATATCAAATTGACCTAACAATGTCAACAAGTACTAAGCATACAATATGAAAAAAATAAATACTGCAAGTGAAATAACTGTAAGAATTACTGAATAAATCTGATAAGGATAATTATGCAACACTTTTTGTAATACGCATGCACGTTCGAACGCACTCACACACGCATCCACGCAAGCATACACCCTAACACACGCAGACACACATACTGGCACTCGCACTCACACCCCCGAATCACTCACACACAGACACACACATGCACACACTCGTTCACTCGCTCACTAGTTCACTCGCTCACTCACTCACTCGCTCGCTCCCTCCCTCCCTCACTCACTCACTCACTCACTCACTCACTCACTCACTCACTCACTCACTGACCCACTAGCTCACTCAATCATTCACTCATTCACTCACTCACTCTCTCACTCACTCAAGCACTCACACACTCACACAAGCACTCACTCACACACTCACTCACTTACTAACTCACCCACTCACCCGCTCACTCGCTTGCTCGCTCGCTCGCTCGCCCCTACGTCACACATTCACTCACTCACCCACACTCATTCACTCACTCACTCATTCATTCACTCAGTCACTCACTCTCTCACACACTCACACACACACACACACACACACACTCACACACTCACACTTAAACACACTCACACATTCACACACACACACACACACACACACACACCACTCACACCTACACACTCACACACTCACACACTCACACACTCACACACCTCACACCCTCACACTCACACACTCACACACTACACACTCACACACTCACACACTCACACACTCACACACTCACACACTCACACACACACACACACTCACACACTCACACACTCACACACTCACACACTCACACTCACACACACACTCACACACTCACACACCACACACTCACACCACATCACCACACTCACACACACTCACACACTCCACACCACTCACCACACTCACACACTCACACACTCACACTCACACACTCACACACTCACACACTCACACACTCACACACACACTCACACACTTACACTCTCACACACTCACTAACATTCACTATCACTCACATTCACCCACACGCACACTCACATGAACACGCACACTGTAACATCCATTATTTCGGAGGTTACATTATTTAAGCAGATAACTGTTACAATCATTTGGCTATTACCGTTTCCATTATTTTTTCAGTTAACGTTGTTTTAATATACTTTCCTATATTAAATAAACCATTTAGTTTTTAAAATGGATGGTCTCTCATAATTTTCACGATTAGGAGCCTCTAGTTATTAAGTTCATAAAAAGAACGTGTTCTTCAAGTGGGCGCAAGCTACGTTTTTATCCCTAGAGGGATCTAATAATTTTCTGAATAGTATTGATCCATCGACTAGTGCCGGATTTATATTTATTCCTTATATGGGAGACGATTAAATAATATCATTTATTTCTTACGCATCTTGTGGATTTGAAGGTTAAAACTTATGGGATGCATCGCTTCCTTTTTTTTTCTATTATAAAACTTTCCATTAGCCATCAACACCATAGTATTCTCGTAATTATTAGATTTAAGGAAAATACATATTCCAGTGTCTGTAATTGTACATTTGGGTTACGAACATAACCATTTATCTCGAATTTCTATTGTTTGAAGTGGCCTTATTATATACCTCGTTAAGGTAAGAGTTTATTCAAATGCCTACTTGTGACTTTTGTAAGAAATTACAGAGGTTCCTACTCCACGCTGAAAATAACTTCGACAACAATAAGCATGTTTTTAACCTGGGTCCCATAACTACACACACAATTTTTAAAGCTGTAACTAACTCCTCACTTTTGCGAGCTGTCACGTTGATACTTACTAATGGATTACACAAAAATCTATAACTAAAATTCGGCGACAGGGCGAATTCCAAAGTTAAGTCAAACACTACCTACATGCCTTTTGGGGTGAACTCAAATATATTTTAAATTATTTAAATCTACACCCTTGCGTAACTGTGTTATAGGCCAATCTGAAATAATTATTTGTAAAATTGTTTTCTTAAATGATTTATTTTAAAATTTAATCTAGTTATCTGCTGTGTTTTTACAAATTCAATCTTACAGTACTTCGATTTAATTTTAAACATTTCTTTTTGTAAACATAGGACAATCTACAGGTAAATGAATTTATCCTCGTTGCCTCTTATTATTGTTATATTGTTACCAATTCTAGAAGGTTTAAATATTGGTCTCTGATTAGGAGACTGTGATGTATTACTGACTGCTAGTGTTTAACTGAATATTATTATTGTTTTTATTATTGTACACTGTACAACACACTTAAATGCCTTATGGGTGGTCTGTGCATTGAATTAGCATTGTCCTTTGGTTTTAATTAATTTTTGATTTTACTAAAAAACATTATACTAAATTCAAAACTGTTTAGCCTTATGGTCCCCGATTTATATTTAAAGTAGAGATTTAGTTTAAATTGCTTTTATTACTTTACAAGGAATATAACAAAATTATTAATTTCTTTATGCTACGTTCTTGCTGTAATTTAACATTAATTCCACATATTTCGTATAGTTTGACTTGTTTAAATTCGAAATTTGCTTTTATTTCTTTTATTCATTATGTTCTCTTGAATACATAAACATTAATTTAAACAATTAGTTTTGTTTCATACAGTAGTGTGTTTATTTAATAAAAGTTTTGCTACTACTTTGTTGTCCATTACTTTCATGTGTAACCTTCTCTTTCAGGAAGCTACAGAACTACGTGTCTCGTTATAAATACTCCTCCGTGTTGTAAGATAACCTTTTCTATTTCGAGTTTCGAGAAAAACCTTGTGACGCCAAAGGTTCTCTCTTTCGTTATGTATATATATATATATATATATATATATATATATATATATATATATATATATATATATATATACAAGATGCACTACTTAACATGATATAAGTTCTGGATTAGTTATAATTTACTAGAAATGTAAATATTACGTATGTGTAACTAATAATTATTAATAATTATATAATAATTCCCGTGAAAATTAATTTTTAGAATAGGCATCAAACATCTGGCAACGGCATTATTAAGTTGCAATATAATTTAGTGCATCATAACAATTTCAATCGTCATCGGTATCACAAAAACGATAAAGTTGTAACAACCTATTTTGAGTTGTATTAAAATATACTGTAATTTATGTTCTTAGTTCATTTAGTTGTAAATATAAGAAAAATTTTATTTATTAATGATTTATAAGTATGAGGTAGGCAGCTTAATTTGCATTTTGGTGTAACTTAAGTGCATATCTTCTTAAAGGTTTCTTTAAATTATTTTTGTCTGCTCATATCTTTGACTTAATTCTTTGCGCAAATATTTTCGCGCAACGCGTCATTATCACCAGATACTCGAAGCGTCCATTTTTTTTCACTTCCTGTGGTACGCTTTAGATGCAGGAAGCAATTTTTGGGCTTCCACCTAAATTTTGTGAAAGTGCCATTGATTTAATGGTAAGATATATTTTAACGCATTATACTAAAAATTAAAACATTTGCTCTTTTCAGGTACCTTCTTTCTTTTTTTTTACTTTGAGTTACGCTTTTATTACTTTTACTTTTCTACTTTAATTACATTTTAAGTACGTTTAATTCTATTTTTACGTACGCTTTCATTTTATGATTGAAATTTTTTATTTGAAAATTTCAAGAAAATGCAATAAACGGATTATTCAATTTCATGAAGTTAAATTTATAAGAAGGAAAATTCCATTTGTGGGTGTGGTTTACAACGTAAAGTATTATTTCGAGATATTGCGCAATATTGGTGCAAAGATGACATCACCTTGGTCGACATTTCCGTAATCGTTTAGATACCAGAGGTTATCAAAAAGTTTGTGTACAAAATTTTACGAACAGGTATTTAATGTTTAATGATTTTTTAGTAATTTAAGGCTATTTTTAAGATATATTTTATTTAGACCTATCATTTTAACTGTTAATAAACATAGTCTGTATATTTTTTATTTTTTACATTTCGATAAAATTTTTATTGTAAACCTCGGTTTAGTTATTCAGAGCATTACTAAAGAATAACTTGGCGTCCGAGATCATTCATATCAGTGTTACACATTATTTTTATTATTTATGTTAAGTGGAAATAATTTAAGCATAAATTGTGGTAATTAAGCAAATTAAAGATTGAACCACCCTACGTTAATCAACCGACTGAGTTAAAGGCATTATTTTTGGTAAATGGTGTGTATCTCCAGTTAGTTTGACAATTTGTTATGAAGAACATGTTTACACTCATTTATTTAACACTTTATTTATTATTCAATAATTTAAAACACTTTTTATACGATTACCATTACCACCGCTTATTTATAAAGCCTCAAAATGTTTGGATGTGCATTGCTACGCCAGCGTAGTAAGCAAGCCATTCACATCATAATGTAGGGTTTACATAAAATTCTAGCGTAGCAATACAGTACATACGAATATGTATATATATATATATATATATATATATATATATATATATATATATATATATATATATATATATATATATATATATATATCGTGCGTGCGGGCGTGTGTGTGTGTGTGAGTGAGCGTGTGCGTGTGGGTATGCGTGTGCGTGTGCGTGTACGTGTGCGTGCGCGTGGGCGCGGGCGGGTGCGTGGGCGTGTGCGTGTGTGTGTGTGTGCGCGTGTGTTTGCATGCGAGTGTGCTTGTGTGTGTGTGCGTGTGTGTGTGTGTGTGTTTGTGTTGTAACAACCTTTTTTTGTGGTTGTATTAAAAAGTACATTAATTTAAGAATCGTTCATTTATTTGGCGTAATATTAGAAAAGTTTTTAATTATTAATATGTAGAATTGAGAATGGCAATTTAATTGGCATTTCCTAGAACATATCTTTCTTAAAAAAAATTGTATTTATATTATTGTATCCGCGCAAGCGTGAAGACTTTTAGGGGGAATACACTTGAGTTATTCTGAAAGCTTTTTTTTTTAATTCACTTAATGCTGAATATTACAGCAATAAGCATGATTTTTACTTAATTTTTTATATTTTGGTGCCATCAGATTTTGGTGGTAAGTTATTTTTTTTCTCATTATATTTAAAACTAAAGCCTTTGCTTTTTTTTAGGCACTTTGACTTAAGTACTTTTTTTAAGTACTGACCGTTTAAGTACTCACTTTGCACTTACTTTGCAATTATTTTACTCATATTTTTTAATGCATACTTTTATATGGCATTTTTATAATATATTTTTAATGGCAAGTATAAGTCAGTAATTTTACTATTCTATTAATTTAAATGGCAAGTTTTACTTGAATTACATTTACAACTCAAGTTCTACTTACTTTTACAAATAAATTTGGCGAATTAAACTTAATTATTATTAATTAAAGGAAATTCCATATTTTAAGGATAAATAAGCAAGACATTGACCTCACCAAATGAACCATTCTGCTTCATAGTTACCAGTTACAGTGTATGTACAGAACCGTTAAAAGGTAATGTTTTATATAATTTAGAATAGTTTATGACTTCTGATTTTTTTACGTTTTCAATCATATATTGAATAAACTTTTGTGTAACTTGTTATTTTATTTTCATTTTGATAAATTGTTTATTATTATTCATTAACTAGGTTTTGTTGTTCCTATATAGATATATAAAAAAAAGACAACATGGCGCTCGAGAATGTATCATTTTTTCATAATTTTTAAATAACATTTGTTTTATGAATTAAGGATAAGTGAAAATAATTAAGCTTATGAGAAGCAGGCAGTATTTCAGGCATGTTAATTAAACTCTAAATTAGAACCCTCCCTTATCTTAATTTATCGATGAGCCGACGGCAGTAGCGATTGATATTTGGTAATTTTTTTTATTAATTAAAATTATTCGATCAATTACAATCAATTCATTACATCATCGCTTTTGTCTTAATATTACAAGTTGGCCCAGTTTTAGTGTTTATACACTAATATACTTGTTAATGATATACACTTGGAGCCGCTTTTAATGTTACAGCGTGTGTGGGTGTGTGTGTGTGTGTGGGTGTGAGTGGGTGTACGTGTACGTGTGCGTGTACTTGTGCGTGTGCGTGTGCGTGTGCGTGGGCGGGTGCGTGTGTGTGTGTGTGAGTGCTAGTATGTGTGTGAGTGTGTGCGTGTGTGTGTGTGCGCGTGTGTGTGCGTGTGTGTGTGTGTGTGTGTGTGTGTGTGTGTGTGTGTGTGTGTGGTGTGTGTGTGTGTGTGTGTGTGTGTATGTGTGTGTGTGTGTGTGGTGTGTATGTGTGTATGTGGGAGTGTGTAGGTGTGTGTGGGTGTGCGTGGGCGCGTGTGTGAGAGTGTGTGTGTGTGGGTGTGTGTGCGTGTGTTTGCATGCGAGTGTGCGTGTGTGTGCGTGTGTGCGTGTATGTGTGTGTGTGTGTGTGTGTGTGTGTGTGTGTGTGTGTGTGTGTGTGTGTGTGTGTGTGTGTGTGTGTGTGTGTGTGTGTGTGTGTGTGTGTGTGAGTGTGCGTGTGCGCGTGTGTGTATGTAATCTTAACGTATCATTAGAAGAACATTGCCTTGCATGTATTTTTGTCTGCCAAATTAGAGTGCTCAATAGATTGCATGTTTAGCTGAAAATTAATGTTGTTTATAGGATCAATACCAGCTTACTCCGGTCTAAACCTATTATAACCTTTCAGCTGATCAACGCTCACTTGCCCTAAACTGCGCATCTACATTATGATTGCTGTGTAATGGAGAAAATTGTGTCGAATAAAAAACATCACTGCCTTGACGTTAGTTACTTTAAACCTCGAATTTCGTCAATAACAGCATAAAAATATTCGCCGTATTGTGAACCCACATTCGAAGTTATTCGAGACTTTAAGGACTTAAGGTTAAATCATTATTGCGTAGCAACAGCTGATGATGAAGCCGCAGAAGAGGGTGTTTAAAATGTGTCTGTGGGTGTGGACAAAGTTAATGCTAGTACATACGCCGCGAAGTTCGAGGTAGAAAAGGGGCAGATGAAGGTCTAACAGATACGTAGGGTGATGATGCTGCTGTTCCTGCTGCTGATATATGAGATGTGATTTTGTGTCATCTTCAAACAGTATTACTTGTTATAAATTATTATTAAAAAAGCCCCATAATTAAATTTCCTGCGACTGTGTTGCCAGACAAAACAAAAAGGGCATACAAGATGGCCTCAAAAAACAAAAATGGTCGCAAAGCAAAATAATGACTGTCACCAACCAGAAACCAGGGGGGATGCCTGTCCTTAGGTCCTCCAATCAGATTGCGTAGCCTGGGTCTCTATGAGCGCGCAAAGCTACTGCGATTGACTACCCTCCAGAGGCTGGACTGACAAAAGGCTCTTAATACACCCAACAGGTCCATAATTAAGGGGGCAAGGACCATAAATACATTATTAAGGGATTGAAAATGACACCGGAAAAGAAGGCGATAATAAAGCCACGCCCCCCAAAATCGTCCCCGCTTACGTAACTATCCCGAGTAAGCTTGATGATGGAAGTAGAGTCCGTTTACGAAACGTTGTCCTCAATATCCCCCATTCTATACATATTATTTGCAAGTAGACACAATTTACCATTGACTACAGCAATTTGAAGGATTTTACTATGCATAGTATTTTAAGATTTAATAGACTATAGTTTCACTATAAACTAATTATAATGATGTGCACTATAGTATGGTATAGCTCTGAAAGGGTGAACGTGAATGGAATCGCCTGCACAAGCTTTGCTCACACTCACACGTATAGCAAAACATTCCAAAAGAATTCCAACCGTTACTCTCACTACAGGGATAAAGGCGTACATTTTGGTAAGACAATAGAGATAATTATTCATTTCTTTGTAAAAAGAACAATTTTGGATACTTAGAGTGGTCGTATAAATTAGAATATGATTATAAAAGGAAATTAAAGCTCTGTCACAATTACTATTAATTGCTATGGTAATTTGCTTAAATTAGTAATTAGTAAAGTCCAATTTATGAACAATAGAAGTGTTAAAAAAGAAGGGATTTCAGATTTTTCATAAATTAGAACAATGTAGCTTCCTTGAATTTGGCATTTATATCCACAATTTGAATAAGACTTAATTTTTAATGTTAACTAGCTAATACATATTTCTTTAACATCCTTTTTTCCAATTTAACGTTTGAAAATTGCATTAAAATATTTATACATAAACATGCTTAAAATAAAATGACTATAAATTACGATAAATGTTCTTTGTCTTTCAAACAACGGAAATTGGCATAGCTTGTTTATAGAAATAATGAATAATTTTTATACACGTTCGTGCCATTTACCTCAGTAGTTTCTATTACACACGCAAAACTTTATTAAAAACTACTCAAAAACAATCTTGACAACGGAAAGCTTTATATTAAGTTAACAAGGAAAAAAGTTTTCTTTTGAGATTTTCACAATTACTAAACTCCTCAAGACTAATATTGAGGGTGAAATAAGTGATTGAAGTTCTAGATATAAACAACATTTTATGTGTATCTATTTACTTAGTTAAATTTTATTATCTCATCTAGGTGGAATTTGCCGTAGTCGCTAATGGCACTAAGTTTTTATTTCAGTTACTGCAGTAACAAACAAATTTAGTTTTATTAGCTCGTAAAAGTTATATTATCAAAGAAAATTTAATACTAATACACACCTGCAGTATTTCTTAAACGTAGTAAAACTTTATTGGCGCCGAGATGCAATCCATTGAGTAATATGTTTTCTTGAAGTTCATGGTTATTGAGGATTTTTATATCTATGATTGAATTTTATTCCTAAGTTTTATTATTTTTTCATAATCTTATTTACTGTATTTAAAATGGTTTTTAGACTAACTGTATATTTTATAATATCTTTCTTATTATCTTTACTTTATGTTCGCATGTAGTGGAGTTGGACTGCGCTATTACTAAAATGAATGTGTAAATTACATAATAATATTCGATTAACAAATTATATAGGTACGCAAATGCGACAATGCTTATTAATTAGAGAAGGTGGTAATATGGAACCCCATTTTGTTTTCCTACGTAAAATTTCTATTTTTTGTGGTTTCGACGAAGATTAAACATGATTATACTAAATGAGAAAATTAATATCCTGAGGATAGTTTCACAGATAAATGCGAAATTGTAAAGTGCATTTTTCGCTCGGCGGAAAAAGTGCTCCCTGAAAGTTGTTCCATATTATCATCAAAAAAGAAATATATTCATAGTCGATTTATGCAATAGGAAGACAGGGTTCTAAAACTAATGATATATTTATCGACAAAAATCACAAACGCAGTCTGTGCATTCGCTATGCGCCCACATTTCGTACATGATGCACTGCACCTACGCAGAAAATACAAATTGCATCATCTTTTGAGTTGGGTTTTCTCCAATAACAGATTTCTGGACCATTAGATGAGTAAGAAACGCCGCTCTCATTCCCTTCTGCGGATGATGCTGATTCTTCATCCCTTTTAATGTGCTCTGTTTTGTCCAGTTTTGTAAAGAGATTTTTTCGCCGACCTAACTTGCACACGAGAAGTGTTTGGAGTAGAAATCTGTTCTTAGTTAAGACGAGAATTCAGTGGTGTAACCTCTCTTGTTTTTGCAAATTCCTCTACTTCATTTTAATAAGGTGAACTGTTGATAACTGCGGCGAAAGAAGCGTTTAGACCTCTATTGGACATCTTTCTTTTTGATTCGGGAAACGGGGTAATATCAACAGTCTTTGCATCAGTAGGTGAACTGTAACCTGCCTGTGCATCGGAGGCAGTCAATGGCTCCCCTTGCAGTTCAGCTGCGGTTAAATCAACACTTGTGAAAATTCCCAATGAAATATTCCGGTCTTAGAAAAACCATTGATCGCTATTCGCCTTTAAAAATAATTCAAGATGCTATTGTTCAGTATGGATACCAGAACGTTTGGACCTCCGTTGCTTCAACTTTTATGTGCGTTTTACATTATAATCAACGTTATGTTAACCTTCCTATTGTGATAGCATCTTGGTTTCACTTATTTTGTTCGGGTCATTATGACCTGGGAGCCTACAGTTGTTTTATTGTCTTTAAATTGATATAACAGTAAATAATAATAAGAAATAAGACGTAGTATTTACTATTAATTATATTTTATTACGTTATTTTAATTTTATTACATATTATTATAAATGTTATGTAAAGAACATTTGAAAAACGTATTAGTTATGTATATACATTTATTTGTTACAGTCTTGACAGTAGTAATATACATGAGCTTTACATAGGTACTTTGAGCAATTACAACATACCTATTAATTTTGTACTTGGTTGTGGTTAATTGTTCCCTTCCTTCGGCATTACTGTTGAAGATAGTGACTTTATAACCAGTTCAGTTGCAGGAATACTTCTAGGGAGAAGTATTCTTCTTGCAACAATGGAGTGATTAAGGTATTACCCAGTTCTTCAAGAAATACTCGCCGTTTTGTAAGTTTTCCAGCATTCCAGGTTGGAGTTACTTCGCATCACAGAACATAAGCGTTGTAAAGCGTTGTGAGCTGAAACGTCTATGATATTGTAAAGCATAGTCCTTGGCCATCTTTTAGTTTGCCGTCTGTATGTGTATGTTATTATTAACTTGTCTAACGTGTCTACAGCACCTTTAGTTTTATTGTAATCTAAAAATATAAACGGCTTTTTACGATCTTGGTTACACACTCCGTTATCCTGGTGCATAGTGCTCGTGAGCGTAACATTTTCATTCAGTTTCGGAATATGAGAAACTATCGACGTGTCTTTGGTAAAGTACAATTTTGAAGAAAGAACTTCTTTCCTGTTGCGTACCAATGCTTCTCTTTTCCCGAGGTAAACTTTCATGTTATATGCATAAGCAGTTACATAATCGCATAGAGTCCAAATCTTGACTGCGTATTAAGCCAATACCGACTCTATAACAAGGCCGCAGTGCTCTGACGTCAGGATCCTGTGACGTCAGCATGAGAAAACCATACGGCGCAATGCACTTCCGACTTCGTAGGTATAGCGCAAATGCACATTGCACCTTACTCTGTGTTCAGTTTGCACTTGAATACGTTGTACTTACCATTTGTTTGTTTATTTTGCAGAAGTCTTGCCCAATTAAAAGTAGATAGTGAATCATTATTAACAATAGTATTAGTGAAATAGTTTAAAATGCCAAATAAGTGTTGTGTGCCCAATTGTAAAGGAAATTATAAAGTGGCCCTCGTGTACACGTGTTTAGTTTTCCATCTAATGCACCGTTAGTGCAAAGATGGCTGTCGGCTATTCCACGGAGAAATTTTGTTAACACAAAATATACGAAGGTGTGTCAATTACATTTTAAAGATAGTGACTTTATTAAAATATATCGGCCCAGGATTCTAAAACAGGGCAATCTGTAACAGTGCCTCTCAAAATCCCTCGTTTAAAATCCAACGCAGTACCTTCACAATTTCCTAATTGTCCTGGATATTTGTCTAAAATATATTAAATCGCAAAAGTCGAGATGAAAAATTAAAAGATTTAGATGATTTACACTTGCAACAGGCAATAGAACTAAATATGCAGGAAATGTTAAATTTTGAACAATCCAAAATTACTCATGTTTTAAAGAATGTATCACCATATTTTTAACCATTACTTTAAATTTAAATTGGCATAAAATAATAAATGACGATAAAATTACAATTTATCAAATAATATATTCACCTGGGCCAATAATTTCTTATGCAGTTACTATAAATTCTGATTTAAAAGTAGAAACCTATTTATATGGCCAGGAGATATGTATTTCTTTCACTAGTAATAATAATAATATTAAAACACCATTTATTTCAAATAATATTGATGAAATTAAAGATTTATTTGATCATATAGAGTCACTGGGTACGGATAATTTGAAATCTAAAGAACATAATGAAACTAATTTAAAAAAATTGTTGCTCCACTTTTCGGATGTATTAAGCGGTTTTCATTTTAATGATTGCCTGTTATTAATTGGAGAACAACTAAAATTACAAACAATGTCTAAAGAAAGGTATCGTTATTCAGCTAATATTATGATTCTATCATCTTTGTTATTCACAATTAGTCCACATGCATACAGATTTTAAGACATTATAACTTTTTAATTTTACCACACCCGAAACTATCAAAACGGTTTGCAACTCACATTTAACAGACCCAAGTAAAGATGAACGTAATTTATTTCTAGTATATGCCAAAACTATTATTAAGTATTTAAAAGACAATGAAAAAACATAATTTTGCTTATGGATGAAATACATATTAAACCGTACTTAGATTATAAAGGTGGCAATGTAGTCGGCATGGCTTCTAATAATACTAATTTAGCAAATGCGGCATATGTTTTTATGATATCTAGTGTTTCATCTAAAGTTAAAGAAGTAGTTCATATCGCACCAATTTCGCAGTTGACACATGACACGTTGTTTATTTTATAAAACTGTAATAATTAATTTAGAATTAATTGGATTTAAAGTATTTTGTGTTATTAGTGACAATAATGCTATAAATAGTAAAGCAATGCAACACTTTTCTAAAGATAATATACTTAGTATTGTTTACACACATCCATGTGACATCAATAGACCATTATTTTATTTATTTGATCCAGTTCATATTTTAAAATGTATTCGAAATAATTGGCTAAATTCAAAACCGTCGCAAACCTTCAATTATCCAAATTGGAATACAGGTAGTGAAGAAGAAGCTTGCTTTCAATCTGTTAAAAGCTGTATGAAATGGAGAATAGTAAATTATTAAAATTCGGTCATACTTTAACTTTAAAAGCATTATATCCCTCAAATTTAGAGAGACAAAATGTAAAATTAGTTTTAAATGTATTTAATTCGTTTGTAGTAGAAGCTTTAAAACATTTGCAGCTTATATTAAACAATCCAAATCAACATCTGACTTTATAGATATTATATTAATCTGGTGGAAAATTGTAAATGTCAAAACACCTCTTAAAGGTAAACGATTAAATGATATTTATCAAGAACCTATAGTAGGTAATCCAGTAGACGATCCAAAATTAGTTCACTTAAATAAAATGTTAGAGTGGTTAGATATATGGAAATCCTTCAATACAAAACAAAAATTGACACGGCAAACACATACAGCTTTAACTCATACAACTTATGCTTTATTAGAAATTATTAGATATTGCACTGATGATTTAAAATGAATTATATTTTATTAGGAAATTTCAAACTGACTGTCTCGAGGACAGGTTTGGTAAATACAGACAATTAGCTGGAGGACAATATAATATATCTATTCGACAATTATATGAAACTGAAAAACGTCTTAGAATTCGTTCAGTGCTTAGTTTACATTCAAGTTCATTTGGTGTGATTAGTATAAATTCATTCCACGATGATATAGATATTCCTACAGTAACAGAATCAAATTATAATTTTAATCACAATATTTGTATTAATGAAGCAGATATAAATAGCGTAAATGATGATATGCCTGTTATTACTTACTTAGCTGGATATTGTTGCCACATAGTTTTAAAACGAGTGAAATGTGAACATTGTAAAAATACATTAGTTTTGTCAGATGAATTAATTGTAGACGATAATTTTAATCTAATTAAAAATATTAGTCGAGGTGCTTTACTTTATCCTTAGCCAGATGCCGTAAATATAGTGTTATATAACTATTTAATATTTAATAAATTACTTCAAGACTTTGAGGACGATTTTTTAAGTATAACTAATAAGCGTGGCTTTATATCGAAATATGTTTTAAATTTTATATTTGCCAACGAAGTTTTAAACGAATTTGTTACTTGTGAAGATCATAATAAAGACTTCATTGCTCTAATAATCATAAACTCTACCACAAATACATTATTCACAAATTACTGTAAAAAGAATAACGATAGGTTGCCAAAGGAAAAAGTCGTAAATTAAATACTCTAACTAATTCAAATTAGCATATTTTGTCCACTTCATCACATTTTATTATAAAATTTTAGTAATAAGTTATACATATTTAGGAGTATTCAAATTTATTAAACAGTTTTTGTTTGAAATTTCGTTTTCCCGTTAAAAACGAATGGATGCAACAAGGGTTTGGTTCATGACCGGCCTCCAATGCGTGACGTCACAATTCAGCGCTGCGGCCTTGTTATAGAGTCGGTATTGATTAAGCAGGTTTATTCGCGAGCTACTGTCTAAAAAGACAACGGCCTCTAATAGTTACTAGTTGCTCATCTACTGTTATATTTTCGTGAAGATTATAGAGCTTAGGTGGAATTGCAACCGATTTATCCCATAAGTCCCGTATGGGACCTAATTTATCAGTTTGGCGTCGTTGTGGTCGAGTTTTTCATCGTCAAAGCGAATTATTTGTGCAACTATGTGAAATCGTTGTAGGGACATCGTTGCTCTGAATATTGTACGAACTAAATTTTCATCCCACAGACTGGCTATTGGTTCTCTATGAGATTTATACACTCCAGCTAGAAACAGTAGGCCAAAATATGCTTCTAGTTCAACGAATGTTAGATCTTCAAAGTCCTTTGCCTTCTAAATTTGACATTTTCAAAATTATGTTTACAATTTTGGGTATGAAACATAAGAACTACGCGGATTTTCTATCAATTATTCGCTACATAGCATACCTTGTTGGCGCAGGAATCAACGAAATCATATTTACTGCTGATAACCTTCTCGATTGATGTGTCTCTTTATTCCATACCATATTGCCATCTTTTGAAGTTACGTCAGTATTCGTAACAGCTTCATCTGAAATCGTAGCTTCCACTTCATGATCCGATTCGCTATTATATATCTCGGTTTCGGACAAATGGTCTTCTTCTTCAGAAGCATTAGAATCACTATTAAAAACACACAAAAGTTTCTCAAGTTCACTATACGTAAGCACTCTCTCACTACACATTTTCAATAATACATTTCAATTGTTAAGTATTTCTTATTAAAGTATAGCATCAAGTTTGATATTTACTACGAAACTAACACAGAGATGCTCACTGGCTGCATTTACACGCAGAGCTACAGACAATTCTCAACAGGAATAAACTTGTTTATCGGTACGCAAACAACTCATCCAATATGCACAATAATGTGGAAATATTATGTAAGTTATTTATATTTATGAAAATAAAACAAAACTAATAGAACGTCTATGAAAACAATCTGCTTCTCATTCTTCTAATTTCAACCACACAAATCACCGGGTCATATAGACCCATACACAGTGAGTGCAACAAATGCATTTAAAAGAAACTAATTATAATTTTCTAATATCAATACAGGTACACCGTTTAACTAGTTACGCACATTAAAAGGACGCTATTGAATCATATTGACCCGAACACAATAGGAGGGTTAAATACTGGTACTTATGAGTGAACCTTATGGTAACACAACATTTTTGTGTTATCTTACGCGATTTATTATGTTATTAAATTTTTCCTTTGATTGTCAATTCTGTTTATTTGCGTCTTAATTCAATGGGTAATGAGCATTCTTTTTGTATTGGTTCATACATTAATAAATTATACTTTATTTTATTTACATGCCTTATGTAAGCTGTTGTACTTATGATTTAATTGTTAGGTAATTAGGAACGTGTAAAATGCATACTATACTGTGATTATTGTTGAACTTGATACAGCAAAGTTGCAGATACTGTTGATTGTATTTTAACACCATTTATAATTATATATCTAAACTGCATTCTAAATATATTTATAAACAATCAAATTAACATTTAGTTATCTAACTTATTAATAATCCATTTAAATGTCAGTTCACTGGTGGGAAAGCATGTCAAATTCAAATTCAAATTCAAACACGTTTATTAATAATTATAGGTACAATTGTTGATAAAGGGATTTTACAATTTCAGTCGGCTGCTCAGGCGAGGTAGCCTCTTCAGCCGGTTGATTACATAGTTTTTTTGATTAAATACATTTCATTTTTTATAAGTTTATAACATGTTGTCTTATTGTCTAGGCAAAAAAAGAAAAAAAAACATGTTAGTTGGATGACGTTACTTAAGTTAGTAGTATTTCATTTTTCATTCCTATTCTAGTCATTGGGGGCGGGGCTGTGGGTGGGCGGCTTGATGTTTCCTTGGGAGCATGTAGGCGGTTGGTCCCTCGGAGCATCTGTGGAACTGGAACGTCTGGGATGGACGTCGGCGAAGCTGCTGCATCAGGCATCTGTAATATAATGAACTATGTATGAGCATTTGATTATTATTTTTGAGGAATGTTAGTAGGTAGTGTTTAGTGTTATAGATTTTGTTAGTGTTACTTTTGTTAAATGAATGTGTGTTGCATGAGTGTTAGTTATCGTAAAGCGAGTGGCGTGGATTGTATGAGTTCATCGACGTCCTCAGGAGGGTCGTCTAGGAGTTGGGTTAGGACGGCTGGGGGAACTTGAATTTAATTTTAGGTTTACGGTACAAGCATCTATCTCTTGGAGGATTGTTGAATGGGGTGAGAAGGATTTCTCTCGTATCTTCGTTGTCACCGAATACTCGGCGATAAGTGAATTGTTTTTGGAGTGTTTTAAGTCTTTGTGTAATTGGTGTTATTTGTGCGTGATCAATTGTGAGTGTACATGGGTATCTGTAGTGTAATCTATGTATTTTGCGTAGAATTCGGCGTTCGCTGGATCCGAGAGATTGTAGGTGTTGGCGTTTAAGGATTGCGTACAGTGGAGCCCTGTAATCGACGATTGGACGAATAAATGTTTTATATGTGTGTTGGAGGGTATCGGGCTTACAACCTCGTAGTCGACCCCGTAGGTTAATATAGTTGAGCGTCTGCGTATCCTGTTAACGACATCGCGCACGTCAGAGTTCCAATTTAACGTTCTGTCAAATCGGACCCCCAGGTACACGACGTCGTCTGAGTGCCGCAGCCGTTCGCCTTGCAGAAGGATGTTGACATTGTCGGAGGATTGTAGCACGTTATGAGAATAATTGGGATGTCTAAAAAGTACTAGTTGAGTCTTAGTGGGATTGATGGTAATTCTCCATCGGTTAGCCCATTGTGTGAACGCATTGATTTGGTTCATAATTGAGAGGGAGGCGGTCGCGCTTTCACGGCTAGCTGCCCAGAAGGCAGTGTCGTCCGCGAAGAGCATGACTGAAATATGGGGGGCAACTGGTCTAGGGGTATAGGAACAATATATGAGGTAAAGCAACGGGGCTAGGGACGAACCTTGTGGAACTCCTGCTAGGGGTACGAAAGATTGAGATAGACTCGACCCCACTCTCACCATCACCGATCGGTTAGATAGGTAGGTGTATATTAGTCTGCTGAAGTGATCGGGGATTCTTAAGGAGCGGATTTTGTGGATTAGTCCCGCGTGCCATACTCTATCAAAAGCTTGTTTGATATCCAGAAATATAGCAAGCGAGCATTGTTTCAGGTTAAGGGCTGTTGTGGTGTCGGTGAGCAGCTTGAGAAGAGGGTCTTGGGTGGATCTTAATGGCCTAAAACCAAATTGGTTGGGGGGAAAGAAAACCTCTTAGCCTACGTGTTAGGATTTGTTCAAGGCATTTGCCTAGTACGTTTAGTAGCGAAATGGGGCGATAAGAAGAGGGTAGCTTAAGGTCAGTTCGGGGTTTGGGTATCATAATGACCGTAGAAGATTTCCACGCCGATGGAAAGTATCCTATGGAGAGGCATTTGTTGTAAATGGTGGCTAAGAGGTTGATGGCTGGGGGAGGGAGCTGTCGAAGGATGGCACGGTTAAGACCGTCCTGACCGGAGGCATTGTTTTTACCCCTCTTTAGGGTGTTCATTATTAGGTCGGATTGAATGGGACTCAGGATGGGATCGTTTTCTAGGAGGTGGTATTCAGGGAGTGGAGTTTCTTGGAGTATTTCCAGGTCATTTTTGAGTCGCGCTTTTAGTTCTACGTCAAAATGAGGTAGATCTGGGGACTGAAAGGTGTCTTGAAGGTGGGTATTGAAAAAATTGGCTTTTGCTTGGTCAGTGGCATAAAGGGTACCGTGTGCATCCTGGAGATGCGATTTGGAGTGATTCCTATGGTGGGTTAGTCTGCGAAATGTGTTCTAGAATTTCTTGCCATCGCGGTAGTCGAAGGACGAGGTGACTCGTGCCCATTTTTCTTCGATGAAAATGTTTGTATCTCTACGGATAAGGGCATTAAGGCGGTTATACTCAGTTTTAAGGATTGGATCTCTATGTTTAAGGAATCTGCGGAAAATTTTTCTTTTTTCTTTTATTAAATTGATGATGTGTGGTGGTAGTGGTCTGCGGGATATATCTATAGTTTTATTGGGGATAGAGACGTTGATGGCATCATTGATCACCGAAGAAAGGTCTGTGATAGCATTGTCTATGTCTAAGGGAGAGGTTAAGGTGGGGTTAGCGAGATGACCGGTAACGGGGCCTGGAGGACACGGCTGGACGAGTCCGCGTTCTAATTAAAAGTGGTAAATGATCGCCGAGGTTATGGTGATGCCAATGTAACAATCGGCGTCGAGGTATCTTTGAATAGGTGCAGGAGCATATCGGTTGGTCGATAATGGAAGCACCACTATGGCTAAGTATGATCGGAGGTTATGGTGGCGCCAATGTAACAATCGGCGTCGAGGTATCTTTGAAGTAGGTGCGGAAATTGTATTCCGTGTGGTCGATTGTCACTGGAAGTCACCAAATATGGCTGTAATGGCCAGGCATTATAGGTGCGCCATAGCATGGTAGTTGCGTTAGAAGTAGGTTGGCAATTAATGTAAGGAGATCGCACGATAGCGCGTTGGCACCTGGAAGATTGTAATAACTAAGAATATGGGTATGGGCCAGCATTGGGGAAGTGTACCGTGGCGGCAACGCATTCTAGGATTGCGTAATGGAAACGGGAGATTGAAGCGAAACGGTTGTGTAATGTAAGGAGATCGCACGAGTAGCCATGTAATGGCACTACAGTCAAGAAAAGAACTTGTAATAACGTAAAGAATTATGATGGGTGATTGGTAGAAAGTTTGGTTACCGTTATGGCAAGCAACTTGCATATCTGCTGGTACATGAGAAACGGGTTTTGAAGTAAATTCCGGTTGTGTATAAGCGGACTCCGCGAGCGTCTTACTGTGCCGATTAATGAGCTACCAGTCAAGAATTAGGAACTGTAGTTCGTAGAAGTTAAAGATGATTATGGGTTAGACAACAACGGCTTAGTCTCCGTTATTGACTAAGAACATTGGAGATTTTCTGCAACACGAGAAGCCCTGTGTAGGTCTAAATTGCGGCGTTTGCTACGGAATACTCGAGTGGCGAAGTCGTTTACCTGCTAACGATCAACCCTCGCCGCTCCATGGAATTAGGGGCGTGGCTAGAATTAAAGGTGAATGGGTAATTGTGAGACAACAACGGCTAGTTTACCTCCGGACGGACTAAGGGCATGGAGAACGTCAGACATCGGCCGGATTCGTGTAGGTGGCTATGGTGAGACGTGTTAAGGAATACTCGAGTGGCGAAGTCGATCCTGCTAACGATCAACCCTCGCAGCTCTGGAAAGACGGAGATTAAGGTGTGGGTAATTGTGAGGATAAAATCGTTTATCCGGAGGAAGTGTTCGACGTCAGGATCGTCGGATTCGGAGGAGGAGGTAGACGTGTTAAGGACGGGCTCAGGGACAGCAGTTTGGGACGGGGAGGAAGGAGTTTCACGTCTCTTCTCGCAGCTGAATGAGTAGGTGGGATGGTCGCCCCCACAGTTGTTACACTTGGGGGTCGACAGGGACTTACAGGAGGTGGATTTGTGGTTTTCACTGCAGGTGGGACAACGGACTCTGGAGGAGCAGTCCTCTGAAGCATGTCCCACCTGCGTGCAGGTGGAGCAGTACTTCGGGACTGGGGCTGGTGCATGGGATGGCTCGCATTCGTAATGTCTACCGAACATGTAGACACCTCTAGCGAGTAGGAAGTCAAGGGTGGTTTTAGAGTTGGTAATGACTCGGATGAAGGAGGTGGGCAGGTTAGACGTACGGGAGATGATTCTAATGACCTTTAAGACGTGGGGGAGGGAGATGGCATTGGTTATTTCGGCGTCGGTGATATCCTTGTCTACGTGTTTAATCACGCAGGACAAGGATGGTGGTTTAAGGGAGGTGGAGCTTGGTCGGGGACCAGAAAGCTGGGATAGGGAAACATTTGGGTCGCCGTATAGGTGTTGAAGCTTACGCTCCAGGTCGGAAGGGAGAGGGTTACGGGATTCCAGCAGGGCGGTGTGGTTATAATTAAGTTTGAGGTTGGTTCGCGGGAGCTCTAGGGAGAGGATCGAGTTGTAGAATTGTTTCTGCGTGCAGATGGAGTTGTGGATGTTTCTGACACAGTAACGGCAGAAGGACGGTTTGGACACGGTGGAAGCTGTAGCGGAAGAGGTGGTGGAAGAGGATGTGGAGGTGGTACGTTGGCGGGCCGAAGGAGTTGAAGGACGTGAAGAGGGAGAGGGTATAGTGCGGGTTAAGTTTGTGGTAGACGTAGCTGCGGCGGCATACGTCTTCGCTATCGTGATGACTGGGAGAGGGTATGTAACCAAGGGTTGGCTAGACGGGGAGGTGGTGTTAGTTAAACAGGGTCTCCCCTGTTTAACCATCGTGTATTTTGTTGGGACGCATAGCCGGAGTGCAGCCTCACACCCCGTGGGTTAAGGCTTTGTAACTGTGGCCCTGAGTGCTGATGTCTGAAGTGTAGTGTAAATATGTGTGTGGATGATACTCGGTCAGAGTTCACGAACCGAAGACCTTAAAAGGTCTCCTAATGCACCAGATAACGCCGTATGCTACCAGCAGTGACCGGTACACCAGGGAGTCGCGAACTTAACCGGCACAAAACTTTTCGCGTAAGAAGTTACGATATAGGAGCACTATCACGTTTAATGCGCGATCAGAACTGGGAATGCATGTGAATCCTACAAAGTTTGTCAAAGAAAACAAACCATATATTATTTTGTTATCAGATGGCTAACCTGTTCAAAGTGTAAAAACCAGTCAAGAAATGGGTAGCTTTGCACCAAACCCGAGGGATAGCATCTCTCTACTGAAGGAAATGGTGCATTACTCTAAAGATTATGGGACACATTTTTTGCGGGGGAATTTAAGTATCGGCAGTGTGAATCTGCTACCAGCACTCTTGCAACATATTACTGTCATTGTTGACACTTTTGGTTGCAGACAGCGCCCCAATTTTCAGTTTCGTCCACGTTAAAAATTCGACGGTCCGTAGATTTATACTTTCTATATTCACTCTCTAAAAGATCCAAAAACTTGGTTTCGGATCCCTGTTAAAACTATTAGCTCTTAAAATTGAGATACCCGTAAATTTGCGAATAGAGAGCTTTTTATTGTGACGACGCCAAAAAGGACGTCTGACTTCTTCTTTAGCACCGTGTAGATGTTTAAGGTTATCACGCTTAGCTAACTGAAAACTCATCTTTTTCACATCGAGTCAATCTGTGGCTACTTCCCATTAAAGGTAAGTAACTAACTGCTCTTCAAGGTAAGTTGGGAAGACAAAAAATATTCTGTTTGATGGACTAAACGTTGTAGCGTTGTATTTGGTACACTAAAAAGTTTGAGGGCTTTCTTGTTTCCCATCGTTTTTTCACGTACGGCAACAATCACATTCATCATAGCTTATTTGCCCTCAGTTTTGCGACGAGACGTTACTGGTAAAGTATTTCCTTTTGGTGATAATAATTCTCTTCCCGGAATAATGATGAGCCTACTACAATTAACCCTTGTTTGAAATAATAGATACAATACACATATATAATATTGAGCCCCGATATTTAGTATCGAACCCGCTTGTATAATATCAACTGCAGGCTGGGTTCATATTAATAGCAGTACACAGGAGAAAATTTGAACTATTCGATACAGGTATTCTATTGGTGAAACAATACAAAATAAAACCAATATTAAACTATTGAAATACTTAGAACGTACTTACCACTAGATGAGACCACCAATCACTACGTAAACAAAACTTTTCGAAAATAACAGTAAATACCTTGACCACATGCAGCGAAACTAGCAGCACAGCCGATGTTGCGAATACTTTTGCAGCGTTCCATATAAAAAGCACGTTCCATGTTACCACCTTGTCCTCTATATTTTAGGAGGTATAAAGAATTATCCAAACAAAAAAAGTATATATATATATATATATATATATATATATATATATATATATATATATATATATATATGTAGTTACAGTGTCCTAGAGCTTACGGCGATCTTATCATTGAACTTATACTTAATAATATTACAACTCTCATCCAACTTAGTTTTCCCATGAACATTTGTTTCAAATGCATGATTTTTTGGCATCATCCCATTCAGATCGGAGAGTAAATATAAATTTCTTTAAATAATCATTATTAAAGTTATATAGAGAACTAAACTTCTCAATATATAGGGTTAATTAAAGGTGTGGAAATTGTGAACTATCTTGGGAGGTACTGCATCGATGTTTACTAAATTCAGAACACAAAGGTAAGCGGTCGTTCCTATCAGAGGATAATAGCTGCGTTGCGTTGTTGCCAGATTTACCTTTTGTTCGGAAAAATCTCCGCTTTTTAAAATTTAGGTTCCATATTATTTTTTGTTATCATAGGTGATTCTTTGAGAAAGATTGTTTAAATTCTTTAAATGTCCCCAAAGAGAATAATCCAACGATTTTGGAAAACCTCGAAAGGTAATCCTTGACTGGTGCAACAAAATGGGGTGGGGCCGCGTCTTGCTGGAACCAAATGGTTTCGTCTCGGCCTCACTTGGAAACCTTGCAGTGAAAGAGGGTAAAAGCCACAAATACTCTACAGTCAACATCAGTGAAATAACCTTGTATGAAAAAGAGCATTCAATTTGGTCACCCACTATTCCAACCCAAACAGTAACTTTTTTGGCATTCTTACTATGTGGTTCCGATTGTTAGGTGACCAGCACCGTAAATTATGCGTATAGACAAATCCATTAAGGCAAAATGTTGCTTCGTCTGAGAAAATTATTATTTTAGAAAAACTTGCATCCGTGTTATTTATTTCCATCATTCTAAAACAAAATTCTCCTATCAAGATCATCGGCGGACAATTCTTGAAGGATTTGGACTTTATAGGGCTCTTAAAACTAATGTTTGACAAATCTCTTTCCTTTGCAACCTGGACGCGAGAGATTTGTGGGTGCTCCGTACTAGAAAGTAGAACGTCAAAAATTTTTGTCCATGTGACGAAAACTCTCTGAAAATCCTTGCCATTGTAGACTTTCCAATCGGAGGTCTGTCTGGATGTCCTTCATTAAAAATCGTGCAAAGTACAGAAAAACTTCTGTCTCGATAACCAACCACCATAAATGCTTTGATGCACTCTGCTTCGCTTACTTTAACAGCCTTATTTTAAAAACTTGATATTAATGTGACACAACTGCACAATAATCATTGCTACGGCAACTTAAATGTGAATTAAGGAACGAAAACATGAAAATAACAAAGTAAAAGAAATTCATGTCGCCATATCTTCATAAGCGGACGGATGGAGTACTGCTACTGTTCATATACGATAATAAAAAATACGCATGCATTCAAATCTAAAAAATCAGAGTTGTTTCCGAACAAAAGGTAAATCTGGCAACAACGCTATTATTACTATATGGTCGCGAACTACCTTTTCATTTATAGACAATACTTAAGTAGTATATCGTATAAGGAGTAAAGAAAGAAATATAAAATATAATCTTAGTTGATTGCTATCGGAGGTACTGAGAACGATATTAATCAGTAAAAGTGATTTTTTCGATTTATTTAAAATTCATTATTGTCTCTGCTAAATTTACGTTGAAGAAATAAAGTTATATACTTTAAACAAACGTAACGTTTGATAAACAATTAGGCTTGGTGAAAAGGATATAGATGGTTAAAGGTTATATTGAGGGGATCTAAAAATTTAAATTCTATAAACAATTCTGGTTTATTAAACCTTCTATTGTGCTAGCACTTTGGTTTCACTTATTGTGTTCGGGTCATAATGAGCCGGGAGCCTACAGTTGTCGTTTTATTGTTGTTAAATTGATATAACAGTAAATAGTAATAACAAATAAGACTCAGAATTTATTATTTATTAGATTTTATTACGTTATTTTGTTTTTATTTCATATTACTATAAATGTTATGTAAAGAACATCTGAAAAACGTAGTAGCTAGGTACATACATTTATATATTACTGTCTTGACAGTAGTAATATACATGAGCTTTACATAGTTATTTTGAGCCGTGGCCCGTCGAAATAGCCTATTCCAAAATAGCCCCGCCAAAACAGCCCCGACAAAAGATCCCACATCCAAAACAGCTCGCGTCAAAATGGCCCCGTCAGAATAGCCCCGACAAAATAGCCTACGCCAAAATAGCCCGCGTCAAAATGGCCCCGTCAGAATAGCCCCGACAAAATAGCCTACGCCAGTATAGCCCGTATCAAAATAACTCCAACACTTATAATAAAATTTAAATGTGAAAATATGCAATATAGCAAGATATGGAATTCAGTTATCCCCAATTCATAATATACGTGATTAAGGAGATAACTAATTAATGTAAAATGATTATTTTAGAATTCACCAATTACTTAATTGTGCATTTAATGTATTATATATTGGACACATTATCATCAAATTTAGTTTTAACTTTCTAGAAAGGTTTGCTAATGACAGGGTAATTAGGGTTCGCCCTTAATATAAGGGAACAGTGCTTAAGATATACCATCAGGTCGTGGCTGTGTTTTACTGTGTAAATATTTGTGTTACAGAACACAGTCATGCACCAAATCCTGCAAAAATGAGGCAATTGCATGTGTGTCTGTTATCAAATATCAAAGTTATACCCGAACTAATTTTACAAGTCTTCACTGTTCACGCATTAATCGATAACAGTTGCGTTCCATTGGTTTACGTTCCTTTAAAAGACAAAAGTGAAGTGTCGTACGTGCAAATATTTCAGAAACTACTTTAATTAAAGTTAACTTTGAATCCTATAAGTGTGCTCAGTGACTACGAAAAAGAAAACAATGCAATATTGCAAATATTTAATGGTACGGAAATTGTAGACTGCCTATTTCACCTAGGGAAGTGCCTATGGCGAAAAGTTCATCAATTTAATTTACTTGAACACTACCAAAACGATGAAAATTTTCGGACACACTTGAAAATGTTGTTAGCGTTAAGTTTTGTTTCGGTCGATGATGTAATACCCGCTTTTGAAGATTTGGTTGATAGTTGCCCTAATGGAATGGATGCTGCCATTGATTAGTGGGAAGACAATTACATAGGGCGATTAAGACGCAATCGTCGAGTAGAGCCTGGATTCGTTATTCGTCTATGGATGTTTACGATCGCGTTATCGGTGGACTACCTCGGACAAACAATTCTGTTGAAGGATGGCATCGTGCCTTTTAGCATCATCCATTAATATACAAACTCATTGACCATTTTCGCAAAGAGCAGGACATTGTCAAGATCAAAATCGTAGGATTTGATGGAGGATTTCAACACCCAGAATCATCCAAGTATAAATCGTCGGCTAAGGACGTTAGCGGAAAATTATCCGGACACCACAATAGTGAATCACCTTCGTGGAGTATCTCATAACCTAGATATGTAATCGCATAAATGTAATACCTTCAAGCATTATGTATTTGTTTAGTTTAGCCGTTAGCGTTTTTTATTATTACTGTATTTCTTCGGCGAAATGTATTTGTATTTTCTCATATTGAATATAATAAAATGGGTTATTTTATTTTGTAATTATAATATTATTCTCTATTCCTCTGTGTTTATACTAATTTTTATAGTTTAAAACGGACTATAATCGAGGATGTATTGACGCGGGTTATTTTGGTATGGGCTATTTTGTCGGCGCTATTCTAACTAGGCATGTTGACGCGGGCTATTCTGCCATAGGGTGTTTTGTCGGGACTATTCTGACGGAGCCATTTTGACGCGGGCTGTTTTGGATCCGGGCTCTTTTTTCAGGACTGTTTTAACGGGGCCATATTGACGCGGGCTGTTTTGGATCTGGGCTCCTATGTCGGGGCTGTTTTGGCGGGGCTGTTTTGTTATGGACTTTTTTGATGGTGCTCCGTAAGCAGTTACATAAACGCATAAAGTCCAAATCTTGACTCCGTATTTAGCAAGTTTCTTCTTGATGTAATGTCTAAAGGGAAAATGGCCTCTAAAAGGTACCAGTTGCCCATCTACTGTTACATTTTCGTGAACATTACAGAGCTTAGGTAGAATTTCAAACCCATTCATCCCACAAGTCCTGTGTGGGAGCTAATTTATCAGTTTGGCGAGTTTTTTTATCGTCAAAGCGAATTATTCGTGCAATTATACGAAATAGTTGTAGGGACATCGTTGCTATGAATATTGGACGACCTACATTTCCATTTCACAGACTGGCTGTTGCCTCTACATGAGATTTATACACTCCAGCTAGAAACAGTAGGCCAAAATATGCTTTAGTTCAACTAATGTTAGTTCTTGAAATGTGTCATCACAAAGTCTTTTGCCTTATAAATTTGACATTTTCAAAATTAGGTTTACAATTTTGGGTGTGAAATATAAGAAGTACGCGGATTTTATATCAATTATTCGCGTCACAACATACCTTGTTGGCCCAGAAATAAAAAAAATCATATTTGCTGCTGATACCCTTCCCTATTGACGTGTCATTTCATTCCATACTATATTGCCATCTTTTGAAGTTACGTGATTATCTGTACCAGCTTCATCTAAAATCGTAGCTTCCATTCATCATCCGATTCCCTATTATATATCTCGGTTTCGGACAAATGGTCTTCTTCTTCAGTAGCATTTGAATCAGTATCAGAAACACAAAAATGTTTCTCAAGTTCACTATCCGTATGCACTCCCTCACTACACATTTTCAAAAATAAATTTCAATTGTTAGGTATTTCTTATTGGAGGATAGCATCAAGTTTGATATTTACTACGAAGCTAACACACAGAGATGCTCACTGGCTGCATTTATACGCGGAGCCACAGACAAGTCCCAACAGGAATAAACTTGTTTACCGGCACGAAAATAACGTATGCAATATGCGTAATAATATGGCAACATTATTTATGTGTTATTTATATTTATGAAAATAAGAAAAAACTAATAAAATATATTCGTCTATGACAATAATCTGCTTCTCGTTCTTCTAATTTGAACCACACAAATCACCGGGTTATATAGACCGAAACTCAGTGAATGTAACAAATGCATTTAAATAAAAATCTAATTATAATTTTCTAATATCAATCTAGGTACACCGTTGTTAGAATAATGAAATAAAGGTCATTCAGTGGCAACGAAATATTTAAATAAATTAACGAATTATGCATATTAGAAGAACACGATTGGGTTATATTGACCCGAACACAATTAGGAAGGTTAATTCAGAATTGAGTCAAGAAGTGTGAAGGACGAAAGTACGTGGAACGTTTAAGTTTACTTGGGTAGATCTTAGGCCTAGTGCAAACATTAAGGGACTTGTTGGTAAGGGCGAGTGTGTAAAATTACAATGATTAACTAAGGAGCTCAAATTCGTTAAACTAAGATACTTCTTAAAGGTGGTTATTGGGTAAGACCAATTTGTATTCTGTTATGTAGTGAATGTTTGATTACCTTAAAAAAGGGGGCCAATGCTAGTATTGTGTTTGAATTGGTCTACAAAGAGAAACGACTTTAATCTTTAATTTTTTTGTTAATAACTTGTTTTGTGTTGCATTCATTTCTAAACTTATAAATAGTCATATTGATATTGGAAGCTTCTTTGAATAGAGCAAATCGTTCAACTCATCATTTATAGTAAACCTTCCCCAACAATCTTATTGTGAGGTTTAATTAAATTAAATGTCAATTTAAGTGTCATAAATTATAGTGCTTTATTAGATTTCCTTGGTTTGTTTTTTATGTGTAAAGTCACATAAAGGATCACAATGGTTCAGTATGATAATTCCTTTAAAACTTTTGGTTGTTTGTTACTGTTAGCTTGGCAATTAATTTTCCTTTAGACAAGCCAATTACAAATTTAATCAAGTTATTGTGTTGATTAAATCGAACAAACGATATAGGCATTAATTTCAGTGACTATTACCGTGTTAGTATAAAAGTTGCGACTTAAATCAAGTTGAATTATGCTTTTAAACATTTCAATATAGTAATGCTAAAATTTCTTACAGGATTTGCGAGAATATAATTTCTGAATTACACACAGTTCGTTACGTCTGTGTTATATTAGGATAGCAAACACTGATTACGTATTTGCAAATCCGTATCTATTGGGAGTAGGTCGCTAGTGTTCTTAAATATGTACCTTGCAGTATTGTACTTTAACAAAGTAATTAAAAAATTAATAGATACATCTATATTTTTTAAGATTGAGTGTTATTTATTTATTTTTTGTTTCTGTTAGTATTTATACATACTAGTTCATATTCGTATACGATGGCGAAATAAATAATTCAGTTATAATTGATCTTAGCTTAAAAAAATTTTTTTTAGGTCTATATCGTTGGGGCGCTCATTGGATATTTATCCTCGATGTTAAGTTTTGTATTAGGGTATGTATAAGGTACGTCAAATTTTAGCCAATTTATGTCTTATCGAAGGAGCCCATCTATATTGTAGTCAGCAGACATCTTGTCTATTTTTTAGGAACTACAAGACTCTAACGCGTTTAGAAGATGGACTGGATCTAGATTATCTTAAAATAAAGCTATGTGCATGATCAAAATATATCCAGACGAAATTTTCTGAAACTGCTTCAATATCAATTAGAAATCAATGTTACATACTAAAAATTACAACAGATTGTAGCTGGTCAGTTGTATTTCTCCCAAACGATGTCAATCAGTCAATCAATATGAGCTAAAAATATATTGCAAGTTGTAACTTGTAAGCCAAGACTTTTTCAAAATATCAAAAGAGTCTTACCTGGGGTAAGTCAAAGACCCCCGCGAGATGTAACGTTTTTGACCGATGCCCTTTTCTGGGTCAAATATACGACAATAATTGAAAACATTTTTGAGGTATAAAACTTTCGATAAATAAGAATGATATGTGGTTCAACAAAGCATTATAAAATTGTTTAGCTCTTTTTCAGTTTTCAGGTTATCATTTTACTACGGTTATTAATTGTGAGAATTTTCAATCTGTCTATTTTTAAACTAATCTAGACTATTCCACTGATAGAATGCATAACCAACAGAATATACAAGAACCGTACACCATACATAAGAACCACTCAGTCAGCATAACCACTTTAAAACGTACAAAAACCATTTCAGCCAATACAACAACCAGTCCTTATGCATATGTGATAGTTATTTAGTATACTATAGAGTGTGTTCATTTAATACACCTTGATGGATTAAGGCTTTAAAAAGTGTTTTAGATAGAAGTTCTAAACAATCTGGGAGTACATATTACAAAATTAAACATAAGTATACAGGGTATTACTCAAATACAGGAGAAACTTCTACATTTTGAAATGGTACAACACGTATTATGCTGCACTTTTTAATATATTCTGCTCACTTTTTCTATTCCCACAATACAGCATAGGACATACTTAGTGTTCTAGAAATCCGAGCACTTTCTCTCGGGCGGTCAGGCGGGCTAACGGGCGAGGGCGGGCTGGTGGGCGTGTGGTGGGTGGGTGGATGACTCGGTGCGTGGGTAAGTGGGTGCGGGTGGGCGGGCGGGCGGTTTGGATGCGGTTGGGCGGGCAGGCTGGCGGGCGTGCGTGCGTGCGTGATTGGGTGCGTGCGTGTGTGTGCGTGCGTGCGTGCGTACGTGCGGGTGTGTGTCTGTCTGTCTGTCTATCTGGATGTACGTTAGTATCCACGATAACTCCAGAACCAAAATACTTAAGCACTTAACATTTTGTATTTAAGCTTTAAGCAGATTAGATTTTAGGAGAAATCGAGTGGCGGCGAGGGATGTTTATTAAGGGCGGGTTTTGGTTTTTATCAAATATTTCTAAATCAGCTGCATATCTAAAAGATATAAAAATACTTAGATATAGTCCTTAAACATATCGGTTTATTATGTTCTATGCAATTTTTTGATATGACGCGTAATTTAGCGGCAAAGAATTCTCAAGGTAGAATCTGAGTGTTATTTTTTCATCATCTGAATATCGATTAATTTTATAAGAAAAGGTGTAGGCATATATTTTAAAGAACTTTTAGTTTTATATAGCTTTCTTTATAAAGTGTGTTAATAAAACGCAAGGTAAGTCTAAAAATTCATTAAATATGAACGAAAATGGTTAAACTGTGTTACTGAAAATATCCCGTGGTCAATAACGACGGGAAATTTCCGATCGGAAATCTCCCGTGGTGAAAAGCAACGGATAATCTTGGGATGTTTTCTTACTGAATCCCCCACGTGCTTGAATTAATTATCGGAAATTTCTTCTCGTTCACGAATGTTTTGAGAATTTTCAAAACATTTGTGACCCGAAAGAATTTCCGGAAATAATCCAAGCACTAGGGAGATTACAAGTGATGGGTATCTTATAGGAGCAGGCGGCTTTGGAATTTCTTTTAAGTTAACATGTATTTATGTCTATTAATCTCTATCTGACATAAAGCTTTAAACGTCACTCTGACATAGATTAATGTTTTTGTTTTTACAATGTTGCCTGTTTTCGTTATGAACGTATAAAAAAGAGGTTGCATAGTTACCCTTAAAAAATTATAATTCAAATTATTTCATTCCTTTTAATTTTTTAAGTTAGCATCTAGATGTTTATTGACCTTTGTCTGACATGAAGTGTTAAACGTCTGTTTGACTTATATTATTCTATCCGTTTTTAAAATGCTGCTTATTTTCGTAATGAACATATTATGAAAGAGGTTGCATAATTATCCCAAAAAAATGTTATTAAAATTAATTTTAATTTCTATTTTGCAGGTTGGAAGGTCGTATGGTGTTCCACACTAGATATTTCAACTTTAATAACAAAGTCTTAATGAACCGAAGCCGTATTAAATGCACACAGTGTATAAAAAACCCTTTAGTCAGTATATTCTTTATCATGTACCAGAACGACGTTGAATTTACACGTGATTAGGAAACTGGATACACTGGTACCATCTTCAGATATAACAATTTGTTTCTATTTTTAGATAACAATTCCCCTCATTTGCAACTTGTACACTATTTTGGTATTGTCGACGGTAATATAACAAGACCTCGATAAATAGTCGACTATTTCCATTGTATCTAAATTTCGAGTGTATTTTAAAATCAATTTGTCGAGACGTAATATTGGAATTAATAATAATCTGACTAAATTCCAAGAGCTTTAGCTCGAGGGCTTTAATCTTTGTTTATTAATGCCCAAATTATATCGAGACAAATTTTAAAATACACGAGAAATTTAGTAGCAATAGAAATAGTAGCTAATTTATCGAGATCGTGTTATATTCAATAAGATTATTTCCTGAACCAAGAACATTTCTATGTGCATAAGGAAAAATCTAAGAGAAAGGGTATTGTATGAACTAATAAAATAATAAGTAAATACTTATTTATTAAACAACAATTAATACTAACAATCAATGTTAGACTATTCCTCTATTTACAATTAATAATACAGTAATTATATGTTAAAAAATTTAAATTTTCAGGTGGGTTCTTTGTTTTTGAATACCGTCCTGTCGGTGACAATTGAGCATGCTGATAAAAATAGTCGACTATTTAGCACCAAGGTGAATAGTCGCTTTATTTTATTCTGATTGGTCATATCAAAGCAGTTTCCAAGCATGCGATTGGTCAAACATTCAAATTTGACAGGCAAGGGAAATAATCATGATTATATTTTTTGATATTCAACATTGGTCATGTTTCTAATAATTTGACCTTAAAAAGTTTTAGAGGTATACCCATTAGGTGGTTTTGGATGTCCTCTTCAGAGAGATGATGGATCCCAGATACCCAGAGTTGTTATGATTTCACTTTTATATCCTGTTAGTAAAACCATGTATGTAAAATTGTTCGAAGAAGGGAAAATAAATAAAGCGCTAAATAGTAAAATCTTATAATAAATCACTCAGTTTCTATAACAACATGATTCTCTCATGACATGATTAATCACCGATCGAAATACACGAATTACGGCATAAACACGTTTTACTTAAATTAGCAATGGCAAAAAATAACTCATTAATGACACAAGAAATGGGTATATATATATATATATATATATATATATATATATATATATATATATATATGTATATTATATTGTAATTAATAAATTATGGTTTTGATGTGACAAAACAGACTTTGTTGGGTTTGCACATGGTTTTATTTTCATAAAAGCATTCCGCTATACCATGTGAGAAAAGTTAACATGATTAATATTAATGGGTACGATTGGTTTCTTGTAACATGTTTATGTAATATCGCATTTTATTCAATGAATTGTAGCATTTTGAACACATATCAGATATTGATCATATGGAATATGATAATTATAATATATATAGAATGTATGGTACTAGGTACAATAATGCATAAACTATTTAAAATATGAAAGAAAGGGTATGATACGAACATAGTATATTTGTAATTCAATGATAAAGTATATAAAACGTGCATAAGAAGTGATAGTGACTTAAAAACATAATTAAGTACATGAACAACAATTGTGCAGAGTGATATTTAGTACAAAATTGCAAATGCTATACAAAATTGACAAATTAGTTAAACAATGTGAAAATGAATGACAAAATTAAGAACTATAGAGTAAAAGTGAACAGTATTGGTATTAGAGGCAGATATAGAACACATTTTATGAACCTTTCAAGTGTTATAAACAGTTATTACACAAATTAAAGGTAAATTTATGTTAAGTTAGGTTAAGTATTATTTGTAAGAATTTCACAAAATTATAGATTTTATAGGGTAAGATAAGTTTAAATTAAATTATAAAAACATTTAATAGGAGGTTTCCCTCATTTCAACTAGGAATTTAATTATAAATATGTAATATAAACATAAAGTTAGAAAAGTTAGGTTAACTACCTAAATGTTAGTTGGGAAGGTGGAAATTTTGCAAAATAAAATGGGTTGAAATAAGTGTATTCTGATACTGTCTTTTATGTGGAACTTGAATATGCGATTAGTATAGTTGTAGGATAGCTTGTGAGATGTCTTTTATGCGGAATTTTGCCCTGATTCCAAATCTGTAATTAAAATCAAATACGAATTGTACTAAAGAAGATATAGCATAATTTATGTTTTAGTTAAGTTTACAATTTTGTTTAGACCAATCAGAAGCTAGAATCTTTTGTGTGTAATGTAGAAAAAATTGAAAATTTGGTATTTAAGAGAAATGTATAAAAGGAATTGCTCCTGATTTCTCACTCTCTTGCTACTCTTGCCTTTTGAAATTTTGTGACCAACAAGTCATAGTGTTAATGTTATTTGTGTTAAGATGTAAGTAACAATTCTCGTAAACATTATCGGAATTGAAACGCGATTGACGTAGAATTGAGAGATCAGAAACAATTGTTTTAAACTATAACTAAAATTAAAAATAAGGTTACCGATCGCAATTGTTTGATAAAATTGTAATTGTTTCGTTTTTCAAGATCGTGTAAACATCGGGTGATATGCAATTTTTGTATGTTAATAAATTCTTCAAGTATTTTGGATTCGATGTTTATTTTGTTGATAGTGATTAAGATCATAAAATAAATTTTCACTTCATAACGGAATCTAAAAATAAAGGTGCAAGTGAATATAAAATCTATATGACCTTAAAATTCAAAAATTAAATTCGAGAAATTAGTAAATAAATAATACAATATTTTAAAACAAATAAAACAAAGTGGTTCCCTATAAGTATTTGAGCATTGTAAGTACATCGTATTTACCACATGAAGAACAGCCAACAGTTGTTTGATTTGGATAAAAAATGGAATTTTAACCAGCATATTTGGGACAGCAAGGCAGTATTACCGATTTATGGAAGTAAGTCTACGTCCAACGTTTAATGTGCATCAACCCGACATGAACATTATTTGGAATTTGCAGCAACACATGTGAGTGTATTTCAATCATAACCCTATTGCATTGTTTATTTTTTTGTCCTGTATTTAATTTTTCTATAATAATGTATAAATGTTTGTACGAATTCACGTGTCAATATCTGAAAAGTAAATGATTCAATGTTTTTAGAATTAATAAGTTTACCTCAAACAAAATTGAAATTGTGCTCAATAATTTAGATCAATTGCAGAAATTTTGACAGGGTGCATTTATTTCAGTATTAAGTGCTCAACGCATGCGTATTTTGTGCAGATCTCAACAAAGTTGGTTTCACATTGTAACTGTTTATTATAAAATATAATTTGATCATTTACATGAATATCCACAGATTTAATTTTATTACCAACAATCATGTTTAATACAATAAATTGAACCCTATCCCCAAAAGAGATACTGAGCTAGTACGGCGCATAAATATATTGTTTTATAATAGTTATTAGTACAATAAAGAAACTTAAATCCCCAAAGTCAAAGCTTAAGTTTGATTTAAAATAAGAACCTTAATTTAAAAAGTAAATAAAATATTTTCCACATTTTAGTACTACTTGCTAGCTGTGGATGTATAAATAATTGTAGAAAATGCAGTAACATTGATGGTAATGATGGTGTGCATCCTGGTTGTAGCTAAACGAAGGGCGCGAACTCCAAGAAATTGCAGTGTGTAGTTTAGCAGAAACTAACTTCCCGTGCAATAGCACAAAATTTCTGAAAAATTAATATTGAACCAAGAACAGTTCGCAATATCTTGAAAAGGAATAAATACCGTTGTTATAAGTTGTAAACTACACAAGAAATTTTTCCAGAAGATCATCAATAGCGTATGGAATTTTGTGAAGATATGATGAATCGAACCAATGAAAACGAAAGATTTATTGAAAACATCTTGTTTACCGACGAGTGTTCCTTTAACTTACATGATCATCACAATCCGTCTATCGCTGTTGGTTACTCTCAGGAAAACAAACACATTAGTATTCCATACCGGACATAATACCCCCAAAAGGTAAATCTGTGGGCAGGAATTTTAGGCATTTCCATAATTGGTCCAATTTTTATCAACGGAAACTTGAATGCGGACGAATATTTAGAACTGTAGAGAAACCAGATAGTTCCAGCTGTTCAACGCGTCAATATAAATTTTGATGATGTTTGGTATCAAGAAGATGGCTGTCCTGCTCACACTACAATAAGCGTTCAACAGTTTATGGAAACTATGTTCCCTAACATTATTATTAGTGAAAAAGCTACTATTAAATATCCTCCTCGTTCACCTGATATCGCTCCAAACCACTTTTTTGTTTGGGGATACGTATCCTAGCAAATTTATGGACACAGGCATGAACGTGCTAATAATTTGGACGAACATCGTGTCAACATTACATACTCTTTAAACAGCATCACACAAGAAATGTTAGAAAACATCCGAACTGAATTTTATCACAGATTGCGTTACTGTCTTGCGCAAGGTGGAGGTCTTTTCTAAAATCTTATAAAGTAGAGTTTTGAAAAAAAGTATATTCCGTTCATTTTAAGAAGAGTTGGTTTTTCAGTAAGAGCTATAATGCTAAAGTTAAACCTTAAACTTAAGTTATACTATCAATGTAAATGTTAATGTTCTTGGTTATAGCTCTCGTAAGTTTCTTTTACTCTACAGTAGTAATCGAACCATGTCATAAATTCACAATTACAATTAACTTCGATGTATTATCATTTAATGTTTAAGTGTAAAGTATTTACTTAATAGTTCCAAAGAACATGCGACTTTTCAACATAATCTTAATCGCTTCAGTTTCGTTAGAGATGTTGAAGCTAGATTGAAGAAGACAAGTAGTTTATATTTTGTGCCTGCATGGACATATGTACAAGTGGCATCATTGTTAAAGTTATGTACCTCTAACACTCATATATAGTGCTTGTTGGGTTTCTTTCTAGCTTATATATAATATATATATATATATATATATATATATATATATATATATATATATATATATATATATATATATATATATATATATATATATCCAAATGTTTTATTAAATATACGGACACGTAATGTTTTTTTCATGTAGATAATTTTGGAAATTTTATAAATTTTCCATCTATATAACAATATTACACCAGAAATCATTGCAAATGTGCACAAGTATGACGACAAATTTTGAGCAATTTCCACAAATTATTGTCATTACATCCAACATTACACTTATTTACGCATGACTAACAATTATAATAGATAATACGATTATACGAGTTCTACATCAAATCCTGTAATTTCAATCAGTAGATCCAGATATAACCTACATAATCAAACTGGGACAAATAATCTCATTCAATTACTAATGACTCTCATTATTCGTCGTCTTCGGTCGTAGCTCGGTTAAATTTTTCTCTTATTAAGACTTACAGGATTAAAGGGAAATACTTCACACAATTTCTAGATCAGAAGATTATCTAGTTATATCGTTAATATAGTTCTAGTGCTCCATTTTACAGGAAAAAAATGGTTTGATAGTTAATTATGATTAAAACAAGATGTGCAATGAATAACATAAAATAAAAGGATTTCCAACTATTAAATAACTGGAAAAAGATTACGATCTATTTGAAAGTGTATTTCCTTTGAAAACGTTATCCCCTTTATAAATAAAAAAACAGCTTCTGATGGAACTTATCATGCAACGCTTTACCATTCGCCTTTATCTAGAATCCCTTATTGTCTTTGACAAGTAAATATTAACTAAACAAATATTTACTTCAAACACAAAATTTAACTTACAAAATACCCATGTTCCCTTTAAATTCTCTTTTAACGTCTTATTCATATTTGATTTGTCATTATTACCAAACTTTTATTAAAGTGTTCAGTATTACCATTATATTACCGCTATTCGACTATTATTTTCTCAACATGTGACAAAGTTTGTAGTTAATCATGAATAAAGTTCCCTTAGAAGGGGTTGCAGTGCTAAACGTTTCTTCAGTTTTGATTTATAACTAAATAATGCCGAGGTAAGTATACTCGATATTTAGTGGGTTATAAATTATCCACAACACAAGGGTTACTAAAAGTTATTTAGCTACACGATGGAATCGCGAATTCGTGTCGTTAATATAGTGTTAACTATGCTCATTGTAAAATATGAACTATTCTGTGAAATTTATTCCTTTTTGTTATAATTTACTCTAAGGCTGTATTCTAACCTAATTGAACCTTTAGAAAATAATTCCATATTGCCCTTTAATGTTTAACAATAAAATAGTAAATATTATCAATCTAATTATGTTTATAACACTTAATATTATGCTTTGATTATTAAACTACCTTAATACGATTATTAAACCTGTAATTCTTACATATAATTATTTTTTTCTTAATTAAATACTAGCCATACAATTTCGCACTACAAAGAAAAGGGTAAAATATGATTCTTCGGATGGAATAAATAATAAATTCTTTAAAAAATTTCACGTTGCTACAGGCATAAACGCTTAAAATATGTCGCAGTTGGATCAACAACCTCGGCTTCTAATAATTTTTATTGAATCCTGTCATAACTAGTTATGAAAAGTTTAACTTTTGGCAATTAGTCAACTAACACTTTAATGTAAACGTGGATTATGTTACACTACCAAACCGCACTAGGGGTCGTGCAGCCGTACCGATGTAAGCGGGTGTCAAACCAGCTACTGTGGAAATGGGTGGGATCGATATAAGGAGTAAAATGATAGAAAGGTAATTTGAAATACCTCACACTTACCATAAATTTGCAACTAACAATGATCGATTCAGGAAAAATTGTCTTTAGGCGCCACCATAAAATTAAATTTTTGTAAAATAAATTTTGTCAGGCGAGGTGTTAAGTTTATCCTACCCGACTGTATAAGATAGGATTGTAGCATAGTAAAGTTATACACAATTCAAGTTCAATCACACTTGAAAAGAAATTTAACCAAAAATTTCAGAAAATTTCGAAGTACACGGATCGTCTTACACTTATCGACCACACCCTGTACATATGAAAACGTTATTTGGATATTTTCTAATTAGCCCTCGTATACATATAAATTAATACTTCTAACTCTCATAAAATTCTTAACTAAACAAATATTGCCCAATTTAGGATAATTAATATAAATAAAAAAAAGGTCGACTTATTAATCCTTAAATCACCACATTAGTTTGTTTCTGAAAAATCTAAAATAGAACGATCAGTGCTTTTGTCAGAAATTTTCTGAATGCTTTCTTTTTAATATCGTATTTAAACATTCTCCAATTAGAATGAATTGTAATATTTCAAATCTGGAATTTCAACTTAATAAAAGTATCCTGTTATCATTACTCTGTATTTTACTGACTGTAAAAGAATTCAAAATAATTAAATTTTCTAATAGATATGGCTCAATGAGCAATTTCAGATCAATCAATAAACCCAAAATACTCAAAGATTAATTAATTAATTAACTAATTAATTGACTAATTTGTAAAGCACCACAAAAAGAACTCTTAATAAATTCAAATTGCCAAACCTTATGTTCTAAATACTTCAAAGCAGATAAAGTTTGATTATTCTTATTGCTCGTATGGAATTTAACTAGTAAACAATAATGACTCTAAAGATAACCACACTTCTATCCTTTAAAAATCTAAAACTATTCCTTACAATTACATTATATAATCCTACATTTGTCACAAAGAAAACAGAAAGCAACCGTAATACATAAGTAATTTGGCCATTGTATCACTCGCGAACGTAACCGTCTGTTGTTCACTCCCACCTAACATGCGTATAACACCTGTGCGATTTGATTTATTGTTTGCCCTTCAAAATAAATGTTTGTCACAAGAAATACTTACTTCCCTTGAATATTAAAATTCGTAGTTCCTATAATCAATTTCGTACTATTAACGATTCCATATATATTACAATCAATGACAATCGTGTTCACTGCTGTCTAGCTTAATCGATATACTTTTAATTTTGTTACTAAAGGGTGAGATTTTTTTGTTAAATCGCATATCTCATTACTGAATACTTTTAACTTAATATTTGCACTTTTCAAACTCTTGAAAGAAAATCACTAGCATTTCCTTTCAATTCACAATTAATCTTTCTCTTCGTAAATGTCTAAATATGTGATCACCAATATGGGTAGTTGCCGTCAACTGTACTGCAGCACCAAACTTGTACAAACAAAAATCAGCACTGACCGTTTTAAGGTCTCTTAAAGTCTTTAGGCGCGATTCCCCTATAATTCCAGCTCTTTTGCCGTGCAATGTTACGACATTTATATAAGCAAAGATATACATAGATATTCCTTCCAACAGCTTAATACCATACCTACATATCATAAATTCACTCACTCGCGTCTACAACCATTTTCTATCCGAATTCTTTAGTACACAGCAGCAAAACATGTAAAAAAATATCAAACTACGATAATCCAGAATGTGTTAAGCTACAAAACAAGTTTAGTTAAGCCGCTGTATTTTTAGATTCGACAGATATGACAAAGCAAAGGAATAAGTCTAGAATAGGAACCACTGCACGTACTTCTGAACTGATTGTATTCCATATTAATATCCAGTGTTTTAAAAATAAGCTACTGGAGTTGGAGATGTATTTAGAAGTCCAAGAACTAGGTGTTATTTATATTAGTGAACACTGGCTCAAAAATAACGAAATCGAATCGTTAAAGTGTGGTCCATACACGTTAGCATCATCTTACAGTAGGAGTACTTCCAAGAATGGGGGTCTTTTAATGTAAATAAAAAATGTAAAGGATTGTAAAATGTATAGTGACATAAATGCTCTTTCAGTAGAAAATCAATTCGAACTGACTGTTGCGTAGGTTTTAAAGTGTAATGTGCATGTTGTTGTATATAGTCCACCAAATGGAGATCTTGTTACATTTTTAGAGATATTAGAAAATTTGTTAAGTAGTTTAGGTAATAAGAAAGATTGGAGCATTTTCGATTTCCTTGTGGCTTTCCATAGTGAGTAATCTGTTGCTTCTGATGGTGATAGCTTACTGAGGTAGTCCTAAATTGATTGGCTTTTAATTTGTTTTAAGTTACTTCAAATCCTTTGTTGCTTTATTAAATTTTGTTTTGTGATCTTCGTTTCTGGTGGTTTGCCATTTTTTCCTGCGTTTTTTTTCTGGTAAATTTTTTGTTTAATTATTATAGGGCATTTTTCTTAAATGATGTCGCAGTTATTATCGGGTGTTGCTGTCCATATTTCATTCTGAATTGCTTTAGTCAAATCTGCTCTATCAACTTCTTCTGGAGTCTTCAGCGATATATTCTAATTTACTAGCTGGTGTACTGTTGTTCTATGTGTTTCCCAGTTTCTGTTCTTGTTGTATAGTGCTGTTTTTGTCGTTCTAAAATGTATTATAACATTGTGATTATGCATGGGGAGTGGTATATTGATAAAATCGAAGCAGGATTCTGGTCTATCGTTAATTCCTTTTGTGATTCCAGTCGGCCAATAAGTACGTTCTCTGGTTGTCACTGCTGTTAAATTGTTTGCTCTCAGAGCAACGTATAATTGTCTGCCCTTTGGTGTTGTTGTTCTTGAACCCCACGTTTCATGTTTGCCGTTCCAATCTCCTCCGGTGATAAATTTGTTTCCTACAGTGTTGAAGAAGTGTTTGTAGTCTTCCTTTTATTGTTGTTCTTTGGTGGCCAGTATACTGCTGATACGCTGATTTTTTCCAAATGATCTTCTATTGTCATTGCTGTAGCTTATAGATGTTCTTTGCTGGTTGTCCGTAGTGTGTGATATCTTCCATAGTTATAATTGCTATTACCCCATGTACACCACCATCGGGATACCTAGTGTGGTATATCCTATACCTTGGTATTTTTAGGCAACTATTGTGAGTGAAGTGAGTTTCTGAAACTAACTGTATATCTATATAGTTGATTTGTACAAACTGTTTTACTTTTTAGACATGTTCTCACATGGCTATTTTTAATATTTCAGCCATTACGACGTTTTATTTACTAGCGTGGAGATGAGATTAATCATTGTACCCATTTTAGTGATTGGCTCTTTCATCATAGCGAGATGTGGCTGAAATTGTTTGATTAAAATTATGGATTTGTTGCCGGTCGTCTTGCTGTATAGTTTTCTCTAAGTTATGTTAGGGTGTACATATCGAATTGTATTAGGGGTTGGTTTACTTCTTAATTTTGGATATAGTTTTTGCTGCAATTGTTTATATACTATATACATCCTTTATAATTGGCCGGATGACTTTCATTACAGTTTGTACATTAAACTTCCCTGTTTTTTACTTCTCTGGGATATTCTGATGTGAGATGTTGTCCTACGCATTTCACGTGGATTTTTATTGCAAACATTTTTTGTGCAGCCAAATTGTAAGAATATTTCGCAGAGTATGAGGTGCTTCAAAGTAATTCAAAGTATTCAACAGTAATTTCACTTTATACATTACTTTGTTATTGTCCCCTTCCTTTAGGTCGACGAAAAATATCGAAAGACGTGTATTGGCTTTTTGATATTCCATACTTTGTATGTACATGTCCTAAGGCTCATTTCGCACCATATTAAAAGGTTTCTTAAACAGTTCTCCTTTATGACTCAACGGATTTCGTTTATTTTTGTACTGTATATAAAAATCCAGTAGCGGAAGGGATTCATTTTTTACAAAAAATTGTCTTTTTTTGTAAAAAAAAAATTTCCCAACGATCAGTCCACGAAATAATTTTTTTTCTAATTTTTTTCTAAATAACTTATTTATGTATAGCTACAAAAGTTAACAAAATGATGTTAGTGAAATTCAAACTCTCCCAGGAAAGTGTATCATGGAACGTGTTACGAAGAGAACTCGGTTGGAACTTATAACTCCACCCTCGACTTCTCGGAACATGTGCACTTTTAAAAACTACCGGAAGTGGCGAATGTTTAAATATACCATGCCGACATTTATGAGATATCCTAGTTTACACAAATCTTGTTTTACCAAAAGTAGTTTCTAATATTATTATAAGTTTTGCTATGAGCGAATAATTAGTTTTTAATATATTTATAAGGTAAATTAAAAAAATACTGGCAAGTAATTTATTCAAGGAGGAACTTAAGAGAATGGTGGTGAGAAGTTACTGTCACTGTTGAATAATTACTAAAAGTAGAAGGCCGGCACCATCCCCACCCCTCTTTTTTTACGTCACAAGCCCCGCCCCCTTTCACTTTTTTATATGCCCACGTGGGGGACCAGATTTTCCACCCTTATTTTTACTCGCTTACGTGTAGGACGTATTTTTTCACCACTATTTTTGCACATCCACGTGTGAGACCGTATTTTCAACCCTTTCTCCTCAAAGGTACTTTTTAACACCTATTTTTACTCGCTTACGTATAGGGCGTGTATTTTTAACACTTTTTTTATCCCTAATGAAAGACCTTTTGACAGCTATTTTTTTTAACCCTAATTATTATTGGTAGTATTAAGGACCTTTTTTGTTTTTATTAGCTTACGCGAGGGACCGTATTTATTACCCTTATTTTGAGATGGTGATCTTTTAACTATTTTTATTAATATAAGATGATGATTTTTAATTATTTTTATTAATTAATTATCCTAGGGAAATTCTTAATCTGATAGCTTTAAGATGATTATGATCTTTAATTATTTTTATTAATTAATTACTTTTAGCCCCTGGAAATGATGTAAAGATAGTTTATTTAATTTTGTGTTTTACTATTAACATTTATTAGAACTTGTTTTATCAGATATTATTTAAAGAATTGATTAGATAATAATAATCACGTACACATTGACTGTATTTCCCCATTTTATTTTATTAGCGTATTTTTTTACCAATGAGATTGTTATTAAATTTATTTTAATGCCTATCTACAGGTTGTATTTAGGGTGGGGCTGGTCTAGGGTTAATCTTAGGGTTATTTTGGTGGTATTAAGGTCCTTCTGGCTATATTAAGAACAGTGCCCCTGGAGGTTAGGCAAATGCACACGCATACAATGTTGGAAATTGCATAATTAATAAGATATTATTATTAAAATTATCGACCCTATTGCTTTAAAATGGCCACATGCTATTGGATGATCTTTTACCTAAAACGTTGTATTTCTAATAAGGAGGTTCTTGTGCGACACGTGTAGGGCTTCGCAACTTGTTCTCAGGCCTTCGCCCCCTGGCTGGAGATGGTGTGGGAACCTAACCTTATAAGACAAGTGTAGAGCTTAGCTCTATCGTGGCCCCTTGATGCAATTGTATGTTGTTCTAACTTAATCTTACAGCTGTAGGCCTTCGACCCGTCATACAAAATTGTATTCTAATAAGGAGGTTCTTGTAAGGTAGGACTTGTATCAGGGTCGCGCCCTGGCCCCTTGAGTAAAATTGATTTTAGCGCCATCTAGTGGCGTATAGACCAATGAACATTTTCTGAAGATGGTAATGCACACCTCTCTCTTGCTCTATCTTGTTTCTTCCTCCCTCTCTCTTTCTCACACGCACAAACAAATCAATTAATTAATCAATCTCAAACAAATCACGTTCGATCATCAGATAAAACTCAATCAATCAGCCGAAATTATGTCTTACAGTTTGCGGAAATCAGATTACAGATCAAACTGAATGCATTAAAGTCTAATTAAATATGACGTGAAATAATACATAATTTCTACCCTAATTCAATGATGCTTTATGTATAGGCAGATCCTCTAAACAGTACCACCTTACATTAGGAACATCATATCTGATTTATTTGCTTATGTTTAATTACATACACAAATACTATTTCATTGTAACGTGTTCATTAACAGCTGTAAAACCCATTAAAAGTAATAATTACTTTATATAACATAGAGTTAAATTAAAATTAACATGTTTTAAGAATATCAAACTGATATAATGGAAATAAAAGGCAAAAGGTTTTAATGGTTTATTATTATATACGAATTAACAATAACTATAAGTTTAAAATCCGTGCGTACCTCTATTTTGTAGAGCTGATCTTATGACGTTAACCTGTGTAATAATATATTTAAAATCTTTATCGGCATTTTTGTTAGCAATATCAGGTAAAAACATATATATATATATATATATATATATATATATATATATATATATATATATATATAATATATTAAAAATAATACGCTTACCTTTGAAGTTTATCCTTCCACGCTACCATATGTTAAACTGAGATTTTTATACAACGTGTCTCACTAAAACAACTTTGTGAATGGATGAATATAAACACTCGATTACATACCTGTCATTAACATTTTATAAAGTAATACAGAAAAACCTGAATTCGTATTTAACAAAACATGTACCTACAAAAATTTACATTCAAAACACAAATATTTTAAAATTTTGCTAAGCGAAATAACTTTTAAATAATTGAATCTTCAGGTAACTAAAAACTCATTAAACAGTGATTACACATTAAATACTTAAAATATATAACTTTATACTACATCTATTATTACATAGAGATGGGATTATTCTTAAATTTAATTGATTTCGATAGAGCTCTGGAAATACTACAACGTTCGAAATCTTGCTTCTTCTCATATCAAAAAGCTATACTAGTGAATTAAGTAACATAATAGCGGATACAGCTACAGTGCTAACGATTATTGATTTTTTTGCATGCAGATTTTTGAATGTGACAGCCTCGCAGGTATTTTTAAGAAATCTATACAATCTCAGAGATCAAACGAGATTTTGAGATACAATCTCCTCATCTCTGCACCTTAACGATTATATTGTAACCTATAAAGGTAGTAATAACCCTAATAGTTTATCAGACATTATTACATGGACACGAGGTTTGCCTAAATTAACTGGTTTCAACGCAGTCTGGGAATGCTGACACACTTAAAATCTTTAAGTTCGCTCGCTGTATTCATTTCCTTCAATTTTATCCGCAATCATTCGAGACTGTAGTATGTTTTCTAATACATAAACAGAATCTTCAATACTGTGACGTATGTACTAGCAAAATACATTAGCTAGTTAGTTTCACCTCTATATTACTTTACATGCAAGCCTGACTTATCATAAATAGACCTGTCAAAATGCTAATTAAACAAAACTCAACGGACTGGGCATAGCAGGTACGCACGGATTTTAAACTTATAGTTATTGTTAATTCGCGTATATAATAATAAACCATTAAAACCTTTTGCCTTTTATTTCCGTTATATCAGTTTGATATTCTTAAAACATGTTCATTTTAATTTAACTCTATGTTATATATAAGTAATTATTACTTCTTAATGGGTTTTTACAGCTGTTAATGAACACGTTACAATGAAATAGTTTTGTGTGTATGTAATTAAACATGCAAAATAAATCAGATATGATGTTCCTAATGTACAGGTGGTGACTGTTTAGAGGACCTGCCTATACATAAAGCATCTTTGCATTAGGGTAGAAATTATTTATTATTTCACGTCATATTTAATTATACTTTAATGCATTCAGTTTGATCTGTAATCTGATTTCCGCAAACTGTAAGACATAATTTCGGCTGATTGATTGAGTTTTATCTGATGATCGAACATGATTTGTTTGAGATTGATTAATTAATTGATTTGTTTGTGCGTGTGTGAGAAAGAGAGAGGGGGAGGAAGAAACAAGATAGAGCAAGAGAGAGGTGTGCATTACCATCTTCAGAAAATGTTCATTGGTCTATACGCCACTAGATGGCGCTAAAATCAATTTTTACTCAAGGGGGCCAGGGCGTCGACCCTGATACAAGTCCTACCTTACAAGAACCTCCTTATTAGAAGACAATTTTGTATGACGGGTCGAAGGCCTACAGCTGTAAGCTTAAGTTAGAACAACATACAATTGCATCAAGGGGGCCACGATGGGAGCTAAGCTCTACACTTGTCTTATAAGGTTAGGTTCCCACACCATATCCAGCCAGGGGGCGAAGGCCTGAGAACAAGTTGCGAAGCCCTACACGTGTCGCACAAGAACCTCCTTATTAGAAATACAACGTTTTAGGTAAAAAGATCATCCAATAGCATGTGGCCATTTTAAAGCAATAGGGTCGATAATTTTAATAATAATATCTTATTAATTATGCAATTTCCAACATTGTATGCGTGTGCATTTGCCTAACCTCCAGGGGCACTGTTCTTAATATAGCCAGAATGACCTTAATACCACCAAAACAAACCCTAAGATTAACCCTAGACCAGCCCCATCCTAAATACAACCTGTAGATAGGCATTAAAATAAATGTAATAACAATCTCATTGGTAAAAAATACGCTAATAAAATAAAATGGGAAATACAGTCAATGTGTCGTGATTATTGTTATCTAATCAATTCTTTAAATAATATCTGATAAAACAAGTTCTAATAAATGTTAATAATAAAACACAAAATTAAATAAACTATCTTTACATCATTTCCCAGGGCTAAAAGTAATTAATTAATAAAATAATTAAAGATCATAATCATCTTAAAGCTATCAGATTAAGAATTTTCCTAGGATAATTAATTAATAAAAATAATTAAAATCATCATCTTATATTAATAAAATAATTAAAGATCACCATCTCAAAATAAGGGTAATAAATACGGTCCTCGCGTAAGCTAATAAAAACAAAAAAGGCCCTTAATACTACCAATAATAATTAGGGTTAAAAAAAATAGCTATCTAAAGGTCTTTAATTAGGGATAAAAAAAGGATTGAAAATGCACGCCCTATATTTAAGCGAGTAAAAATAGGTGTTAAAAAGTACCTTCGAGAAGAAAAGGTTGAAAATACGGTCTCACACGTGGATGTGCAAAAATAGTGGTGAAAAAATACGTCCTACACGTAAGCGAGTAAAAATAAGGGTGGAAAATCCGGTCCCCCACGTGGGCATATAAAAAAGTGAAAGGAGGCGGGGCTTGTGACGTAAAAAAGGAGGGGTGGGGATGGTGCCGGCCTTCTACTATTAAACAATACTATGGCTCATTATAATTGATTAATATATAAAAATAATTTTTACCTTAATAATAAATTGAATCGCTTTATTGTGAATACAAGGGATATGTAACATTTTTTCTTTGTTCCTGCAGACAAAACTGCCAAATAGCGGAGTAAAATCGCTCTTCTAACTCGCTGTTTTCTGAGGGTGTGTGACACCGACGGTATAACCAAATGAAAGCTATACCAAGTTGTAGAGGACACTTTGGGGCATAGGACATGGAAATGTACAACTTTTTTTAGTAGGACCGAACTTTGAAAATGGCGTTTAAACGCTACTACGTTTTCCTTAACATCAATCATTGTAACAATTTAAGCTTTTAATCTAAAATTCTGATTTTTTGCATACGTATACTGACATATGAGCGAGTTGGGTCTTACTAAAATAAGTTGTACATTTCCATTTCCTATGCACCAAAGTGTCCTCTACAAGATGGCATAGGTTTCATTTGATACCTCCGGTATCATGCATCCTCAGAAAACAGTGAGTTGGAAGAGCGATTTTACTCCACTACAACGCACTCACGAAAAATACCGACTCCATCGCGTGGCGCTTCGTGATTAGCTTACGAACAATCAAAAGCTATTGAGTAACAATTTATATTTCTATTGAAGGTTGCGACTTAATTTTTTATTTTAAAACTTTCTACGTTTTCTAACTACATTTGACTCGATGTATATGTATAGAAATTTTCAATAATTCACATAGGGCAGGGCAGGGTCAAGTTTTGGATGCACGATTTTGACAATTTTACTTTTGTAACTTTATTCTAAAAAATCTATAAAAGTCACAATTTTAGAATAAACGCTTAAATTGTTACAACGGTTAACGTTTAACAAAAACATAGTTTTCGTAACTCGACCTCAGTCACGTTGAACCGCAAAGTTCGGCCCTACTAAAAAAGTTGTAAATTTTTCTACAAGATAGTATAGGTTTTGTTTCGATATACCTCGGTGTCACTCAAAGTCATAATTTGACTGCAACTTTATTGCACTAAAAGTAAGTAGTGACTTGGATAAATATGGAATGTTATTTTCGCTTTCATTTACTGTACACTATACTTGTTTTTCTACCAAAAAGGTTTTTATTCGACCACACTGTGTATAATGCCCATTGGGTTATTTTGTATCATTATTTTATTTATGTTGTTACTGGTTTTCTCAATAAATGAACACAAACCACTTGCTGGATTTTTTGCTGGTCCACGGGGACATAATTGGGAAGTGTCAACAGCTAACTGGATTTTGAGCGCAACTCACAGGTCGTCCAGAAGTAATAAATCTATCAGCGATCCCCTCGTAGCAATTCTTTAAGGTAACTCTGCTACCTAACCAATATTTATTTAATTCGCTTTGCTTTGAGTGGAATTCTTCTTCTACAGCTCTTGGTCGTTTGTGGGTTTTAACAACAACAACAAGCAATTCATTAGCATGTGGTATCTGAGATTCGCTTATGGGGTGTTGTATTTTTTGGTTTGGTAATTCCATGTACGGCTGTTGTTGATTATAATTAACGTTAGAAAAGTGATGTGTTTGTTGTGGCATTATTGTGTCGGAGTAAGGTATATTGGCTGGTACAAACGGTACGTTTTGATTACATATTGTTGAGGATGGTTACGTACAAGGCGTACTATTAAAATAAGGGCAATTGGTCATTTCGGCCAACCCCGGTGAGTATTTATAATATTGACTCTACAGATTTAAATTTCGGCTGGATGTAAAAATGCAGAAATGTTTGGTTTGACGATTAGCGTAAAACTTCTTATATTCGAATGTAACGATCGACTCACATGCTTGATTCTTGTTGATAGTATTATTAATACCCTCAGTACGTCGGTGGTGTAAATTAGCAACTAAGTTTGGTTTATCTATAAAGTAAATTACGGGGAGAACGTATTTTATTCCCTCCTCAAGGTGGAGGGCGTACTGCTCGAGCTTTCCGAGCTTCTTCAGCCACAATCACGTTTTCCCAGCATACATGTATACATTACTTGTTGGGATTAAGGATGGATGTGGTCAGCATAGGATCGGAAGGAACAGAGTTCAGGGTTCTGAGGGGGAAAATACTACACCAGCATTCGCCTAAGTAGCCGCACATGGTAAGCATATACGCAGTGACCATGCCGCTATATGTGTATGAGGACAACTCTCTAAAAAAACTTCATAGAAGGTAGACGGTAACCGGAATTGAACCCATTACCTCCCGAATGCTAAGCAGGTCGTAAAATAAATTAACGTAGGGCACGCAAAAATAAAATTAATTACAGCCATACCAGACAGTTTATTAGTACGGAATAATACAGTATGTAAATAATTCGTATGTTTGTAACAAACTTTTTACGTTTGTAATCAATTTTACGTTTATTAAGGCAACTTAACATGCATTGCGTGCAGCGTATGTTGCATATCATAGTTGCATAAAAACATGGATTTAATTATTTTAATTAGAACTCGTACGCATATCGTTTGCACATTCAGTTTATGTTTATGCGCAAATACCTAATAAGGCAAATGGATAATATTATGAGCCTGGCCCACTTTAATTTATGACTGAGCGTAAGGCACAAAATCTTCTAGTTATTACCCAAACTGTTAAGTTGCTAAAATTTGCAGCCATGGGTGTTTAAGTATACTTATAGAACTTTAAGGGTTGTAAATGTTGTATAGTTCATCCGCCGTTATGTTTTATAATAATATCTAGTATTGTTAAACGGTATTCGTTGAAAGACATTCAAGCATGAAAAGATTTATTAAAAACTTATTTAAGTAGCGAGTTGTACCTACGTGTCTTTATTTATTGCATTGTATTTTAAATTAATTGGAATTGGAATTTATTTATCTGTTTGCCCTTAATTTTTCTAGCTTTTACAAATGTTAATTCCTACATTCGAAAAGCAAAACAGTGCAAACGTTTACTCCTAAATTCTTTTATCAATGTCAAAGGACAGCAACTGCTTATGCAGATAAAGAAAAGTGTATACAAAATTGTAGAACATTTTTCTATATTTTAGATGTTATAAAAAAACAGATTATTAAATTTATTCTAAACATGAAGTAATCTTGTAGGTCAAGTGATTAATGCACATAAAAGGAAAGAAAAAATATAAAAGTCTGAAGGTCTGAAAGACACACGTTTTGAATAAAACATAAAATAAAATCGAAGAATTTTTATCTGCAGAGTCCATCACTTTAGGTCATCGTTCCTTATCGCAACTAGCAGGGACAATTATATATGGTTATGCATAATCTAGACTTATCTGATATCTATTTGGGAAAATATAAGCGCAGGAAACTTTACTATGTACAGATTGCAGAGCTCCTGTTTCCGAAAATGAATAAACATGTCCACGCAGAATCCCTTAGGGACGCTTTAAGTAAACAACAGTAATAAAGTATTCAATATGTTTTCTGTAAAAGATATGAGCGCATCCTTAAGCTGAAATAAATAGTCTGAAAAATATACCTCTGCTATAAATTCTTATCGTTGATAACAAATCGGGGTTTGGTAACAGTGAAAAAAAAATAAATGGGATGAAAGGACATACAGTCTTTGTTTTATTCAGAAGGCGGTTTTGATGTGGATTTGGGGAATCATAAACTGGAGTCTAGGGACGCGCAACGTACGATTCAGTCATTTTATCAACGCCTGTCGCTGTCAGGGGAGAATCGAAAATTTTCTTGAACTCGATAAAATAATATCGCATTTAATCGTATCAATAATTGTGGGAACGAATTTGTATGTTATGATAAACTGTTTTAAAACGATTACAAAACGGAAAGGATTTAAACCGTGTGTAAGGATGGTTTTCCGGTTATTGATCCGTTTCTGTTTCAATCACCTGCTGATTACTATACAGTACGTATATTACAGAAGGGCGAATCTGAATTCATTCATTTAAAGCCTCTCAATTACCACAATATGCAAATTCAAGTTTGCACGGTTGGACAAGTTAGAATACATGGCCCTTTCGTTTTAGGTGAGATTGATAACTAAGAATAGGCGTTTTACTTGAGGTTTTGAGTTAAAAAACCAAAGCTTAACTTTTTTGTCGCAAGCTTAATGGTGTATATGAAACAGAAAGAGATAAATAGCTCGCGTATTTGTCAGCTAAGTAATAGCTTACGGAATTCCATTTGTTTAAAGGTTTTGTTTCCTGTCTTCAAGGGTTATTTAAAATATGGAAAAAGCGAGGCGCGAAGTTTCAAAGTAAATGATTGTGTGTTTAATTAACTTTACTCTTGTTTAATTAAATGGTTTGGGTGCTGTTGTCTTAAATTTTTTTGTATGTTTCAATTCGCACTCAATCTTTATTTACGCTGTAACTTTAACGACGGGGATGAATAGGAATTAATTAGTCTCTTGATGGTCGTAAAAAGTGGGTTTATGTTTTATTGGATAAGAGCCTAAAATGGATTTTATTGTCGAATGGAGAAGTTTGAGAAAAAAAAGTTGATTACACAAAGCGTAATAGAGCTACGGTACAACACTTCTTTAAATGATTTATATACTTTTTTTTAACTGAGCCAAGAATATTAATCATACGAAACAGTAGCTTTAGTAATAAAAAGTTATTTTACTGTTTTACCGTTACAAACTGTTATTGATATTGTGGACGCTCATCTGACCACAGTTTGCTGCTAGTAAACCTATTATGTCCTTTCCGATTTAGGTCGGCTATCAATTTTGTTAAGGTCTTATATATAAAATGAGGAAGGTGTGTTTGATTGGTATACGTGATATGAATAAATGTAGCTAACGCTATAGTTGCAAAATGATATCTTCTCATAGTTACCTCTTTATCTTTTATATCACATAGATTTTATTGTTTACCGTTAGTATAAAATACAGTATGACAACCCCAGTGTTTGTTGTTCTTGATAATGTAGCTTTAAGACACAACTTTATTGGAAAAAATAAACTTTTTTATAGTAGTTTAACTCATATTTTACAATTCTAAGAGAAAGGATTTCATATGGGGACAGTACTGTGCACTTTCCTTGCTCCTCGTTAAATAAATTTAAGGTTAAATCAATATCTTTTATACGTTATAATTTCTTAAGGCACTATTGCAATACTGCTTTATGGGACTTTTTGATTAAGTGAAGGTACCATTAGTATCGACCTTATGTTATCTTTGAGATCTACCAGTAGTTACTTTTTAGCGTTACGTAATTTATCCAATCTATATACTACTAAACTGCTGAATAAATACGGATAGACTGAAAATTAAGATCTAAAAATTCAGGAAAATTTTAAATTACTTTTAACGCTAGTACATGGGCTATACCGTATATTCGTTCTCAAGCCCGAACATTGGGATTTAACATTGAATTGAACGTTTTTACAAAATCCTGCTAGCCAATTCAACCAACAGGAAAGCTAATGGTATCAATGAAAAGGTAAAGTGATTGCACATCCAAAGGTATTAATTACAAGACTAAAAGAGGAAATATTTAAAACACTAAATGAGTAATTGGCGTTTTTTTAAATGTGTATGTCTTGATTTCTAATTTGTTTCAAATGTGTCAAATAATTTTAAAAAGTATTTAGCGTTGATTAATATCGTCCATGTTATTAACTTTAAAATGAATAACTACTGCAATGAAGAAAAAATGTTCTTGGTAAAAACCTTTTACAGTGGTATTAGCTTACGTAGGGTCAGGCATTTGTTGGACGTTAATTTTAATACCTGACCTATACCGTCTTCAAGTACCATTCATCATTATGTGTGTAGACATTTGAAAGATCTAGAAATATTTCTGCCGAATCAGAATCTAAGGGTGGTAAATAATATTTTTTTATCGTTAAACTACTAAAATTAAAAATAATTATATCGCAGGAAATCGACAAATAGGATTAATTGATCACACTAAAGAACCTGGCGACGGTAAACTTGACGGTGCGCGACAACTCGCCGATGGTCAACTAGCCGACTGTCTACTCGCCGACGAGCCAACTCGCCGAAGACCTACTCGCCGATAATATATTATTTTTTACAAGAAACCAACTATTTATTTTAATTAAATTATTATGCCAACCATTAATTAATTAGTTTAAAAATTTATCAAATTTGGTTAAATTTTCATGGATTTTAAACATAAAAAATAACTCATTAACACAAATAATATAATTATAAAATATAATAATAATTTTTATCGTTCATATAGGTCGGTACATACAAATAAACAAAATACATATATACAAATATCTACAAATTTATATAAATACATATAATAAGTCATACCATTTTGTAATTGTGGGATATCTCTTTTAAAAATTCAATTATATTTTCAGGGTTATAATTAACTAGTTTATTTAATATTGTTTCATCATTTTCTTCATATTTTCTCCTTTCTGCGGTACAACTGCATCCAGAAATAGCTCTTTCGTAGTCGACGTCATATGATGACTAAACTTTTTTCAAATTCTCGATGAATTTCCACAAGGAAGTATGTGAAATATCAGCACCAAAAGCCACTTGTAATTTACAGTGGCAGGCTTCAGAAAAATTATTGGTCCGGTCCCTTCCATTCAATGTTCGGAAGTACACGGACCAAATTGATGGCGGATAAGTTGGCGGTGCTCTAGTACCGTTATTTCGTAAGCGACCGATGTAAGTATTGCTGAACCAAGCAAAAATTGGCTAAAATACATCGGGAAAATAATTTTCTAACTCCATAATAGCTTGTATGACGTCTTCTTCCGGAACAAATGCCAATGAAGCTATCATCTTTGCTTGCAGTGCGAATTGCGGATCAATATTATATTGCGATAATAAATTGCAAGACGACAAATGCTTTCTCAGGTTTTTCACCAAATGAAATAAGCAGCCATTGATTACTGTTTCAGGAAAAACTTGCTGAATAGCCTGGTGAATAGCCAATTAATAATCCACATTAATATTTTCCGGATTCAACTGCTGCCAAAGTTCTCTAATCATGTTGAATACTTTGATGTATGTGTCAGTGCTCTTATCTGGCAGCAAACAATAAAGTACTGGAAAGACTGGGCCTTTCTCATCATGAGTGTCTTTCCTTGCTAATATTAGAAAAATTTGAGCAAACACAGTAGGACATAATAAGAAAGTCCCATCGACAAAAAGTTCTTTCATATTAGAACTCCAACTTGAATGATATTCCCTTCCAAATATAAGGATCCGCTTGCAATTTGGACCAGAATCAGCTAATAAAAATTTTTTAAATTGATTGGGACTATATTCGTATTGCGAATATAGTTGGGTTATAACGATTTCTTCAGGAGTTTCCGGATTTGGAGGAGCGCTTGATTTCTTAACCCGTTCTCTTTGTATGTAAGTAACATTAGAATTTGGAATAACTCCCTTTACTGCGTCGGGAACTTTCTCTAATGCCCGACCTCGAATTTGGGAAGGATTTTCCATCGTAGTTGTTGCTAGATGTTTGATTTCCGAATTTATTTGTTGCAAGGTAACATTAGCAGCATTTCCAACAGTGCTGCAAGTATGTTGTTTTAGCACGGAATTGAGAGAATTATCTGAAAGGTTCGTCCATACTCTTCCATTGCAACCTTTGTGCTCGCAACGCCAGAATTGGATTGTGTTGCCTTTATTTGTCTTATCCTTGACGTAAAGATATCCATCTGAAGCGTACTTTGTTTGTCCTCTTTGGCTTTGAATTTCCATGACTAGTCTAAATAAAAAAATATTAGTTGAAACGGTCAAAATAATGCAATGATGCAAATTATTTTTTCTTCAAGCATTCGCAATAAAGAAATGTACTATTTTTAATTAATAAAATATTAAATAGCTTACCTTGTAATAAAAATATATCACTTTTGAGTTTAAGTTGAAACTAGTTTTGCAATTGTCACAAAAAAATAAAATTGAATAGTTTTCACAATTAACACGATCTTAACTGTTTCAGAAACAAGATTTGAATAATTTCGAAGTGGAAAGTTAAAAACTTTTTATTGGTAAATGATTACCTAATTACTGAATGACAAACAATTATGAATGGGATTAAATATTTATATGGAAAAGCCTAAATACCTCATTATAGCAAATCTATAATCTTAATTTTTCATAAATAAACTTTCAATTCATAACATAGGTATTATTTTGATTTCTGGAAAGAAGTGATTAAAAAACTGTTAACTTGCAATTTTCAATTGAACCAAAATTTCCAAATTGTTTTATTAGTTTAATTAGAAGTGTTATACTTTTGCATGTGAAATTATACCATCCTCACTTTATTTATTAATAAACTTTTATTTAAAAATAAATTGTTGGATATTAAAAAAATAATATTTTCGGCGAGTAGGTCGTCGGCGAGTTGGCTCGTCGGCGAGTAGGCAGTCGGCGAGTTGGCATCGGCGAGTTGGCATCGGCGAGTGGACCATCGGCGAGTTGACCTGCTTCGTAAACTTGAACCCGATAATTAGTTTAATACAAATTGCTGTTGAAGTAGTTTTATCTAAAACGCGGATATGAGACATAGTTAGGGCCCATCCCTACGAGGCCCAGTGTCATTAAGAGATTTTCGATTTTGACGAGCAGTGCACTAGTCTATTCTGTGAAGAAGTTCTAGAGCTCTCTAATGCTGATCGTCGCTTTTTCTGTACACTTTGTTTTACAGACGAGCGTACTTTTACACTAAATAACGAACAGAATGTTCAAAACACTCAATACTGGGTCCAAGAAAATACTCGAGTGAATATTAATGCGCGAAAATAATGTCTAGGCTGGGATTTTTAACAGTAATACTATTGGTCCGTTTGAAATCGAAGGAAATTTAAATTCAAAAACTTATTTAGAATTATTAGTAACCAAAGTTGGGCTTGCATTAGAAGAAGTTGAAGGAGAAAACCAGGAGATCTGGTTTCAACAAGACGGCTGCCCTGTACATTTTGGTTTAGATATTAGAAATTTTTTACATGATTCGTTTCCAAATCGTTGGATAGGTAGAGGTGGTGCAATAAATTGGCCTGCCAGATCTCCTGATTTGGCCCCTTGCGATTTCTTCTTATAGGGCGAAAGGCGCCACCTAGATATCAATTCTCTGAGGAAGGCAGTAGAAAACGAGTACCGGTTAATTACCGAAAGATAATTGGCTAACGTTAGAAGGTATTGTTTGTTTCAAAACAGGGGTTTGTTTGAATGTTTATTATAGTTTTATTTTTCTTTGTCTTTCTTTAGATTTCACAAGAAGGTTTTAAAACCCTAATTTTATAATTTAGTATTTTAAACTACATAACTGCGTCTTTTGTCGAATTAGTTAAAATTTTTTGATTCATACCATTTAACTTTTTTGAGAATTCTTTCTTTATTGCATCGACAACAATAATACTTAACGCTAAATACTTTTTAAAATTATTTGATACATTTGAAGCAAATTGGAAATCAAGACATATCATGTTTAACAAACACCAATTACTCATTTAGTGTTTTAAACTAATTATTTCATCTTTTAGCCTTGTAATTAATACCTTTGGATGTGCGATCACTTTACCTTTGGATGAATACCATTAAATTTTCTCTTGATTGAATTGACGAGTAGGAATCTGCAAAACGTTCATTCCAATGTTCGGGTTTGAGACTACACACCAGGTATATGTTTATCCGAGATTCATAGTTTCTTATCTGGTTCAACATGTTTTCATTATTCACTTACAATAAAGATAATAAGAAGTCGGATGCTTATTTGCAAGAACCTAGATACGTCTTTAGGTCAAATCTTCGTATACGTGCATGAAAAGGGAGAACATCAGATTGTGCATGAATTTACATGCTTATTTTCTATTTATTTAGTTTCACTTAAGTCCTAGAAGTAAATACGGCAAGCATTTGCTTAAGATTTTCTGTTTTGTGTATACTCTATCACCAAAATAGGATAAATTCAGTTTTATTTTAACCACCGTTCCAGAAGTAAATATAGAATATTTATTTAAACTAATTCTTGTATTTTCCTGAAGTATTAAAATACCTACAGTTTCTGTTAAAATTTATTTCAATAAAAAAAATTCTCCTGTTTGTGTTTGTTAAGGACCCAGCATGTTCGCGTTAATGATGTGCAACTTAATAGTGTTAAGGTTACATGAAACCGTAGTCTATACCCATTAAAGTCGCGGTAATCAAAATTATGTATCTACAAATCAAAACTCAATCCATATGACTCGTAACAATATAAATATAATTAAAAAAATCAACAATAATATAAATGTGATTTATCCTTATGAAAATACTAGTTTTATATGCTACTTAATTCCATTCGTTTATTGTTAGGTGCCTACACCGGAAAATCATTTTTGAATTTTTTTAATTCTTTAGGATCAATTGTGTATTCCCGTCGGAATGCACGTTGTGTTGTAAGAATCGATAAACATCGCGCGTTACTCTTACACACATAACGCTCTCTGTTGCATAGTCGCCGCTTTAACAACTGCTGACATAACTTGGGCATATGACAAGCAACATCTCTTTGGGCGCGTTTTAAACATGGTGGTTGCCGCTGTATATGGACATGTCATTTACTGTTTTATCATATATCATGTCATACCTTCCGAATTATAGCTTTGTCAAACCCGATGGTTCTTTTGTACTAACCTGGTATATACTAAGTGATTATATATTACACCTTCAAGTGTAGAAATATAAGTATTAAACTTATTTGAAGCGTTACTACCCATAGTCTACAATTTTCATTTTATTTATGCAACACTACTATGCCGCATCACCGCCACTACGGCACACTCGAACCTAAAACAGGGTGGACAGCAACCATATGTCCTGGACGCAAATATTACTTTATTTACAAGTGTTCTTTGACTGTTATACAAATATATCAATTTATTAAAGCGAAATTTATATTTACACAAAACTTATTAAAGCGCTATTTATTTACAGCAGGTCTTTTCATTTGTTGGGGTTACCTGTGCGCGCGAACGTTAACGAGAGAATATCAATGAACTTCTGTACCAAAGAATTCACAAAAGAAATGCGCTAATAGTACAAAGGAATTAAGTACTAACAATAAACACTAGATCTAATTCACTTCTGACAAAGCCATCTCGAGCACATAGCGAGCGCCGAAACAACTTGTTGCTTCTTCTACATCTCAACTACGATTCCATTCTGCATGGTTGATTCCAGCCATAACGTATCTAACATCAAATCACCAATCATAAGAAACCATCCCTTCAAATTAAGAGCGCTGTGAAAATGGGATGCATTACGGACGTACGTGTCGACAAAATTACGTCACACAATTAAACCGCACTCTCGCGGTGCCTCAGGCGGAAACACGGTGATTCGATCCATTTTCTACAGCTTAGATCTTTGAAAAATCGACCCTAAACTAAAGTAATATATAATACAAACTCTTTGTCTTTTTAAAAGAAAATTTATCGAAATCCAAGCGACATACCGCCGCCAATTGCTTTTAAAGCTTAAAATTGAATTTAGCAAACCAAACAATTGACACGTTTATACATTTTTGGTAACATCTTTTCTTCTAGCAATCTTAAATAATAGAATCCATTATGTTCAGAATCAAGTTTTATACTATGAGCAAACGAACAAGGTTTTTTCATACAATGTGACAATTTTCTGAAAAAGGAAAATGAAGAATATGCTGCAAAAAGGTCAAGAATATTTGCTAAAGAGCAATTTGAAGATTTTTAATGGACGCACCAGATGAAGTATATTTAGGGATAACGGTAAATGTAGATCCGTTTTAATTGTGTGCCCTCTCAATGTAGCACGGTTTGTTCAGATTTTTTATTAATCGGAGTAACCGACGCATACAGATGCGACGAGGTGATGAACATGAATATAGACGGGATCGAAGATATGGGAAATCTAATTCTAATAAAAATTCCCGATAGCAAAACGAGAAAAGTGCGGTAGTTTACAATCATTAGAGAAATGTTCATAAAAAGTTATCACAAGTACGATTCAGACCGAGAGATATGCAAGAGAGAAGATTTTTTTTTAAATATCAGAAGGGAGGTGCTATTGATACGTTATGGGGATTCATACTATCAGTGTTTTACCCGGAAAAATGTCCAAATATTTTAAAATTAAGCTATGTTCAAGACTATACGGGTCACTTTTTAAGGCGTACTTCGACTACATTACTGATCGATGTTGGAGGAAGTGTAAACTCGTTGAAGCGACACGGCGGTTAGAGGTCGGCTTCCGAGGCGGAAGTATATATAGAAGAGTTTATCCGAAAAAAAAAACACAATGCTGTCCGAATGTTAAAGGACAAGGCACACTTTATTTGTAAACTTGGGATCGTTGGATTTTTTGTAATTTTAGTGTGTTATTTGGCATGTAAAAGTAAGTATTTTTTACAGTCACGCCAAACCTGTAAGTACACTGGTTGTTGCAGAACATGAGGTCAAATGTTTTTATACGTGTGGAAACCACTTGTTAAATACAATTATTTTAGGTCTTATTTTAGAGAATTAGGTGGAAAACGCTGAAATACTTCAATGTATAAACTCAGTTGTACGTCATACGAATAAAACTAGTAATATACAGGGTGGTTCTTGCAAGTCAAACACAGCCGGTAGAATGCTTTCTTTTAATAGAACACCCTAAATAATTTTTATATTTTTAGAACCTCCTTAACTAGCTGACTGCAACGAATTAAATAAAAATTAAATTAAATTAAATTGGTCTAGGTACAGTATATTTTTAATGTCACAGAATCCTGAGTGTTTATATATGTGTGTACGTGGATGAGCTGGAGAAGGCTAAGTACAGTACAGTGTTATGTAATAGAACAATTAGCGGTAGAATTAAGTGGGAGTAGAATAAAATATTGTAACGCCGACTGTAAATAAAATTGGAAAAAGGTAAACTAACAAAAGAAGGATATTCATAAGTAAGAAAACTTTTTATTTTGCTAAATGTGACAAAATACAGACTACAAAAGAAAATTACCTACACAATATGCTATCACCGGCATCATGAATAAATCTCAATATAGCAATTGACAGTTATTTAACGTTTTCCTCATTTTTAGCGCATCCCAAATACCATACGACACTCGCCATATAAGCACACATACCTAACGTCCCTTCACTAACTTTTCATGTGCAATACGTCTCCAATATAGGATCCGTACTTCCTTCAAATGGTGGTAATAAATATTAAATAAAGAGGGAATGTTTAACTGAATGGGTGAATCAGGAATATATGTTTGCCCTAATTAAATGTGGTTCAAATTCTTGAACTTGAAAGATATATTCATTATTTCCACCTCTCGAGGATGTATCTTGAATGTAAGATGACGAAAGTTTAGCTTGGTATGTGCCAAAAGTTTTTGTCCTAGTATAGTGTAATGTCAGAACAGGAACCTGTATGTCTATTCTCTAAATCAATATATGGACCTCCACCACTTCTTAATTGAAGATTATCTCTCGCAGTTCTGGTCTACAATGGATTATCTATATGCAACTGTATGTAACATCTTTTCTGCAAACTCATCATTTGCATTCTGCATATCTATTCTATCCCGGAAAGCATTTATTAGAGCACAGGCAATTTTCATAAAGTCAGATAAATGAGGGCAGTTGTGAAATGATATTGTATTTTTAAAAAACTTAAATATTGTTTTTATATGGCCATTTCGTGACTCCACAATTCACCTGGTCTTGGTTATTTTCTAGCAATATTTTACTGCTCAGTACTTAATTGGCGCTGGTTCCTTGGTAACACAGGAGGCATGTCATAATTCAAATTATGATGATCTAGAAACTCTCCATATCTCTGCATCCTCTATTTGCTACAAATATGTCATTATCTAGAACCCACTGACTAATATTACTTAAGTCAATTTTTCATTTCTTGATTTAGGATTGCAGCATAATTGTTTCTGACATCTGACAAGTAGTGTCCACGAATATCAACTATACATCCATCACGGGCTACAATTAATTCAGCCTTTGTATTCGAAAATGTTTACTTTTATCCACTTTAAAGTAATTGCAATCTGAATACAGAATGGCTTTTGGATTTTCCGGTTCCGGCTTGTACAGAAGATTTGAGAAGTTAGTAATATGATTTGTTATAAAAATGTTCGCGATTACTGACTTCCTCACAAGTAAAATCCAAGTGATGCGGAGCAAACTGTCCCATTAATGTTTCTCTTGCAATTGCTATCGAGAGACTTACTTTTTTCCTAGAGGAGTAGCCCATGAATGATGCTATAAATTCGTCGGATATCCCTTGCCTCAATTTAATCAAAAATGTAATAATATCCTTTTTGGTCGGTAAGCGCTTCTTACCATATACCACTACGGGTTTACGGCTATTAAATAAAACTATAAATTGTTCTTCTTTCAAAGATATTAAGCTGTAAAACTCCTTTTCGCCAAAATTTTCTTCGCTGTCATACTTTGGTTTTTGAAATGTCAGTTCTATAAAAACGTTAAACCACTGGCCGACTTCTTCACCACTCAAAATCACTTTCATTGATAGCGACATTCTATTCTACATATTAATTAACTGAACATCTCCGCCTTCAGTTAAATGTTGTTTGCAGCATTTGAATAAATGTGTTTGGTTTCAAAAAGAAATCAACCAGAGCAGCTAATGTTAGTCTCAATCGATATTGATTTGCACACACAGAACAGCCTCTAGCTGCTACCAGTACTTCCATAGGAATAGACGATGGATTTCTTTCATTGTCAATACATCTTATTAAACGAAAATTACAGCTTAAACACAATTTTGAATTTTGGTTGACCTCCTCAACCGGAAAGTTATACCTAGATCTAAACAGCACAGAAAGTTCACAGCGACGACGACCAACATTAACATTTTCATTAATAATATTAAAATATCTTCTTGTATTTACATTAGTTGTAAAACATCGAACCATTTTTACCCGTATTTGAAGTTAAATCTCGTCCAGGTTTTTACTTTTTGACTAACGACACTCGAGACTAACAGAACTCAACTATATACATATATTTGACAGATGTAACAATGTTAACAAATAAGTTACTTCCATAGTCTACTAGATCAGAGTGAAGGTACTTAGTAAAAAAACAGTTTTATTCCCGTTTATATTTATTACGAGCAATTTGATCGAAAAAAAATTATAGTTTGCGACATGGCGGAATAAAAATATAAAGAGAGAGTATGAATCTTTCTTAAATAAATTGGTATACTTATTCTCGGAGAAAGGTTCACCTACATTTTGAATTAGAATTATTTTCGTATTGGAACAACAACAAAATAACTAGTGACTGGGTATTGAACATCAATTATTTTGAAACGTTACATTTCTGTGGCAAAAAAGCTATTTCCTATTTACCAAAAATTTACCAGCCTTTCATTTAGGATAAAAAAAAAGTATGCAGGATAGTTGTAAATTAGTAATTTTTAACATCAATGTATAAGTTTTGACGACGTCAATAAATTACTGTTTAATTTTCAACAGCCTGTAGTTCTGTAACTTGTTATTATGATTTTATTTCTTATTTATTACCACCGATTTTGTGTTCAGAACGTACTAATTGCGTAATAACAAGACTGAACAGCGCTAAGGTCATAGTATTTCTAAACGGTTCCTTTGAGGCACCATATTGCACTCAATTGAAACTGCGGGGGTGGACTCCTTTTCCCTACGTACGCTTGACAACCTGATTTATTTATTTACGTATGGATTAACTATTTTGGCATTTTCTTTAAAACGGATGTTTTATAGCAAGTAATGGTGTAAGTAGTTGGGATTAATACATAATCATGTTTTAAATCTGTTGTTGCAGTAGTTGCAGTGATTATCTCATTTTCAAGTGATAAATATACCCATCCCATTTATTATTATTCTATTGCCTTTTAACATCTACATCTTTCCGTAGGTATAACATCTTTTTGAACGTATTTGTATAAATAATAAATTGATTAAGGTACATCTCCGCCTATGCTTATTCAAACAAAAAGCCGGCGAGGGTTGGAAATCTCCTTCACATTAGATGAACTATAATTACCCAATGCAATTCTTTTGAATTATAGAAAAAAAGTATTTCTAATGGGTATAAAACACTTTTCGAATAAAATTATATTGCACTTATTACGAAAAACGCTGAAATGCACCAATATTTGAACAATGAACATTTAAAAAAATGCTACCCAAGCTAGTAGTTGGAGAGTTTTCCTCATCCTGGAACATGGCTAATGTTCAACCTACTCCTAAAAAGCGCGACAAAACCGATCCCTCAAACTATTGACTAATAGCTATCACTTCCATTCTGCGGAAAATCATGGCGAAAGCCATCGCCCACCAACTACTTTCGTTTCTCGAGTTCAATAAACTCCTAAACTACCACCAGTATGGGTTCAGAGTCGTTGAACATGTGATCTTCTGTCATATGTCACCCAACGTTTGAATAACACATTAGAGAGGTCCGGTGAAACACTCGTAGTAGCTTTAGATATTTCAAAGGCTTTTGACCAGGTTTGGCACAAGTGCCTACTTGCCAAGTTCACTTTGTTCGGCTTATCCGATTCGCTCATCAATTGGATATCCAGAATTCTTGACAAAAACCTATACGCGTTGTTGTCGATGGCTTCTTTTCGAAAGAAACTACTATTAACGCGGGACTACTCCAAGGATAAGGGATAGCTCCCACACCTATATATAAATGTTATACACAAATGACCTCATTTCCTCAACAAGTAACCCGATTCATTGCTTTGCAGACGACAGCACTTTAGATTGTACTTTTTCTCAGTTTTCCCACAACACTAAGTCTACTCAAGACGTTAAGGTGAAAATGGAAGCCTCAATCAACAGTGACTTAGAACGTGTCCTTGAATGGGGAAGGAATAATGTAGTCACATTCAACACCGACAAACCCCAGTGTTGTCTTGTGTCCGCCAAGATAGACCGATTATTTCCTGCTGTAAATATGAATGGCTTAGAACTCAAGTTTTGAAATTCTATTTCTATGTTAGGGATGTCCGTGTCATCGAACCTTTCATGGGTTGGCGATTTTTTGTCAGCTGCCCGTAAACTGGGCTTTCTATACAGATCTAGGCAGAACTTCATATCGCAACACCTCATTTTACTGTATAAAGCTCAAATTCGACCTCAACTGGAATACAATTCCCATCTCTGGGTCAGCGCTCCCAAATCCGCCTTGATATGGGAAACCGCATCCAAAAAGAGCTATAAGGTTTATAGATGGCCTGTCTCTGACTTTTGACCTAGTCTCTTGAGCATAGAAAAATAATTTCGGTTCTTTTCTTGTTATACCGCTATTGCCATGGCAAGTATGCCTCCGAAATACACCCTTAATACCTTCGTAGGCCATTTTCGATAGGAACACCCGGTTTGCCCATTCTCAACATAATTACGCACTTAAAATTCCATCGTGTAACACAAAACGTGCGCAATCTACACGGAGACCAAATTGTGGAATGAACTACCCAGTTCCTGTTTTCCTCTAAACTTTGGCTTAAGTCAATTCAAGGTACCATTCATAAACATTTCTCGGCAGCCTAATAACATCCCTGAACCCTCTCAGTGTTCTTGAGTGCTTTAGCACGTTAGGCAAATCTTAGCCTGTCCGGGAATACTATAAGTAAAAAAAAAGTTTTTTTAACTCGCGCCCACTTCCAAAAACCATATTACATTATGTTTAAACTTGCCAGTAACGGATATACAGGGCATTGAAGATCGACTATCTTTCAACTTTAGATCACTATTGGGACAAGGTCACGGAGTATTTCCCAAAATAGCCTAGATGTAAGTGTATGTAAAACGTTTTGCGAAATCCTCAGTAGTTTTTTTTTGTTTATTTTTAACGCCCTACAGCTTATAAACTATTTATTTTAGACACCAATTATTTATAATTCGTTGAAGTCTGCTAGTTAAGGAGTTTTCAAAAATATAAAAATTATTCAGGGTGTTCTATTAAAAAAAAAAAACATTTTACCGTCTATAATTGACTTAATAACCACCCTGTACATTTATAATTTTGTTCGTAGGGCGTACAATTGAGTTTAAACATCGAAATATTTCAGCGTTTGCACCTAATTCTATAAAATAAGACAAAAAAAATTCAAAAGTGGTTTCCACACGCATAAAATCGTTTGACCCAATTTTCTGAAATATCTAGTACACTTACAGGTTTTGCGCAATGGTAATAAAATACTTACTTTTACACTCCAAATTACACACTAAAATTTAAAAAAAAATCAAATAATGCCGAGTTTACATTAAAAGTGTGCCTTGTCCTTTAAACGAAACTGTGTTAACGGAAACCGAGCAGGAAACTTAATAGCAGCGTCATCGCCGAGGTCATCGCCTGAATCTTTAACTTTAACAGAGTCTACTTCATTGTTCAATTTTCGAAATGCACATCTAATGTTACATTAATGAATACGTCTGAAAACTAATTATAATTTTTTGAATAAACGAAAATTAAATTGTTGTGTTTCCATAACAACATTTTTCCCAACGGCGACAGGAAATGAAAAGGAAAATCTGCTCCAGCGAAAATATCACTTTCGCGCCTACTATTTTGACGTTTGAAGAAAAAAATCGTTTAATTAATGATGAAACATCAATATTTCACTATTATAATTATAAAACTAAATCGTGATATTGTCTTTTTGATAAAAAAAAAGTGATTTTAATACGTGGGGTCATATATTACATCCCTCCTACTCTGTTCGGGACAATATGATCCAATCGCGTTCTTGTAATGTGCATAATCGTTAATTTACTTCAATATTTCGTTGTCGCTGCATGACTTGTATTTCATTACATTAACACGTCAGTACACGCACCCGCGGTAAACTGCCGCACTTTATGAGAATCATCTGTATTCTTTTTATTTGCGAACAAAAGGTTGGAAGGGCCGGATTTCTCCCTCTACCTGACTTTGACCTATTTTCGTCAGTCACGCGCATTTCTTGTCACTGTGAGCAATTTGCTAAGAGGCGTGTAGTCACGTAGTGCTTATTTTTTTCTACCGTAAGCAATTTTCTAACGTGCGTGTTTGCGTGATTTTTTTACTTGTCAAAATGGATTCGTATGAGAGGGAACAAGAACGAATGAGAGAAATGTTTGAAAACGCATTTAGTGAACTTGGAGACCCGGAATCCGATTTTAGTGATGTTGAGGATGAAATGTTGATGAACGCCGCAGTTGGTGATTCTGAAGAGAGTATCGAGGGGAATCTACCTGTTGAGATGGAGGTCGATGACAATTTAGATGACCTTGCACTTTCTGCTTCTACTCCAAGCCATCAGAATGATCCCGTGTATCTATCAACGGGATCAATATCAGTTGCTTCAGGTCCACCTGATGTTCCGCAAAACCAACGACTGCTAATCAACCAAACGTACTCGGGTAGGAATAAGCCTATTCCCACAATTTGGTCAAATACTCCTCAACCACGACCTGGAAGAACTAGGAAACATAACGTTGTTACGCATCTACCCGCGTCAAGAAGACAAGCTAGACATGCACAAAGTGAAATTGAATGCTGGAACTTATATTTTCCTGAGCCAATCGTTGGAAGACTTATCCACTATACTAATATCAAAATAAGACAAGTACAACAGAACTATGCACGCATACAGGACGCAAGAGAAACCGATACGTGTGAAATAAGAGAACTTATAGGATTATTGTATTTAGCAGACGTCACTATTTCTGCTAAGCAAAACACGCAAGATTTATGGAAGAAAGACGGTCTAAGAGTGGAACTTTTCCGGCTAAGAATGGGAGTTAACCGCTTTAGATTCTTGATGCAGAATTTGCGTTTCGATGACGTAGTTAGTGAGGACAGACAACAGAGAAAAGAAGAGGACAAATTTTATTGCTTCAGAGAATTCTTTGAAAACTTTTCTCATTGATGTTAGGAAAACTACAGTCACAGCACTTACGTGACAATTGATGAGATGCTGCCAAACTTCCGTGGAAAATGCAGCTTTCGCGTTTATATTCTAAAGAAACCTAGAAAGTTTGGTATTTTGGTTTGGGCAGTCACAGACTCAAAAACCTATTACACATCGAAATTGTAGGTTTTCATTCCTAATCAAAAAAAAGGCCCTATTTCATAAGTACATTTACTAGAGGTTTGGTTAACAGAATGGTATCACACATAGAAAATACGGGGCGAAACATAACGTGTGACAATTTCTTCACATCTATACCTCTCGCTCAAGATCTCCTGAAAAAACAACTGACATTGGTTGGTACGATTCGTAAGAACAAAAGTGAAATTCCGTTAGAACTCATAACTGAAGATAAAGTAAACAAGAGGCCAAGAAATAGTTCAATGTTTGCATTTACTTTAAACGAAACTTTAGTATCTTACAAAGCGACGGAGAAAAAGTTTGTGACATTACTTTCCACTTTTCATGAGGATAATGAAATTGATAAAAGTACTGGTGACGCAAGTAAACCATCAATTATAACCTTTTACAATAAAAACAAATGTGGTGTAGATGTTAGTGACGCTATGCAAAAAGACTACTGTGTATTAAGGATACCCAACCGCTGGCCGCTAACCATGTTCTTCGAGCTGAATGTTGGTGGAATCAATGCCTTTGTTATATGGAAAGCCAACAACACAGAAGTCAGCGAAGACAGCAATCCTTCAAGAAAAATCTTCTTGAAAAAAATTGGTAGACAACCTGTTTTGGAGCATGCACAAAGAAGAGTTGCTACAAATTACCCAATTGCAAGAGAGATAAAGAACCTACTGACCTAAATATTTAAATTTTATCCAGCAAGACAAGAAGCACAAGCAGCGACGAGGTCGTTACAGTGTTTGAGGCATTTGTCCTCGACGAAAAAACAGAAAAGCAACTGTAATTTGCAACAAATGCCAGACTCCAATCTGCAAGGAACATACTCGATCATCATGCACAAACTGCACCGAGCGTGACCAAGAACCAGTTGAAACTGTTGAGGATGGTGAAGATTAAGATGACAAAATTACACTTGTGCAACTTAAGTATAATTTCTTGTACCTTCTTTTTCTATAATATTAGTAAATGTGTGACTTTTATATTTTTTTACTTTTATAATTTTTGTTTACTTTTATAATTACATTATAAACTGTAAAAATTCATTTGTTTAGATATGTAATTATACATAGTTTGTTAACACTAACTGTGAATGGTAAAGCGGTAATTTTCTAACAGCGCGTGCTCTGGCGCTACACTGAAAATCAAAGAGTGCAGCAATATGCTAACGTGGCGTGCTTTTGCGTAGTATGCAGAATAATAAAATATGCAAACGATTATAAAATATTTTTAAAAATTATTATTGTTCAATAAATCTCAGGTTTGAAAGTATTGACATTAAGCTTATAAAACAAACTTTGTTAAAACGTTTTTCAACCTCTGTAAAAATATACAAAGTTCTGAAATAAACGATCTAAGCTGACATGAGCAAATTGCCGTCATAGCGTATTCTCGTGTTCAAAAATGAGGGCGTGTACTGACGTGTTAATAATGGTGTACCTAGATAAATATTAGAAAATTATATGCATTTGTTACACCCACTGTGTTTGGGTCTATATGACCCGGTGATTTGTGTGGTTCAAATTAGAAGAACGAGAAGCAGTTCATAGACGAATGTATTTTATTAGTTTAGTCTTATTTCCATAAATGTAAATAACTTACATAATAGTGTCACACTATGGCGCACATTGCTTGCGTTTTTTGCGTACCGGTAAACAAGTTTATCCCTGTTGGCACTTGTCTGTGGTTCCGCGTATAAACGCAGCCAGGGAGCGTCTGTGTGTTTCGTAGTAAATACCATACTTGATACTATACTCTAATAAGAAATACCTAACAATTGAAATTTATTATTGAAAATCTGTAGTAAGAGAGTGTTTACGGATAGTGAATTTGAGAAACCATTGTGTGCTTCTGATAGTAATTCTAATGTTTCCGAAGAAGAAGACCATTTGTCCGAAACCGAGATATATAATAGCGAATCGGATGATGAAGTGAAAGCTACGATTTCAGATGAAGCTGATACATGATAATCACGTAACTTCAAAAGATGGCAATATAGTATGAAATCCAAAGGACATCAATCGGGAAGGTTATCAGCATGAAATACAATTTCGATGATTCCTTGGCCAACAAGGTATGCTACGTCCCGAATAATTGATATAAAGTCCACGTATTTTTTATGTTTTACACACAAAATTGTAATCCTAATTTTGAAAATGTCACATTTAGAAGGCGAAAGACTTTGTGGCGACACGTTTCAAGAACTAAGATTATTTGAAATAGAAGCATATTTGTCCTACTGTTTCTAGTTGGAGTGTATAAGCCTCTTGGAGAGGCAACAGCCAGTCTAAGAGATGGAATTGTAGGTCGTCCATTATTCAGAGCAACGATGTCCCTACAACGATTTCATGTAATTGCATGAACAATTCGCTGTGACGATAAAAAAACTCGACCACAACGACGCCAAACTGATAAATTAGTTGATATACGGGATTTTTGGGATGAATGGGTTGCAATTCTACCTAGACTCTATGATATTCACGAAAATGTAACAGTAGATGGGTAACTAGTACGTTTTAGGGGCAGTTGTTCTTTTAAACAGTACATTTTGAATAAACCTGCTAAATATGGAGTCAATATTTGGACTTTATGCGATTCTGTAACTGCTTATGCATATAACATGCAAGTTTACCTCGGGAAAAAAGAAGGTGAACCTCCAGAGAGAGAGGTCAAGGTAAATGGGTTGTGATACATCTTACTTATGGTCTAAAAGGTCACAACGTAACGTGTGATATTTTTTTGCCTCGAACGATTTGGGACAGATGCTATTTAAAAGAAAAACAACCACGCTTAGCACTATTCGCAAAAATAAGCCTGAATTTCCAGCCGTATTGGTATGCAACAGGAAAGAAGTCCTTTCTTCAAAATTTTCCTTTACCAAGGACACGTAGATAGTTTCCTATATTCCGACCAGAAATAAAAGTGTTACACATCATAAGCACAGTGCACCACCATAACGGAGTGTGTAACCATGATCATAAAAAGCCGTTTATGGTTTTAGATAGAACTAAACGTGCTGTAGACACGTTAAATAAGTAAATAATAACATACACATGCAGATGGCAAACTAAAAGAAGGTCAATGACTGACTATCTTTTACAATATCATGGACGTTTCAGCTTACAACGCTTATGTTCTGTGGTGCGAAGTTACTCTGACCTGGGATGCTGGAAAACTTACAAAACTGCGACTATTTCTTGAAGAACTGGGTAATTATTTAATTACTCCAATATTGTAAGAAAGAAAACGTCTCTCTCGGAGTATTCCTGTAGATTAAATGGTTATAAAGAAATGATAATAAAACTAAAATGGTATGTTTTAATTGCTCAAAATACTTATGTAAAACTCATGTAAACTACTATATAGACAATTATTATTAGTTTTCGTTATGAACGAGTAAGTTCAAAGGTAAATATGTAATTAAAAATTATTATTAATTTTATTAAATACATAAATAAAAAGTTTACCTCGAGTAGGATTTGAACATACGACCTGTACTTTGCTAGAGTACCGCACTAACCAACTGCGCCATCAAGGTTCAAGCCCCAATCGATGTAAATTTTGTCTTTATGTATGTAGAACTGATGTAAATTCTAAATATAATGAGATTACAATCAAATTACTTATATTAATGGAATGTGAGCCTGCAATATCGCAAGGATTCACACATACCAAAGTAACTTGACTAAAATTAAATTATTATAAGTTTTTGTTATGAACGAATAAGTTTATATAAATTTATTTATCTATTTAATAAAATTAATAATAATTTTTAATTACTATAAAGACTGCAGCGAATAAATGCATATACCTAACTACTACGTTTTTCAGATGTTATTTACATAACATATTTAATAATATGTAATAAAAATAAAATAACGTAATAAAATGTAATCAATAATAAATACTTATTTTTTATTATTATTTACTGTTATTAACGATAATAAAACGACCACTACAGGATCCCGGGTCATAATGACCCGAACACAATAAGTGAAACCAAAATGTTAACAAAATAGGAGGGATATCAATGTTCCGTACTTTTCCATTCAATCCCTGATTTGATGTTGGAAATAGGCCACTAATTTCACACGACTAATTAATGGAACAAATTTAGATTTAACATTAATTTGTAGCAAAACTTTAATTATAGAAGTGTGTCTACCGGTGCTATATAATGGCACATTTTACTTGAAACGAATGAAGCTCAGTTTGTCTTTTTATCGTTCGTATTGCATAACTAAACTCCACAGAAAATTGCGCACCTTTTCGTACAGTAAAAATTTTAAAAGAAACAGCAACGTTGTATGTTCATAAAACAGTTTGTATATCACGTAATATATTATATCATGCTTGTGCAAAACAATTAATTTAATTGTTGTTTATTGAGAACTTTAGTTACCTAAATTTATTGTTCGTTTAAATTGCGCGTAATGCAAATTAGCACAGTTTCTTAATAATGTGGTTTGCTTGAATACTAAATGATAATGTTATTCCCAACTTTATGTGACTTTTCACATTAAGTTTAATTTTCCGTACTATACTTAAAATAACGTAAGAGAATAATAAACTCAACAGTAATTATACGTACTTAAACTTAACTCTCACTTATATCTTCAATTTTGGTTTTAATGAATAAACAATACATTACAGACTACGCTTGGCTAATTAATAGTTAAAAAATCTGGGAAAGAAAAAATCTGTGAGCGTGAACAGTTAAAAAGTAGAACCCACTAATCTAAAAAAACTACAAAAAGTTGAGATGTAAATGGTAGATGCGAAGTCAAATTTACTTTTTCTTTGTTCTTACAAAACTTTTTTATTGTAGAAGATGCTGTAAATCAGAATTCAAATTTATACATTCGAAAGCCGTTTCTCATTAAATATTTACTTTATTGTTTTCCCTTCCCTTTAGTTCTTGTACTCTATTGACTTTAACTTAACCGAAAAACCGATATTTTGAATGCTTTAAATGAACGACTTTACTTTAAGCCCTTAAAATCAGTTTAGTTATAAAAAAAGAATTTATTATACACTAAAGTAGTCAACTTTAAGCTGGGTAAAATAGCGTATATTATAACCTGTGTTACCCTAAATATCTTGAAAATTCAAGTTATGCGGGCAATGGCCGTAAAATTTCTCGACGAGGAATTCGCGTATTCGTCTACTTTTAGTAACTGCGTGCAAAACAAGGGTTATAGAATTTAATGATATTCTATAAATCTTTCATTCCTTTATAACTAGAAATCAAAGGTGAAACCCTAAATTTGAGTGGATATCATACTGGGTTCACCATTTTCTAATATTCCTACTATTCGTATTTTATCGTATATAACAGTTTCTAGAAGGTTTACATTATAAAGTATTACCAGAATTACAAGGATTCAGAAATAATAACACTGAACAGCGATAGTAAATGAGAATGTACCCCTTCAATGTACTTCCACTATATGTTTACTACCTACACGATTTGCCTTTGGATCATCAAAGCCTTATGGAACAACAATAGTGATTGAGGATGTGGTTTATACAACTGATTTTTTAAATTTGTGTAATTAAGTGCAAGAAGAGAACATCGCCTAATTGTTGTGAACTCGAGGTTGTTTCTATTATTACTATTGAACTCCAATGGTTTTTTTTTACGTAAGTTTTTAATATAACGTGACAATTTTTGGCCATCGTTACCTGAACGCAAGTTTTGTATTTTGTGTTGTTATTTATAAATACGTTTAACCGTCAGTGATATGATTTAAAAATAACGCCAGTGGTGGCGCGCTAGCATTTTGCCCACCTGACTAAAAATAATAGTTCTAAGACTTAAAATGCCAAATTTATAATGCAATTCATCTGCTTGTTGTTTTAAAGCAAAAATTACACATTGTACACTGTGTCCCATTTTAATTGAAATTGTAGGGTATCTCGTTTGCGAGCAAAGATAGAAAGATGCGGTTTTCGCGACCCTCTTCTACTTTTTCGTGAAACGAAAAATGCCACAAACAGAATTATCATAGTCGTATTAGTATTTGATGTAATGGGTTTTCGGTGGTGGCAAGTGAGGCTTGCTCTCAACGAAGTCCAACACAAAAATTAAGACTCGTTTGGGAAGTATGTTTATTAATTTTACTTATAAGTATTTTATTTTATGTCGGTGTCAACTCCTGCGCGGTATACGGATCCGGGCGCCACCTAAAGATAAACTATCGTTCAGGCGGCCTTTGGGTCCACTTCTGAACGTCTACGGCTTCCCAAACGGCTACGTCGGGTCTCCCAGTGGACGATAAAATTCAGGGTCTGGTCCTTATGATAGAAGATGTACCTAAAACTTAATTAGTACGGGCGGACGGCGGATACGGTAGACAAAGATCACAGGTCCCATTGACAAATAAAATTTCTTCACCAAGATGAATTATTCAAATTTCAATTATAAAGGTTCAAGCAAAACGGTACTCAGTAGCAAAGTGACTATTGTTAGTTATCGAAACAAATCAACTAGGTTTCGAACTTAATTACAGAGCGAGCCTTTATTAAGTTTAATTGGACTAATTAATCGTTAAAATATTCTTTACCTCATATCAACTCACAATTGCAGCTTCATCTATACGTAACGCAGTGAGAACGAAAACATAAAGATTTTGTGAAAGCACTAACCTATATAGAGTACGACATTTAAAAGTGGGGAACGACAGCGTAACAATTTGTTTTAATTGATATTAAATCAATCAACGAGCTAGTATTTATTTCAACGTGTTAAAATAACAAAGCGGTTGTTATAAAATTCGGCCAGTTTCTGTTAATAAAAATACTTATCTCTATCTAACGGTTTTATTAGTAATTAATAACACTTATATTAACTCAAAATCACTTATTGACACATCTGTCGTTGTTCGCGTTATTCAAACACACAAAATTTTGTAGAATAGTAAAGGATTAGGTACATTTTTTGTAGTTGGAATTCATAGAAAGTATTTTAGATTTAACTTTACTTATTTATATCAAAGCTGCTGTTTAACAATGCAATTTTTACTAAATAAATTGACTAATTTATGAGGACGATGTGAATTATTACTTGTTTATTTTAGTTTAAAACTCTCTTAACTAGATTGATCTGATTTTGAAGTCTATTCGAATGCTTTGGTTTCTTATCTCTAAATAATATAAAAGGTTTTGAGTGCAATTTGCAATTGAACATGTGTGTTTGAATATAAACGTATCAGGTTTTAATTTCGGAATAACAAAAAGAAAACTTGTATTAACGGCTGTTTAAAGTACTTGATGTTTTAATTATGAAACAATGAAAAATTTATATTTACAATTAACGCCTGTCTTTTAATTTTACTCTTATCAATATTCAACGGTGCATAATTAATTAATATACGGACTTAATTATTGTATGATATTAGTGAAGTAAAAGGAAAAAAACCTAATTTTCACATTGAGATACAGGACAACATTCAAAATTTGCACATTTTAAGCATCCATCCTAACTGCTTTGCCTTGTAAGTTATCGAAATGGTGAAAAGTCGGTTTTATATAGAATTTCGCCTACAAGAAGTCAGTTTCTTCGCAATAAACCAAAGATTTTTTTTAAATGGAACACCCTGTATATTTTTTATTATACAGGGTGGGTTTCTACTGCGTGGACGGAGGATTACTCCTTGACTATTGGAGATATCAAAACCAAATTTGGTGTGATAATACACGATCATTGGATCTACATTCTAAAATTATATATATATATATATATATATATATATATATATATATATATACAGGATGATTGGCAAAAATATGTCAACCCTGTGTTTTTTATGGAACACTCTGTGTATATTTGCATTCTTAAATTCACTGTTACATTTAGAATAAAAGTATAGAAATTTGTATCCAAAACCAAACTTGGTTTTGGTATCTCTAATAGTTAAGGAGAAATCCTCTGTCGACGCAGTAGACACCCAACCTGTATAATAGAGCTTCCTCTCAGCTTTCGAAAAATATATAATTGTGTGGCACTTCTTTTGCATTATTAACCTCAAAAATGAATGTTACGTTATTATAATAAATTATAATAAATCCAAGATATATTTGAGTATTCAAAAATGGCTACTATATTCTTACTGCTTAATTATAATTATAAATATGTAAATACGCGGTTATAATAAATCTAACTACTTTACGCATAAATGTTTTTGAAACATATTCAAACTGGCAAATGTTTTTTAATTCGGTGAGATTAATCCTATAAGTTCTTGTAGAACTATAGGAAGTAGTATTGGCGTTTCGAAAACAAGAATCCAAGGAATGCTTCACTACCATAAATATAAACCGTATAGATTGATCATCTTGGCGATGCTGAACGTAGGTTAATATTTTGCATTTGGTACAGAAAATATAGTACCCAACTTTGTAAGAAATGTTAAATGGTCAGACGAGGGACATTTTAGAAATTCAGGTGTTTAAAACAGGCATAATAGCAGATTCTGGTCTCAAGAAGATCAACATCAATTATTCCCCGAAAGACAAGAAGGACGATTTGGACTAAACCTTTCTTGCTTTATATTAGGATTAAAAATAAAATTTTACATTTCCGAAGGGAACCTCTCCGCTCCTAAATTTTTGTACATTTTAGAAATGGTGGAGGCTGAATTATTAGATGACCTTCCTTTAGCTCGCTTGAACCACACTCATTTCCAACAGGATGGAGCCGCATCTCACAATGCAAAAATTATACGCCCGTTTTTGGGAAACAATTGTGGTAACGGATGGGTTGGCACTAATGGGCCGATAAGATGGCCTACTATGTCTCCGAAGTTGTCAGTTTTAGATTACTTTTTATGGGGTTACTTGCAAAATAAAATATACCAAATTCAAAATTAATATCATTGAACGTTTGGAAAATGCAGTTATAGCAGCTTTCAGACATTCACAAGATGACCCTATTATTGCGCTTAATGCTATAGAACTGATTGGGAGAGTGCGTAATGCATGTATAAGACAGAATGGTCATCAGTTCAAAGATATTTTTGGTAATTCATATTAGGCTTGTAAAGTTGTAGGTATTATGTTTAGTTTTTAATTTTGTGTTTTTGTTAATAATGCAAAAGAAGAGGCACACCATGTAATTTTTTTTAAAGCTGATAGTAAGTTCTATTATATAATAAAAACATATGCAGGGTGTTCTACTTAAAAATAATACCTTGGTTTATTGCGAAGAAACTGACTTTTTGTGGGGAAAACTGTGCACTTCACTAAATTCTACGGAAAATTCTGTAGAAAAGCCACTTTTCACAATTTCGGTAAATTACAAGGCAAATCAGTTACGAGGAGTGCTTAAAATGTTCAGATTTTGGATTTAGCCTTGTATCTCAAATACAAATTGATTATGACAATTCGGTTTGTGGCATCTTTAGTTTCACGAAAAATTACTGCCAAGTATTAAGCAAGCCAAGTTTTAAGAAAATTATATAAAAGAAAAACAATCAAATAAATGAAAAATGCGTATAAACAAAAGAAGTAAATTAAGGAGATAAGTCGTCTGATGGTTCACATCTTAAACAGGTAATGCAATTCTACACAGATATGAATCACGTGCTCGTTACGCAAATGTCTGTTACATTTTGCAGATTTCTTTTTTGTTCTCCTGTTTTTCGTACGTGGAGATAACGAACAAAAGCCGGACTCTTTTATATTTTGGGTAACTTCACCAGCATCTATTCCAAGCTTTCTCTTTATGGATATCTTGAGCTCAGGAGATATATTTAGAGTTAATGTTGCAACCATATGCGGCTTCATTAGTTCCAATGCAAACCTTTTCAGGAAAAATCTACATTCCATTTCATTTGTGGAACTTTCTGTATAAATAATTTTGCCATTATGTCTCCAATGTTCAGAAAAATATTGCCAAAGGCCAACTGAAACTTACGCTGGATATTGAATAAGGGCTAGTTAGTTTATCAACGAAATCTACTCCACCTTTTATTTTAGTGAATGTGATGATTTCAGGCTTGCAGTTACCAACTGTGGTTTTATCAATATTATCATCATAATGTAAGGTGGATAGCAGAAAAATATTTTGTTAGCTTTAGGAATACACCATACAAATATACCAGGCAGTTCTCGTTTGTTTTTTCAAACTGTACCTACAGTAGTAGTCTTTTTTTACACTAAATCTGCCGTAATTGGCCACTGTTGCATTTCTACCGTTATTTACTATTAGAGAGACTACACTTTTTACAACACTAGCAGCTTTATTATACGTGTTGGATGGCCCCTCGGGTTGCTTTCTAGCATAGATCTCCATATTTCCAGTATAAAACGTTTTCGACTCTACCAGACAACGAATTTTTATACCGTATTTTTAAGGTTTATTTGCAATATATTGTCGAAATTTGCAACATTTCGTCCAGAGTAGTATATTCACCAACCACAAACATCCTAATAGAGACTAGGTTACCTATAGCTCGTCGCTGTTCTCGATCATTCACGTTGTCAAAACGTAAGGCTCTCAATAACATATAGAACCTTCGATATGACATAGTAGCCCTAAAGCAATCTCCATTTGTTCCGTCGTTATACCAAAGTTCCATGACATTCACATAGTGAGATCTTTTTAGACGAGCCATAAAGAGAAGACCGAATAATCATTTTAATTCTTCTGAAGTCGTGTGAACCCAATACCTTTCGCGTGAATATATGGTACAGAATTTCGCAAAATAAACGTCTGTGCAATCTGTCATGCATTGGATTGTTTCATCGGAAAAATGTAACTTCCATTAGTCAATAATAATTTTTGCACTTTTTGCTAAATTACTTCATACCCCCAGCTTTTTTGTAACAATATGTTGTTACCAACGTCCGAACGTTTGGCCTTGGAGGATGCGTACGTAATTTTGAGCAGTAATCGCGCCCTGTGTAACGCAGGATTTGAATAGATTCTTTCTGTCCCTCTAATGATTCGGAAGCTGACTGTTCTTTATCACTTTCATGTGCACCATATTCTGATTGATTCGATATCGTCTAACCGTTCAGTCTGGCGAAAGTCTCCGAGGTCCTATACCCACGGTTGGCAAGTGCAAAAATACGATGTTAGTCGAATTAGATTATAACTGTGGAAAAATGTAAACATTTTTTAATTTTATTCAATAAAATACAATAATAAAAATAATAACTTACTCTATATTCGTGCATATTTTGGCTTATTGTTTTTCTTCAAATAATTAAAGTTTAGTGGACATGTCAATACTTTCCTCTAAGTATATACAGGGTGATTCACGTCAATGGTACCTTAGACGTTTACGGAAAACGAGACATGGGATATTTTTGAAAATTTGGTCACTTGCTTGGCTGACTCGGATATATCGATCTAAAATATTTTCAGCGTTGCGAGTTTGTCACTTATGTGGAAAAGTGGCATCACCTTTGATATTTTTAATGAGACGCTCTGTATATTATTACATTTTTTGGTTCGCTATTACTTTTAAATTAGTTTTGTTTGACACATTCCTATGCCTATCTTGAACCGTTTTTGAGTAATTAATTAATTTCCTTATTTTTTAGCCAAAACATGGTTTCAATCGAATGTTCATTATTGTGGTGTTTGAATTTGTAGAAAGTTGAAATTATGGATGCACTCTATGAATAAGCTGTTCATCAGTTCTGCGTAACGAAATTGGTTCTATATTGTACAGGGTCGTTCCAAATTAGTTGCGCTTCCGCAAGGTACAAAAATGCAGAAAAATTCATTATTTTAAATGGGACACCCTGTATATTCTCGAATATTCTGATAGACAATTGAAGTCCCTTTAAAATGATATATCATAAGCGACAACGTCGAAACGCTAAAAATATTTTAGATCGATAGATCCGAGCTAGCCATGCAAGTGACCAAATTTTCAAAAAGATCCCATGTCTCGTTTTCCGTAAACGTCTAAGGTACCATCGACGCGAATCACCCGGTATAATTACGAATACCGGTGTGTATACTTATATAATACAATATACAGGGTTACTGGGGGCCCGATAGAAAGTTATAAATGTGTGTTAGAGGAGGTGATTTGGCACTTATTTGACCTCATGTGGTATTAATCAAAATGTTATCATTTTCAAGATATCGAGCATTTTTTATTTTTTTATGATATTGTGATTTTGCTTCAATAAAACTACCATAAAAAAATATTACAAGTATTTAATTATTTATTACTTATATTTTCGGAATTCTCAATGTGTGCTCTATTAAGCTCGTGATAATAAAGCAATCTAACCGTGATAGCTTAAATTTTATATGGAGACTAATATGTACAATTTATTTTCTAAATTTATTTTCTACATACCTATAACATGTACATTCATTCAATTTATTTTAAAAACTTTTCCATATAATCCTTTTTTAATTAAAACCAATTAAAGTAAATATCACTTTCATTTCAAACTGATATTACTTAGTGATAATTTGACAATGTGATTTTGAGTAATTTTGAATTTTAAATCCTTAAATTTAAAAAATAATTGTACATATCAGTAGTCATATAATATTTAAACTATCAAGGTTAGATTATTTATTATCACGAGTTTAATAAGGCACACATTGACGATCCCGAAAATATAAATAATGAATAATTAAATACCTATAATATTTTTTTATGGTAGTTTTATTGAATTACAATATGATAAAAAAAAATGCTTGAAATCTTGAAAATGATAACATTTTGATTAATAACATATGAGGATAAATGTATAATACAATAATATATACGGTTAAAGAAATAATACCCAAAGTCATAATAGTTATTTTTGTAACTAGTGCGCTGCTTACACATTTGTTGGTGCGAGGCCGTTCTTTTTTACTCGATGCGTAGCCGAGGAAGAAAATGTAAGGCCGAGAACCAAAAATGTGGCAGCGCAAGTGTTACGAACAAAATTGTTTGTAATCGTTTACAATTAGAATTGACAAATGTGAAATTAAATACACAAACAAAAAAGTTTATATATTTAGTTACATACCTACTTTTGTGTTTATGTACTACAAGTAACTATTACAAAAACTATTCATTCACTAACATAAAAAATAAGAATGTAAATAAACAATCAGCGTGTGCAAACATCAACAATTTAGTAAAATCTATTGCTTCAATTGGCATGTCGCTTACAAGTTCACTTCCCACAACTGATATCATTGTTTATTATGATGCAATAACAAATTTAGTCTAAAGTGCATCTTGCAAAATGTTCAGGTTACAATGTAAATGTTTAAATAAAAACTAAATTTATTATTATTTAACCTCAAATTTAATACAATAGTGGTTTTTTAAGTTTTCCGAGATATTGTATACATCTTGATTGTTTCTACTCTTATATACGTAACATACGAATAACGAAACACTAGTATATGTGTAAAGTCTCCATTACGTAATATAGTTACGTAATGAAAATTATAACTGTTACGTAATATATATATATATATATATATATATATATATATATATATATATATATATATATATATATATATATATATATATATATATATATATATATATATATGCAACAATGTCATTAGAATTTAGAAACCACTTTATCTAGTATTATTAGTAGTAGTAGTAGTATTTATTAGTAATGCGGATGTTTCTTTTAAAATTGATACCTCAATTAAGTTAATCGCACAAGAAAATAGTTAAAGAATTTATGCCTTCGTAATGTGTTATAAACGTTGTCATAATAATAGAATACATTACAATCTTAAAAATAATGACTGATATTGTTTATTATGATGCAATAACAGATTTAATCTAAGGTGCAACTCATTGGAAAATATTCAGGTTACAATGTAAATGTTTAAATATAAACTGAATTAATACAAATATTTTTGTTTTGGAATCATTATCAAATTGGAAGTGTTATTTAACATTAACTTTAATATATACAGTAGTGGTTTGAAGTTTTCCGAGATAAACTTTTCATTAAGAAAAATGTTTTGCTGTTTAATTTTCACCAAGCTTGTGATACTCGACGTTATATCAGTTTATCCTAGTTAAGTTCATTGCACAAGAAAGTAGTTAAAGGATTTTAAACTTTCGTAATGTCTTAAAAACGTTGTCCTAATAATGGAATACATTACAAGTTTATGCAATAACAGATTTAATCTAAGATAATGATAATATTAAGGTTAGAAGGTTTTAATAAAAATTGAATTAATACAGAGTTTTTTGCTTTAGTGTTACTTAACCTCAACTATAATACAATGATAGTAAAAGGGAAGTGATTTAAAGTTTTTCCTAGATAACACAGCTTATTCTAATCAAAACTCAACTTGCTCCGAGAATGATGAAACATTTGACTCAAATTACAAAGTAATGTATTCACATGCAAGTGAAGTGTATATTCAGTATATTCAAATCAATATACTTTCGATGTATTAGTTATTTGTTATTAGCAACTAATTAATAATATTGTCAAATGGTTTTGGGTGATTTAAATTTAAATACTTCATAATTTATAAGTAAATGTACTTTACTTCTTCTTTATTTCATGTAATAACTTGTGTAACCATATACAATGTAATTTTATCACTTGCCAGAAATGGAAAATCAAATATTTTCTGTTTCAATCAAGCCATCTATTTTAACGTTGTTTTATTAAGACGCATTTTTGCTGTTCCTGCTAATTTAGAAATGAAACGACTAGCAAAAATGAATAGTGAATCCGAAAGTGATAGTGAACCTTCCAACTTTATAGTTACATCTCCTAAAGTAATAGAGCAAGCTGCAACAACATCCGATAATCTTTTACCAACAAAATCTAAAGTAAGATATGGAATTATACATAAAACTTTTATGGGCTGGCAATCTTCTAACAATGTTCAATCTTTTTCGGAAAATGTTCTTTTAGCATATTTTGGACGAATGTGTAGTAAATTTAAACCTTCTTCATTATGGTCAATTTAATCAATGCTCAGGAGTGTAATTGCTATTAAACACGACATTAAAGTCATATTTAAAATAACAATCAGAAGGGTACAAGGCGAAAAAATCTAAAATCTTAACTCCTGAAGAAGTCGACACGTTTATATCAAAAGCATCAAATTCTATTAACAAAGGTACATAAATTTACACGTTTTTGAATGCTATACGATAATGGTTTAGATTTAGGTTTTTCTGATATTTGGTATCACTGGTGCATGTCCTAAGCAAAAATTAAAATATATAAAATTAACAAATATTGAAGATACGGGTAAAACATTGATAATTAAAATCCCTGATACAAAAACAAAAGTGTGCAGGTCTTTTGTTATTTCGGCATAGTTTTACGATATATAGTATATTAAACTACGTCAAACAACAACAGATTCTGGTATTTCTCAATTTTTCGTTAATTACCAAAAAGGTAAATGTACACAAGTAGTCGGGGTAACCAAAATAAGAAATACACCAAAATAGGTTGCTGAATATCTTAAGTTATCAAATCCATCTACACATACAGGTCATTTTTTTTAGGGGAACCCCTGCTACTTTACTTGTAGATGCTGGTGGTGATTTAATGGCCCTTAAACGGCACGGAGGTTGGAAGTCATCAACGGTAGCAGAAGACTATGTTGATGACTCGGTGACTAGCAGAATAACAACTGCAAATTTCTGCTGTTCCTGAAGCTTCACCATCAACCTCAGTACCCACAGTGATATCTATTCCCTCTACGTCATTAGCTATACTAAAACAACCAAAATTATAAAGACTTGCCAAAATTTTACTATAAATTTTAATTAAGAGTTATTTACATTTATATCTTCAATAAAATTACATTTGGATGTTTACCTTTCATTTTTTAAATAGTGACAATCTATAAATCAATTTCATTCAGTTTATTAATGTAACTAAGTACTTTACTGCTATGACAAAGTATCCATAATAGCAGCGACTATATGTGGATACGAAAAACACTATCTAATGCGTAAAAACCCATTTTGAGTTGTATTAAAATATACCGTAATTTAGGTTCTCCATTCATTCAGTTGTAAATATAAGAAAAAGTTTTAATCATTTTTGCATTATAGCTATGAGGTAGGCTATTAATTTGCATTTTGGTGTAACTGAAGTGCATATCCTCTTAAAGGTCTATACTTCTACCTCTTTAAATTATTTTTCTGCTCAAATATTTTCACGCATTACGTCATCGTTGACGTAATTCTTTGCGCAAATCGTTTCGCGCACGACTACATCGTCTGATATTCTAGGTGTCCATAGGGTACTTAATGAACGTTATGTTGAGTAGGAAGCCATAATTTTGGGGTTTCCACCTAAATTTTGTCAAAGTAACATTGATTTGATGGCTCTTTTACTTTCTTTTCTTTTATTTTTACTTTGATTTACACTTTAATTACATTTTAAGTAAGCATTTAATTTTACTGTTGCGTACGCTTTCATTTTATGACTGCAATTTTTATTTGAAAATTTCAAGAAAATGCATTAAACGGAATATTAAATTTCAAGAAGACAAATTTATAAGAAATAAAATTTGCAGTTTGGGTGTGGTTGACAACATAAAAGCATTGTTATTGCAATATATTGCGCAACGTTGACACAAGGATTACGTCACCGTGGTTTGCATTTCTGCATTATTTTTTATAATACCAGGGGTTCTCAAGAAGATGTATTATATTTTGTAACAGGTATTTAATGTTTAATGATTTTTTAGTAATTTAAGGATATTTTTAAGATACATTTTATTTAACCCTATAATTTTAACTGTTAATAAACATAGTCTGTATATTTTCTTATTTTTTACATTTTGATAAAATTTTTATTGTAAAACTTGGTTTAGTTATTCCGAGCATTATAAAAAATAACTTGGCGCCCGAGATCATTTTATTAGTGTTACATTGCAATTTTTTATATTGATGTTCAGTGAAGTAATCTAGCAGAAATTGTGGTAATTAAGCAAATCAAAGGAATGAACCTCCCTACTTTAAATTACCGACTGGGACAAAGGCATTATTTGCGGTGAATGGTTAGTATCCCGTTATTTTAACGATGTGTTTGGAGAATTTTTGCACTTATTTATTTCTTTATTATATTATTAAAACACCTTCGGACTGGAATTATTAAAAGAAAAACTTCATAACATTCAATCTTTAATACATTTGCTTAAACATAAGCCTTCTAGAGGAGAATACCTTAGACTTCATACTCGGTTATTGCATATTTTGAAACGTTTGAATTACACCACTTTTGATAATGAATCTTTGTATTTACACGATCAATTGTTAACTTTATGTAATGAATCTTTAGAATTAATTAAATCTATAAATGAAAACGTTCAATTGAATAATGAGTCACCATATTTAGACATTTCCAAAATTTGTAAGTCACATAATGACAATATTAATATTTCAGTTAATATTCCAGCTGAAGGTTTTTCCAAATTAATTCAAAATTTACAAGTTTCTAAAAGTTCTGTTCCTGTTTATAAATTAAATTTAAAATTTAATGGTAGTGAAAAAGAAGTTTTTACATTTATTCAGAGATGTGAGGAGTTGATGATTGCACGAAACATTTCAAAGTCGCAGATGCTTTTATCTGGTATTTACTGATTAAGGGTTTAATATGGTTCAGAGCTGTTAAGCCCTTAATTCAAACATGGGACCAACTTATTTCTAAATTAAAAAGCGACTTTTTACCCGAGGGACATGACGAAGTTTTGTTAAATGATGTTAAGAATAGAAAACAGGCTTTTGATGAAATTCCAACCCTCTTTATTTCCGAAATGGTTAATTTATTTTCACTATTAGACGTTCCTCCTTCTGAGTGTGAACAATTAGAAATGATTATGAAAAATTTACAACCTTGGTTTACTACTCAATTAGCTCTTGTTAATGTTAATGATATTTTCCATCTAGTCGAGTTATGTAAAAAATTGCAGCAAGCGAAAGCTCAGAATCCTAAATTCAAATTTCTTGTTCGGATTCACAGAGACAATCTAAATACAAACCCAAATCTTCTACATTGAATCAAAATATTAAACCTAAAGACAATTTTACTGGTACTAAGCCAAAAAAATTAAATTCAACTTTTAATCATTCAAAAATTAATACAGCTAAGTCTTCAACAACCTGTTTTAAGTGTAAACAATTGGGTCATATCGATCACACCTGTGACAAGGGTAATGTTAAAATCTTTTGCTTTAAATGTGGTTATTCCGATGTTACTTTTACTAATTGTCCGAAGTGTAAATTTTCAAAAAACTTGTAAATGGGAAGTGTTCTGTTAGTCGACACATTCCTTGTGATTTGTCAGAGGCTGACAAGCATGTTTTTAAAGAATGGTTAATTAAAGTTAATAAAATTTATGAAACTCCAAAAATTTGTTGAAAAAAATAATGATATTAGGCCTTTTATTGATGTGAAGATTTTTAATGAAAATTTTGTTGCTTTATTAGATAGTGGAGCTACCGTTACAATTTTATGTAAGCCTGCTTTGTATTTAATTGATAAATATGATTTAAAATTAAATAGGAATTCACCTTTTTCATCATTGATTACTGCTGATGGTTCTTTACAATCCATTTTGGGAAGTGTTGACTGTTAATGGTATTTTAAAAACTATTTCTGCTATTGTTTCTGAATCTATTACTACTGGAATTACTTTGGGAGTAGATTTTTGTCAATTATTTGAAATTAAAGCTGATTTTAGTGAAAATTATTTTGTTGCAAATTCTGCGGAGACAAATTTTTCAATGATTAAGAGTATTGATGATCTTAATAATGATCAAGTTTTTGAATCAAATCAAGTTATTGACCTTTTTAAAACCTTATCAAATTCGAAATTAGGCAAAACAAATAAAGTTTTTCATTCAATTAATACTGGTGGCGCAATACCAATTAAACAACGTTATTTTCCATTATCTCCTGCTATGTTGGAGCATGCAAACTGAGAAATTGATGACATGTTAGAGCAAGGAATTATTAAACCCAGTTCTTCTCCTTGGAATTCTCCAATGGTTTTGGTTCGAAAGAAGTCAGGTGAATTTAGAGTTTGTTTTGATGCTAAGAAATTAAATTCTATTACTAAAAAAGATGCTTACACTTTACCATTTTTAAATGATATTTTGGATAAATTAAGAGATGCTCGTTATCTAACTTCCATAGATTTAAAGAAAGCTTTTTAGCAAATTCCTTTAGACCCTGAGAGTTGTCAAAAACTGCTTCTACTGTTCCACGTAGAGGATTATTTGAGTATACTGTTATGGGACTTACCAACGCACCCAGTACTTTACAACGATTTATGGATTCAATTTTAGGTCATGATTTATCCTTAATTTTTTGTTTATTTGGACGATATTATTATATTTTCAAGTACATGATGAACACATTGCTATTTTAAAAGACGTTTTTAAAAGGCGTAATGATGCCAAATTAAATATTAATTTTGATAAATGTGAATTTTGTAAACCTCAATTATTATATTTAGGTTTTGTAATCGATAATAATGGTCTTCACACTGATCCTTCAACGGTGGAGGCTATTACTAAATTTCCTCCACCACATACTTTTACAGGAGTTAAACGATTTATTGGAATGTGTTCTTGGCATAGACGTTTCATTCATGATTTTTCCACAATTTTAGCTCCGATTAATAATTTATTGAAAGGTAAGAAGAAATCTCAAATAGTTTTATGGAATACCGAAGCGAATGATTCATTTTTGAAAATTAAATCTCTATTAGTTGATGCTCCTATCTTAGCGAGCCCAGATTCTTCTAAAACATTTTATTTACAATGTGATGCTTCCAATTGTGGTGTTGGATGTGTTTTAACTCAAGGTGAAGGAGAGGATGAAGTTGTTATTGCTTGTGGTTCTCATACTTTAAATAAAGCCGAGAAAAATTATTCAATTACCGAACGCGAATTACTAGCTGTTATTTTTGGAATTCAAAAGTTTAGACCTTATATTGAAGGTACCCGTTTTAAAGTTATTACTGATCATCATTCACTGATTTGGCTCAATAATTTAAAAGATCCCTCAGGTCGATTAGCCAGATGGAGTGTTAAACTTCAACAATTTGATTTTGAAGTTATTCATCGAAAAGGTAAATTAAATGTTGCTCCTGATGCACTTTCTAGAGTCCCTTTGGAAGGTAGTTCTCTAGAATTATCTGCAGTAGATTTAGACGATTGGTATAAGAAAATGTTAGCCAACGTTTCTAAAAATCCGGAATTATTTCCTTTACAAATGATTTAAATATCCAATCTAATTTAGTGGAATGGAAATTAGTCGTTCCGAAACCTTTAAGGAAAGATATTTTACAGAAATTTCATGATGAACCTACATCAGCACAATTTGGTGTTTTTAAAACTTTTTCAAAAATTAAAGAATTTTATTATTGGCCAAAAATGAAGTCAGACATTTCCAAATATATTATAAATTGCAATATTTGTAACCGAAGCAAGTTTTCACAATTTAATCATTATGGTTTTATGGGTAAAGAGAAAAATGTTTCTTATCCTTTTCAGTGTATTTCTATTGATTTAGTGGGTCCTTTTCCAAGATCGAAGAGTGGTAATACAGTTTTATTAGTTATTTGTGACTGGTTTACTAAATATACTTTGATTCGCCCTATGCGCAGTGCTACTGCCAAAGGTATTTGTCAATATATTGAAAATTGTGTATTTCTAGTTTACGGTGTTCCTCAAATTTGTATGGTGGACAACGTCCTCAATTTAAAAAGGCACAATTTAAAAATTTAATGAGCTCTTACAAAGTTCAATCCATTTGGTTCAATGCAATTTATCACCCCCAAGTAAATTTTGTTGAGAGAATTAATAAAGTAGTAGTTACTGCAATTAGGTCTTATATTAAAGATGATCACAAGGAATGGGATGTTGAAATTCACAAAGTTGCCCATGCTATTCGAACCTCTGTTCATGAGTCTACGAAATTTTCACCTTCCTTTTTGGCGTTTGGTCGAAGAGTTCCAATTCCTGGAGATCCTTATGGGCGACTAAAGGATTTTAAAGAGTATGATTCATTTATTAACTAACTGTGAACAATTAGTTCAAGATTTAAATGAACTTTCACCCGTTTTTAAACAAGTTAAACAAAATTTACATGCAGCTTACGAAAAAAATTCAAAATCTTACAATTTGCGACGTCGTCCATTGAAATTAAACGTTGGCGATTTAGTTTGTAAAAAGAATTTTATTTTATCTGATGCGATTAAGAATTTTAGTCAAAAGTTAGCTCCAAAATTTATTGAAGCAAAAGTTATTGAGGTGTTAGGTCCAACTACGTACCGATTGGCTACCCCTATTGATAATATACCCTTAGGTGTTTTTCTAGTTAAAGATTTGAAACCACATTAGTTATTATTATTTTTCTATTCCTAGTATTTTTGAGACTCTTACATTCTGGTTTTCTTATTTACATTTTTATTATGTTGATGATTTTTCAAAGTAATTTGATTTTTTGTGCTTATTTCGCACATTATTTTATTTTATATGTTTGTGGCTTTGCAAACCACTTACTTTATTTTTGCTACTTTTGTTTAGCACGATTGTTGATATTTAGATCACATCGTGCGATTGTTTTGCCGATTTTTGGGACATTAATTCTAGGGCAGATTATCTTCTTTTATTGGATTTACAATTTGCTATTGTTACAATAGTAAAATTTAAGATAATCATTTTGAGTTTACCTCTGGTCGTTATTTAACGTGAAATTTTCAAACTCTTAACCGTGGATAAGAAAACTAGTAATGCTTATCTACATTTTTATTTTCCTTGAAATTGTTTCGAAATTCTAGCTTTTGACGATTCCTGATGTGTTTAGTGTATTATTCTTGGACGGTGCTTGAGGACTTCGGCTCGCCTCGTGTCAACCTCGATTAGTTCACTTCCCGATTGTGACTTCCTAATTATGACGATTTGGTAGTTTTAGGGGGGGTGGGGTTGTTGTGTTCGTAAGAGTGCATCATCCTTCTCTTTGATACTTAATCTAGATTTCGACCTATTTACGAAACGTGCATGTTAGTTAGGGGTATGTGTAGTATTGGACGACGACTGTGGAACAACATGAAATCTAAATCTCGTGAAGGGTATAGTGGGCTCTCTTGTTCTCCACGACGAAACATCTTGAGCTAATTTGCCATGGAAATAGTCGTATCTTGGATTTACCGATTTTGACTCAACGAACGTGACTGTGGTAGTTTTTATTTAATTTTTATTTAGCAATTTAATTTTTCCCTTTTTATTTTTGTTTGCATTTTATTTAGATTTTAGAAATTAGTGTTTACATTTTGCTTGAATTCTAATTAGCTTAACATTTTTTATTTTCTTACATTTTAGTAAATTTGTTTATTAGCTTAGTGTTTGGAATCTCCGCTTTGGTGATCTCCGAGTCCAAACCTTTGGAGGGGGTGTGTAACAACCCATTTTGAGTTGTTTTAAAATATACCGTAATTTAGGTTCTTTATTCATTCAGTAAATACAACAAAAAATTTTAATTATTTTTGCATTATAACTATGAGGTAGGCAACTTAATTTGCATTTTGGTTTAACTTAAGTGGATATCTTCTTAAAGGTCTATACTTCCACCTCTTTGAATTATTTTTCTGCTCAAAAACTTTCGCGCAATACCTCATTGTTGACATAAATCTTTTCGCGCACGACTACATCGTCTGACATTCTAGGTGTCCATAGAGTACTTAATGAACCTTATGTTGAGTAGGAAGCCATATTTTTGGGGTTTCCACCTAAATTTTGTCAAAGTGCCATTGATTTGATGGCACTTTTACTTTCTTTTCTTTTATTTTTACTTTGATTTACACTTTAATTATATTTTAAGAACGCATTTAATTTTACTGTTGCGTACTCTTTCATTTTAAATTTCAACATAAAAGCATTGTTATTTCAATATATTGCGCAACGTTGACACAAGGACTACGTCACCGTGGTTTGCATTTCTGCATTATTTTTTATAATACCAGGGGTTCTCAAGAAGATGTATTATATTTTGTAACAGGTATTTAATGTTTAATGAATTTTTAGTAATTTAAGGATATTTTTAAAATATATTTTATTTAACCCTATCATTTTAACTGTTTTCTTATTTTCTTATTTTTTACATTTTGATAAAATTTTTATTGTAAAACTCGGTTTAGTTATTCCGAGCATTAATAAAAATAACTTGTCGCCCGAAATCATTTTATTAGTGTTACATTGCAATTTTTTTATATTGATGTTCAGTGAAAGTAATCTAGCAGAAATTGTGGTAATTAAGCAAATCAAAAGAATGAACCACCCTACTTTAAACTACCGACTGGGACAAAGGCATTATTTGTGGTGAATGGTTAGTATCCCGTTAGTTTAACGATATGTTTGGAGAATCTTTAAACTTATTTATTTCTTTATTATATTATTAAAACACTTTATTTAAAATTTATACCATTTACACCACCTTTATTTATAAATGGACGAAACTTTACAAATCAAGCATGCTTACTTTTTTACCTAAGCATTATTTTTTTAATTTAAAATACTTGTTTTGTTACATGTAGGAAGAATTGAGCAGATACGAAACTTTCAGCATATATTTTTTAACGGTATATACGGTTTTATACCATTATTAGGTTATTAGCCACACATAAAGTGAGGTTAATTTGAGATAACTAACAAAATGAATGGCGTCACTAATCTTTAGTTTTTTTGTAGTTAGAATTTCTGCTCTAGCCTTTAATTTGGGAATTGAAATTAATCATAAAATCCTATAATACATGTATGCACTTGTTTTATATAGGATCGTTCATTACAACATGAGGTATGTGTATAAAGCGTTCAATGGTCATAAGAATCGTATTTAAGCGACAGTTACGTATTATACATATGTCACTCCTTGTATACTCTATAGGAGTAGGAAAAGCATAGTACGCAACTCAGGTGGTAATGTCTATTGCACCATAATACCTTATGAATGTTACAGACCTCGAACATTGAAAATTTAACAACTTTATGATGCGTAATTTTATATAACGTAGTCGGAATAAAACCAACAATGCGCAATATGATATATAGGTACGCAGGTGAATACACTTTATTAAATTAAATGAACATCTGAAAGACTACTACGCAAAATGATAACCAAAGAGCATATTCATCCGCCCAAATAGATACAAGTAAACACAAAAGCTATGACCCGTGGTGAACGAAGCTTCAAAATGCCGAAAAAAGGATAAATTGGAAAGATTTTCTACGGTAGACATAACCCTCCGATTACACGTACATAGTTCAATCCGCACGCACACGACCAAGCGCCGCAACAAGCTTGAGTCTTCTTCTACATGTTAACCAAGACTGAATATGAAAACACTAACCTCCTCTTGCCTTTCACACCACATTACGTCATCTTCTTGAAGGTCACCAGCGATTATCAAAACTAAAAAATGCAATATAAACGTTTCTTGCGACCAAAACAAGCAAATAATACCAAGAACTGATAAGCCAACGACTTATTTTCGTAAATAGACATTGTTGACAAACCAAATTTTCAAAACTTTACAAGCGGCAATATTAAACGAAACGATCCGGTAAACTTTAAAAGAAAGTGCAACTATTTAGCTAACCTCGCCTCAAGCTTGCGATATCAAATACACAAAAAAACAATTTTATAACCACATGTTACATTTGTCAAAACACGTTTCTTTTGATGAAATTACGTTTTTAATTTTAAGTATTCCATTCTAAATATCTTAACCTTTGGAAACTTTTACAATTTCAATTCTTAATAAATTAATTCTTGGAAGAAAAACATTTTAAATCTTCTGACACCCCAAAAACAAAGAAATCTAATTCGTAACTACAAGACAACCTTTACCATGAATTTCCTAATAAAAGCTAACAAAAGGTACCCCGAAATTCTATAAAGCGAAAAGAAGAAAAATCGAGCGTACGTTAATTAGAAATGTCACACAATGTGACACTGGTTGCTTGATATGTACCGATATAATACTCCACCGAGAAGCAGAAATAATTAGTTTCAAACCGCACAAGTAAAGGAACTTACAAGTAATTAATCAAAACGGAGTAACACCTAAGTTTGTCCTAGTACGATTATTCAACAAAAGATAACTTTTCACAAATAAACTACCATATGGCAATAGATGTCTTAGTAAATAATCACATATAGTGGTCGTGTTTGACAGTTAAAGTAATTGATAATGAAAAAATTGAACAAAGGTCAGTAGTTGTACTAAATGATCTATAAAGTGAATAGTATAGCTCCATCTAAATTAAGTACAAATACAAAGTAATTGTAACGATATTACAATCTCAAAATGTATAACAAATCATACTGCCGTTGCACCATTTCTGCGAGATTAAATTGAATTAACTGCACACACACAAAGTCCCGTTTAGGATTTACATTAGGTCTATGATAAGCAGTAATAAAGGTACGTTAATATAGAAGTTACTTTGCCGCTGTAGTTAAAGTATTAATTGTAGTCAATGAAAGAGAACATAAACCAATTTCCATTTAGATTTGGTAATACTTCACATAAGTGGCTGACATCAATTTCAAAATGGCCCTTCTTATCGAATTGTAACTATTTCATTTACTTGTACAACAATTTATAAGGTTATCCAATTACTGAAAAATGCAGAATGTGTACACTAGATTACCCAGTGCATTTATTACTTCTTAAGCCCTAATGAATCATCCTGAAGTATTTAAAATATCGTTTGAGTCCATTATTCAAGAATTTATCTTATCAATCAAGAAATCTTCCATATCTGAAAAGACTCCACGAATTGTATAAAACCAGCTAATTCACAATTTCTTCAGGACCAAAATTTAACTATTTTGCTCAAAAATTACAAGAGCAAATTTAATTTACCTTAGAAAAATAAAAATCGACAACCCACGAATACACCCTTGCAGAGAATACACCCTTGCAGAGGATGAGAACCAGTACTCGTCAAACGTTTATAGTAACTTGTCAGTGACTAACAACAATTTCCAACGATCTTTTAATCCTAAAAGTTTTCTTGACAAAATGCCGTATGTTATGAATATGGTACAAATGTTTGATCATCTCGAGTAACTTTATGTAGAAAGTAGTACCAATTGTTAACAAATGTAACAAATCATTCCACTATATGCCTTATACAAGTAAAAAAAAACTTAAAACAAGCAAATACAAACAAAAAATTAAAACCTTGCAATTCACGTTCTAAATATGCAAAAACATTCTCAATACAACTCAACGTACTCATTGTAACTAGTGAGATCGCTAAGAAGCATTTAAAGGTTTAGAATGCATAGTAAGTATTAAAGTTGCAGCTTCTTTATTTTTAGCTAAGTTGGTTACTCTTGTATCATCGTCGTTCCCAGTGGCGAAGCCTATGCACATAATGATTGTATTTCTATTTCAGGCAACTACCGTGATGAGTAATAATTTTCAACGGTAGAACTGTCGGTACCAACATGGTAATCGTCTCTGTGCAAGGTGAGTTGCCTAGTCTAAAACTAAGGGTGAGTGCCTGAAATGGCGTCAACTAGTACAGGTGGTGTTAGTTCTTCCAAGTGCATGTACGGTTTCATTTATTGCATAATGCTATGCAAGGTTGTTATTAAATAATGTGAAGTAATTTTGAAGTTATTTATAAAAAGTAAGTCAGACTATGTTACAGCGTTTTTATGCACATATGTGAACTAGAAAACTTACTTACATATGTAGCCTTAAATATTTTGTGAACTAACATGCACTTGAGCTCACTTTATTATGGCTTAATGATTTGTGCACTTGTGTGTATTGAAGATTCAACAGCTGTTTTGATTACTTTTTTAAAATTATTTATTTATTATTTACAGAGAGAAAACGCCATTTAGCTGAAACTGAAATGCTTCAGGCACTAGATAATAGCGATATCAAAGACGTAACCTTTCAGCCACATTATTCAGATGTAGAAAGCACCGAGGATGACAACTTTCTAAAAAAGAAAATGAAAAGGGTGACAATCAAAACGTTGAAGAAACTGAAGAGGATGACGGTGGATACCTTGAAAAAAATGTAGAGAGTGACAACTGAAAAGATTAAGCAGAAGAAACAAAGGGAAAAAGATGAAACTAGTAATTGGGAATGATTCCTTTGCATTTCCTACTTTTGAAGAAAGTCATTATAATGTGGGCGAACGGAAAAGTTAGTCCCCAGTTGATTATTTCTTAGATGACTATGATCATGTTTCTTGGCTTTGTTGGCCAGTACTACGAATACTTACTACTTACAGGAAAAAGGCAAATTATTATATGCTGATTGTTCAAAGATGAATAAATATGTTGGAATTTCTTTAATAATGAGCGTCGTATTCGTATGTATTGGTAAAAACATTTTAACTCAGAAATTATGTTCACCTGGTCAATATTCTCGAGGTCATAGAAGAACAAATGAGCGCTGATCGAGTTTAGAAAATGAGACCTCTACTTCATAAATTTCCTAGACTGGTTCTCATCTTTTCCCATGAACAAAATATGCGCAATGATAGCAAATTATCCCTTTTGCTAGATCTGTAGACATACGTAATACGTGCCACGAAACCCAAATCCACCTGGCATAAACCTTTACATTCTAGCCAGGCCAGATACTTGATTCTGAAGTTTATTCAAACACCGACCTCTACCTTTATAACTACTTCACCGGGACGGCTTTGCTACAACAACTTTTGGAAAAAAGATATCTGGAACAGGAACGATTATGAACAACCGATTTCTCATTGTTGGCTTAAAAACAGATGCCGCTTTAAAGAAAGGGGTGGGGGGCGTCATTCAGTTTAAAGTTAAGGAACTTAAATTTATGATACATAAATGTTTAGCTGTGGGATGTAAGAGCGGAAGTGGTAAGAAAGAGCCTGGAATATGGTTTCACAGATAAAACTCCCATCTACCAATGCTCCTAACTTATGTATCCCTTTTTGTCTTAAAACGTGCACTTTACAAAATTTGCTTATCTATATATATATATATATATATATATATATATATATATATATATATATATATATATATATAAAGTAGTATACCTCCTTTAGTCATGTAAAGTATTTAAGTATTTAAGTTATTTTCACTCGCTGTTACGATCTTAATTGATGTTAGAGATCTGTTCTGGATCCAAGGTTACGCCATGTTCTGTTGACATTTCATTTCCAAACATGTTTCGGTTGGAAAATCAGGGTTACTTAGGTGTATAAAGCTGACCTAACATGAATCTGAATTTTAGGTCAATAGTAGGTAACTAATTAGTAATATGTTGCACATAAATTTATGGCATTATACCATAATATGATGGTAAAGTAGTGATTAAATATGACTTACTACATTACTTTGTAATGGATGCATTAAAAATTCGAATTTCGCGCTGTTATATGACATTAAATGGTTAGTTATGTGTAAATATAGCTAATATTAAGATGAAAAGCTTGAGTTCGTTTCGACATATCAAATTAGAAAGCTTTTAAATAAACGCGGCAATTTGAGGATCATGGCTGTTTTGTAAAAGGGAGCAAATAGAGACGCTGTCATAATGACGTGTATTTTTTAGTCAGTCGCATTAAGTAGACGATCAGAGTGAGTTTGAAAGTGACCAAACGGTTAGAAAGCGATTGCTGCAGCATGAGTTACGCTGCCATTAAAATTGTAAAATTAAAAAACTAAAACAAACTAAAGTGATAATAAAAAATTAACTCGAGCCCTTCGGGGCGCCCACATTTTACGGTGCAGGGGTTCGGATTGTCCCCAGTACTGGTCGGGAACGAGGCGGAGCAGGCAGGCCTCACCCGACCGTTATCAAGCGGCTGCTCGGCCATGGTGGGAAACCAGGCCATGGAGCAGGTAAAAGCTTCTGGAATTGATGACGACCCTGGCGTGAACTTGGCAAATGAAACCGGAATTCACGTCGTTGCGACTGCTCGAGCTAGCACGCAACCGACCATTACCTCCAGAGTTAAAGGAGGTAGAACAACTGGAAATCCAGAAAGAGGAAATAGTTTTGAATATTACCCGAAATTTTTAGTAGTAAAACCCACTGAATTTGGTGCTTTTAATAAAATAAGTCCTTTTATTATTCAAAGGAGTATAGATTATTTAATTGGAACGGTCGCAAACATGAGTAAAATTAAGCAAGGACTCCTTATCGAAGTCAAAAACAGAGTTCAGGCACATAAACTCTTAAATCTAAAAATATTTAATGATACAGCTGTTGAGGTAACACCTCACAACACTCTGAATTTTTCTAAAGGAGTCGTAACCTGTCAAGATTTGAAGAATGCAACAGAGTCAGAAATAAAAGAAAATATGGAATCGCAAGGAGTAGTTGACGCCAAGTTTATGACAATCAGAAAAGGAGGTGAATTATTAAAAACAGCTTCAGTGTTACTTACTTTTAATAGAGTATCGTTGCCTACGGCAGTTAAAGCTGCATACCATAATTTACCGGTGCGACCTTACTACCCCAACCCCTTACGTTGCTTTCAGTGCCAAAAATACGGACACAGTTCATCAACGTGCACTAGAGACAAAATATGCATTTGTGGTTTCCCAGAACATGGCAGCGACCCCTGTCCAATCCCACCAAACTGTGTTAATTGTGGAGGAACACATTTAAGTAGATCTAAGAACTGTCCTATATATAAAAGTGAAGCTGCGATACAAAAATTGAAAGTAGATAAAAAATTAACTTACCAAGAAGCCAAGCGAGAGGTTTTGTCCTCAACTGCCACACCTTCAGTCACATATGCAGCAATCGCATCGCAAAAAGCAACTCCAGCAACAAATTTTAATGTAAAGGACATCGTGACCGAATTAGTACCTGAAATAAGAACATTAATTAGAAATGAAGTACAGTTTACAATAAAATCTATCACTCAAACACAGAAACTAGATACAAATCAATCCAAAACAACACATATATTGCCTAACACCGCGCAAACTATTGTAAATACAGAATTATCAGATATGGAATTGGGATCTTGTACACTAGATACACCAAAGAGAAGAAGAAGCATAACACCGGAACAAAATAATGAACTATCAGACCCTGAGAAAAGAGTTCGTACTCGTAATTCAGTACGTGCTGTAACATCAGAGATAGAAGTTTGTTCAGACGAAAATACAGATACTAGTGCGTCTATCGATATAAATATCGTTAGAAAAGAAAAACATAAAACCAAAGGCTGGCCAAAGGGAAAGCCGAGAGGTCCCAAAAAGACCAGCTAAATTGGTTAAATTATACCTCAACTGTGATAATTAGTTTTTAAGGATTAAGATTAAACTGTGATATTTTATAGTGTTTTACTAGCTGTGATATTTTTCTATATTTTTATTTATTTATAATTTTCTATTTACATTTTATTTATTTATTAGTTTATTTTTATGTTTTACCAATCTATTTATGGTATTCGAAAAACTAACTACATTAATCTATAACATTCAATAACGCAGAAAACATTCTGCAATGGAATTGCAATGGATTAAAACATCACTATTCCCAATTAAAAATGATAACAAACGAATACCAACCTGTCTGTTTGTGCTTGCAGGAGACACCTCAAGGAAAATGAAAAATTTCACCTTAGAGGCTATCACTCCTATAATAAGAATTGTATTGACAACAAAAGGGCAAGTGGAGGAGTAGCTATCTATGTTAAAAACAACATACCACATACACTTTGTAAACTCAATACGCACGTACAAGCCATTGCAGTAAAAATTGAATATCCAATCAGTATAGTCATGCGCAATATATACTTACCTTCATATAATTGGACACTTCAAGATATTGAGGACATAACCTCACAATTAACTCCTCCCTTTCTCCTTATGGGGGACTTCAACTCCCACTCAAAAGTCTGGGGATCTACGCATACAGATGCTCGAGGTCACTTAATAGAGCAACTGATCCAAAACAATAATTTAGTGCTTCTTAACACCGGCTTGGCCACACATTTCAATGCTAAGTCATGCAACTTTACTGCGATCGATCTAACGATTGCTTCTCCAACGGTAGCACTAAAATTAACATGGCAAGTACATAAAGATCTCTGTGGGAGCGACCATATTCCCATATTTATCTCTACGCAACACAAAAAACCAAACAGGACATTACCAAAAAAATGGTTAATCAAAAAAGCGGACTGGGAAAGATTCGGTTCGTTGCTAAATGAAGATAAATATGATGAAGTGCAGGATATAAGAGACCAAGTAACTTTATTTACCCAAACGGTCGTAAATGTCGCTTTAAAAACTGTTCCTCTATCTAGCACAACAGTAAAACCAAAATCTGTACCCTGGTGGTCAGAAGAAATTAAGAACTTAATTAAACAGAAAAGAAAACTATTCAACACCTTTAAACATAAACCAACTACAGAAAACATGATTAGCTTTAAAAAAATGCGTGCTGAAGTACGACGAAAAATACTAAATGCGAAAAGAAACTCCTGGCAAGAATACGTAAACAAGATCAACGTACATACTAGAAGTAGTGACGTTTGGAGAAAGGCTAAATCTATAATAGGCAAACAGTATCAAAGTATTTCTCCACTGCTAATAGTAGAAGGAAACAACCTAACGGAAACTGAAGATATCGCTGAAGCACTGGCACAACAGTTTGAAGAAAATAGCAGTTCCGAGAACTATACAGACGCGTTTAAAGTAACCAAACGGCAACAAGAACAAGCAATAAATTTCAATACGGATGAAATACATCATTACAACCTACCGTTTACACTCACTGAATTAAACAAAGCTCTCAGTAATCCAATGGCAACACTCTATAATAGTACCAATACCTAAACCTGGGAAAGATATCACAAACCCTACTAATTACAGACCTATCTCGCTTACCTGCTGTTTAAGTAAGATATTTGAAAAAATGGTGAACGAACGGTTAGTATGGCTATTAGAATGACAACAACTCATTTCTAAATTTCAAACCGGATACCGTAAATTTCATTCCACAACTGATATGTTAGTCTACTTAGAGAATCACATATTAAATAGTTTCATAAATCGTAGTCACACAACAGCTATTACATTTGACGTACATAAAGCTTATGAATTAATGTGGAGGTATAACGTAATCAAAACCTTACGTGACTGGAATATAAAAGGAAATTTACCGCAGATTGTGCAAAGTTTTATGTCCTACCGCAGTTTTGCTGTGAGAATTGGTAACACCTTGTCAAAACCCACATACAAGAAAATGGCATACCTCAAGGGTCAGTGTTAAGCTGCACCCTATTCATTATTGCCATTAATTATCTACTAACCCTAGATCAACCTACAGTTTACAAATGTCTCTATGTAGACGATCTTGTAATATTTAGTGAAAACAATGCCATAGGTAATAATGGGGATGGGTTACAAACAGCAATCAGTGAAATTGTAGAACAAGCAGATCAAATAGGCCTAAGATTCACAGAAAGTAAAACCGCTGCAATACACTTCTGCAGATTAAGGAAGGAACACAACGAGCCAAACTTACATATCAATGGCACTCCTATTAAACTAGTAGACAAAGTAAAAATTTTAGGCGTTGTTTTGATAAAAACTTTATTTTAGAGATCATGTAGATTACCTAACTACAAAATGTAAAAAAAGATTGAACCTAATTAGGTGCTTAAGTAATATGAATTGGGGATCGGATGGGCAAACGTTAATACAACTTTATAAATCGTTCATACTATCTATTATGGATTACGGAAGTATAGTGTACACGTCTGCCAGAAAATCGACGCTAAGACAATTAGAAATTATACACACGACTGCTATAAGAACGACAACCGGTGCATTCAGAACAAGTCCCACTCTAGCAATATATGCAAACGCCGGTGTCCCACCGCTTTATATCAGAAAGCAAATTTTACTTCTAAACTATTTAACAAAAATAATGACACTACAACAACACATTAACCACGAAGCAATCGAAAATGTTAAAATCCGTCAAACTTATGAAACTCGACCAATCGCAAGTAGACCAGCACTTATAAGGGCATTAGAAATATTAGAAGAAGAACATATCAGCGTACCACATCTCATTGGGCACACTAATCTAGAACACACATACTGGATAACACCAAAAACTGAATTTATATTTGACCTAACCTATACTAAGAGACAAGATTCACTGCCAATTACATACCAAGCACACGTATCCCAAATTATGTCCAGCCGCCCCAATTGCACAAAGATATTTACAGATGGTTCCAGAACTAAGTATGGAGTAGGAAGTGCTGTTCACATGAATGGAACAAGCCACAGTTGGTCACTAAATAACATTACTACTGCATATAACGCTGAACTTTACGCAATTTGGCAGTCTCTCCTGATCTGTCGATACCAGAATAACGCTGAATTCATCATATGCACAGACTCACTAAGTTCAATGCAAGCGATTCACAATGTTGCTTCAACGAAAGATCCTTTAGTGAACATTATCAAAGACCAACTACATTACCTTAGCAGCCAGTCGAAAAGCATAACAATAATATGGATACCAGGACATATGGGTATACTTGAAAACAACAATGCAGATGTTGCTGGAAAAAATGCGGCCAAAGGGAATGTAGAAGTCACCTTAGTCCACCCAAATGACTTTAAAAAACACATAAGAACTAAATGTCGTCAGAAATGGGACACACTATGGAACCAATCTGCCACATTCTTAAGCACAAACAAAAAATACACAAGCCCTTGGAAAACGACATGTAAATTAACAAGAAGAGACCAAGTGGTGCTCACCAGGATTAGAATTGGACACACAAACTTGACACACAACTATTTGTTAGGTAAAACGGCTAGGAAAAAATGTCATCAATGCAATGTCTATATTACACTAAAACATATATTTATTGAATGTCCAGAATACACTCGAATAAGGAAAAATTTGGAGATGGATGACAACATGCAAAAAATTATGAACGAAGATATAAAATCAATAGAACGAATTATAAGATACCTGAAACAAACAAACCTTTACAGAAGTATATAAATATCAGACATAAAAAAATAAAAGTCTTAGATAAATGGCCATAAAACCATTGTAGTTGGTGCCATTAAACCTAAAAAAAAAAAAAAAAAAAAAAAAATATTCCGCAATAATTTAAAATCGCGCTTTATGTGCTCCAAGTTGGTATTTCGATAACGAGTGGTAAATATAAAATAGGACAATCGATCCAGGGTAATAGATCGATATAGGAAGCACAATAACCAAAAAAACATTGACAATTAGAAGCATAGCTATTCATAGCTCGCTTGCAGTTTGTCGCGCACTCCGTTTCTAGTTAAAGCTAAACGATTAAGTAAAAACTGGAGGGTGTACATCTATCAAGCAGTTATTTACAAAGAATCGTATTCATCCATAGCAGAGGTACGAGAAGGGATTAAGAAAACAAAGGGGGAGCGGCTCCAGCTTGGTGACAGAGAACGTCATCAACCTATACGAGGCCTCAAATTGTCAGCCGGAAGCGCAACAATTACATCACCAGCTCGAACGAAGTGATAAACAAGTAAGATCATTTATAGTGTAAATAAAAGAAACTTTGTGCGTTTTATTTCTTTTTGAATTCATGTTTAAATATCAATGCTGAACTAAAATACATTTCGCTCATCACTTATAAAGGATGGTTTTTGCACGTTACTGTTAAGAAATACTACTTTAGAATTAGAATTGATTTTTATATAATACTGTAAAAAAAATAGTCTGCATTTCGAATTTTGGTTTAATTAACTTTTGATTCATTGCTATTATTGACTATTACGAATATTGAAAAGATTACACTAAAACTGAATCTGTAAATACTGAAGGACGCAAGTTAAATTGATTACGAAATACAGTTAATTAAAGACATCAGATTGAGGATAATTTTAATAAATGGTAACAATAACCATTTATTATGTTATTGAGCTATGGTTGGCTAAGGTAGATGTTTACTACCGCCCATAATCAAATAATTCCCGGTTGTGTTCTAAGCACTTTTATGAAGCTTATCTGTACAAAAGTGATAGATAATTTCGAGTGCGCTTACATCTTGAAGCAATACCTACCATATTCTCGACTATGCTAAATTACCGTCCCGCAAATAAAGTTAGTTGCGAAAAATTAAGGGATGGTTTCGAAAACGAGATCATTTTTACCCAAGTTGCAGCCCTAATGTGCGTTTAGACGATCCACCAGTTGCAACTTCGTGCACACTCTTAGCATCAACTGCTGAAGTTAGGACGGAAACCCAATAAAAAGAAAATTAAAAAGCCGTCTTGGTCAAGAAATTATAAGAAGTCAAAATAAAAGCAGTAGAATAAGCGCTTTAAGCTAATCCCTAATAAGAACAAAAAAGAAAATTTTGTGAAATGTAGTGGAATTTAAAAAAAAATATTGTTAGGCGATATTTTCTAACCAACTGAAGAAATCGTGAGTAAAAAATTTCAATTGTCCGACAATGTATATCACTAATTTTGAACACAGGAGTAAAATTGTTATCTCGGACCTGTAATGGTGCGCCTTCTAAGATTTCTATGGGGATTTGTTGGAATGTTCGTTGTAATGACCAAATTTACCAACGTTTTCTTGAAATGATGGTAATAGTGAAATTCATTTCTTTCTTGGTCCATTTCACATGATGAAATTAGTGAGAAGTAGTTTTGCAGAACGAAAAATACTTGTAGATGGAGATGGAAATTTAATTCAATGGAAGTACATTAAATCTTTACAGAACCTTCAGGAAAATGAGGTTCTACATCTTGCATACAAATTGAAAACAAAGTTATGTTTACATGATTTTAGAGGATGCAGGGAAACTCAAAATTTTTTTACGCGTATTTAATAACAATTTTGACATACTCATTAGTAGATCATTGGTGGCAAGCAAAAAATTATGCAAGAAACAGAGAAAACTGAAAATTTCATAAAATTTGCTATTGGTTATATTCCGAAATTAACATTTGCCGGTGGAAAATTAATTTTAAATTCAAACAGGGAAATCGATCTCATTTAAAGCACATTGCAGTTATATGGTACATTCGTTAGTCAACAGGGTTTATTACTATATCTTCCTCTGTATAAGGTAAGCCACGTCCACCTAGAACCGTTTTTTTTTTGTTCTATTAGGTCCAAACGGCCTGCCAACTTTTGGGTGCTTAAAAAAACTGCTTGTAATAGAGAAAGTAAGGGATGGTTGTGTTGGAAATTCTATTTCACTGGATAAGATACCAGAGCTTGTAACGTCTCCTGCAATTAATTCCCGTAAGAAAACATTAGTTTGAGTGTACCTGGAATTACAGGCCAGGAAAAAAATTTAGAGGAAGACATGTATTAAATTTGTAGTACATGACTATGTGTTTACTATAACTAATTTTTTATATACTTAGCAGGTTTTGTAGTGCATTATTTAGGAATTCAGTTATTATGCGACTGTGTAGCCTCCTTAAATGGAGCAAAGGTAGATTTGCTCTATCCACTTATTTCACAAAAAATTCGTGGTGGTTTGGGTTATCCATCAAATGATGTGATCATTATTTGTAATAAAGCACTGCTTGGATTCCAATTTATCTGATTTAAAACAACACGTCTTAGAAAGCCCTGTAAATCAGCTTAACTTTTTAATAAAATCATTTTCTGGTAAATTTTTACATGTAAGGACACAATATGTTTCTAAATCATGATCAAGAAAAGAAAATCCGATTCGCAGTCACTTAACTAAACTGATTTAAAAGTAAGTGACTGAACTGCTAGAACCAATACCTATTGGTTTGAAAGTTGTCTTTATTTTCCATCACTACAACATAAATAATGTTTAAGATGTGAATGTTGTTAATTTACAAATCTAAAAGCGTTTTGCTTTTTTCCATGACCCAACATCTTCTTTTTTTCTTAAATAGATAATACCGCGACAATTCACCACAATATATCTCTATTAATAACAGAACTCATTAGCTTGGTTGATTCAAAGATACTGTAAGATACGGCACTGGAATATCATAGGAAGTGCAGGTCCAAAACGCTTACAAACTGTCAAAGCTATTATGAGTCCACTCTCTTTCCTGGTCTAAGGTCTATGCACTGACGTTTTCTTTTCATAATGTTTGACTGGTGCACGCTTTTACCTATTTGGATCCCATTTGATCGCTTGATATATCGTTAGTTCAAGAACAATTAATCAAAACAACAAAATAATATTTATTCCTTAAAAATCAAGCAAAATTATCAACACAAACAGTGTTTAATAAGTGCTCAAATTGTGCAGCAAACGTTTATTTTGTATATTTTTGATTGATAATACAGCATTTTCAATTTGATATGGCGCAATCTCTGCAAACGCTTGGATAAACTTATTTTCAATCTCTTTGATGGTATTGATAGCTTCTCCACCATTTTTTCCTTTTATTGTACCTTAAGTAGAAGAAAAAGATTTAAGCTAAATTTAATAGACGTTATTTTACTGCACCCCAAAGATGGAAATCTACAGGTGTGAGTTCGCGGGATCGAGTTGGAAAATCCCAAGGTCCCAAACCCCGTATCCATCAATCCTCGAACATATTCGTAATTGTTTCAGCGATAATACAAATGCAATGAGAAGGCGTATTATATAGCTTATATTAATCCTTTTTAAACTTAGAAACTGTTGAATTTAGGGATGTCATGTTAGCAGAAGTTGTAGGTTATTGAATTCTGAATACGACGTCATTGAGAAAATTAGCTAGTTCTGTACGTTTGAAACCAGGCAACTCGAGAGACACATTTTGGGGGTTATGAAAGACTTTTTTACATCTCACAACGTATCCTATTGGAGTCACTTGGAAACCTAAAAGTCCAATTCCGAAATTTGTAGCAGCTGTCAACATTTCCTAGTTTTTTGGAATAGCTCGGACATGGTTAATTTTAGAAATAAGACACTGCACAAGGTGATCTTAAAATTAAACGATGAATTCGATAATGGCAACAAATGGACGGTTCTACACAAAATAACGAAACAGGTAGCTACTGGTGGTATACCGGAATATACCATATATATATATATATATATATATATATATATATATATATATATATATATATATATATATATATATATATATATATATATATATATAGGTAGTGGTGTGACCACATCGATTGGGAAAATTTGTTATTATTCGATTCAAGTAAATTATCATTTTGTTAATCGTTTTTGCTTCAACAATCATGTCAAATCACATGCTCAAAAGTAGTCGTCATCTGTCTAATTTGAAATTTTTTAAAAAAAAGTTGCCGAAAATGGAATTTTCTGAAAATTACGGAAAAATTTTATAATAAAAGTTGTTTCTCTTTCACTTTACACCTGTATACCAAATTTCAGATCTCTAGAAAATATTTTTAGTTTTTCTATTTTTTTCTAAAAAGTGCATTTTTCTTTCTTATGAATTTTAGTTAACCTCCATGAAATCACTTAATTACACTTCATCTGCTGTCCTCATGAATTTTCGTTGCCACATATCGTCTTAAACTCATTTTCTTTCAAGAAAAGCCGTAATTCTCATTTTAAATTTGGTCAATTTTGATGCAAAGTTTATGTAGTTACAATAATTTGCTCCAAAACTAGTCTCATTTCATTTTTTGAAGGAGTGGGAAGATCCACTATTACATTCGTAACTAATTTTCCACCAAATTATCCATCACTGCTTTTAACAGTAAGTATTTTTATTATAAAAATTCCCCAAAAAATACAATACAATACAAATACATACAGTTTTTCTTTATTTAGTGATTGATGCTTACATAAAAGAACAACTATTAACAATTTTCATTGGTATGTAGATAACCATTGAATGATTAAGTACAATTGTAATTATTACAATCTGAATTAAATAATTTGTTTAAAAACCACATTTATGGATGCCTCCCATCGCATCCCATACAAAATATTGTTCTTCTCGACACCTCGTTAATTGAATTTAGAATGCTTTGTGGTCTTATCTCTCTGATATAATTTTTCTTCCAAGTGTTCGATATCTTGGAAAAGTCCGTTTTTGTAAACTTTCTGTTTTACGTAGCCCCACAAGAAAAAATCCAGTGGGGTTAAATCTGGAGACCTGGGAAAAAGGCAAAAAGGCTCCATATTACGTCCAATCACTTTACCCCTAAACATTTCTAAGAGAAATTCCTTTAGCTGCCTTGAATTATGAATAGGAGCATCATCACACTGGTACCAAAAAAAATTCCTTATTTCTAATTCAAAATTTAGGAAAGGATGGAACCTTTGGGAGTATAGATTTTGTTTGAAGAAATAAGGACCAATAATCATTTAAAAGACAACACCACAAGTTGGTCTTAAAAGAATATTGGTCTAGGCATTCAATGCAAGAATTCTGATTTTCGTTAGACGTAAAAGTCTGTCTATAAAATATTCCTAGAAAAACTGGCACATCACCTTGGTACCAAAAAGAGAATCCTAAACGCATATGAAAGTCGCGCTCTTTTAATGTGTTTATAAATTTAAGTTTAAGTTCGTTTCTATGTAATATTCTTCTTACGCTTTCTCTTTTAGTTTCGGTCCTGGCTGCAATGTTTCTAATGCTGGTACTTTCACATTCTACAGCACCCAAACACACATTGGGTGTTTTTTGAAGCGGTGTGCGATTTTCCTAAATTATTTGTTAACGATCCTGTTTATTTAATTCTATATAATTCTAGATCAGTTGTTAAATAGTGGCGGATAATTTGGTGCCAAGTTTAGTTATAAATGTAACAGTGCACCTTCCCACTCCTCAACAAAATGAAATAAAACTAGTTTTAGAGCAAATGATTGAAACTACATAAATTTGCGTCATAATTGAACAAAGAAATGAGAATTACTATTTTTCTTGATGAAATTGCATTTAATGTGGCAACGAAAACGCATGTGGACAGCAGATGAATTGTAATAAAGTTGTAACAAAAATTAATTTAAGAAAGATGCGCAGAAAAATAAAAATACTTTCTAGATATCTAAAATTTGGTACCTACATAAGTTGAAAAGTGAAAGAGGAACAACTTTTATTGTAACATTTTTTTCGAAATTTTAAGAAATAATGCCATTTTCGGCAACAAAGGTGACGAAAACCACGGTATATCTAAACAGTGACTGATGAAACAGAACCACAACTACCAAGAAACTGAAAGGCCGTCCACCAGCAGTTGTTGCTCCACATTGTTGAAACCCAAACTATAAACATAAATCACGAATAAAATGCTGTTCTTGTGGTGCTTTTTGTGTATCTAAAGAGCGTAATTGCGTCAAATACTTTCGTTCCTAAAAATTGAGTTAGAGTATTTTTGATATTATTTGTATAAAAATATTATACATGTTCTTTTAATGATTATTGGTACAGTAAGCTTTCGATAATATGATGTGTACATATGTGTATAAAATTTTGTTATGACGTCTTTTGAGAGCGAGTTAAAACTATGTATTTGAACTACTTACTTGAAGCCCAATGACTACAAATGTGCTAAAAAGGTTTAAATTGTACACATACGTGGACATCGGGATTGACTAGGATATACCAAAATAAACCAAGAATATTTTTTTATCAAGTATGTGGTATTTGGTTAAAGAAATTTAATAAAAATCGTTTAAATGCATTTTTCTTGTATCCACAGAATATTTAAGATAGTTGATATTACAGGCCTTTTTGGAATATCATCATTTTACAACTTTTACTAGCAGATTCCTTTTCTAGACGAGCGATATAAATAGCTTTTTTTTTATATTCGCAACAAAGACAACCTTTCGTTCATATTGCATTTTCTCCGCAAACTATAACATTTATAAGAATAAATTTTTACGGCGGTTCCCCAGAATAAATATAAAATTTCTTAAGCAACAAAGGCCTAGAATGCAGTTACAAATCCAATTTATTTTATTTAGTTATGCAAAGACGCAGACAAGGTTTTGTACTATTTTATTACATCTCCGGATATATTTTCCTTTTGTAGCACGTGTTTTTATACTGAATCTTTGGTGAAGACAATAGCTTTGTTTTTCAATTTTATTTCTTACAGAAGAATAGTTTGTCAATATCTATAACTTAAGAATTTGACAAGGATTTGTCCTCTTTTTACTCTAACTATGACATCTGTCGATATACAATACAGTTCAAGATTCTCTTCCAATACTTCTTTCAATTTTATATAACTCTCTATTTATAGCGCTAAAGGTTTTTCTATATTTTAGGGTTTACGTTTCAACTTCATTTACGTTCAATCAAGAAAATTTTATATCTCGTAGCAAAAACAACACAAACTCAGGATAACAATGGTATTCTTGTAGTTATTACCCTAATTACGAAAACACACAGTTCTAATTACTCTTACGTTCTTTTAATGCTAGTTGTTTGCATGGTCTGTAAAATAAGTTTCTACTGAAAGTAGAAAGATTACGTTTTTTTTTAAATATCTATTTTATTCTACGCGCAGTACATGAGCAGTTTTTTAAATACTAAAGAATTAATTTTGATCCAAATAACGCTACAAAGAGTCTAAATTATGTTATGATGAATAAATTCTCAGTTCCAGTTAATGCAAAGTTAACCTTTAAACAATGTCTATTTTCATTAATTTCATCCGATCTATAAATTCATTAAAATAATGAAATCGTCAATTAACCACGATTTTAAGCCATTAGGAATATAAGAGCATTATGGTTATTGACAATGGCTAATGGTTCTAACAATATGACTACAGCAAAGCCGTATAAATTGGAACCTGAGTGCAACTTGGAACAAAACTCAATCTTTCAAAGTTTCATCCTACATTTGGTAACAAAGTGATCCCAGAGCGCTACTTCTACTACACCGGTGCTGTATGAAGCAAAAAGCTATTTCCGGCAATAATAATTACAGGCTGTCCATCGTAAGCTCGGATATCTCGCGGAGGTGAAACGTAGCAGTTCATAGAATTTCAATGCGCGTACCGGCAATAGTACACTCCAGGCAGCAGGTAGTATGTATTACTAGCCGATAATACAAGTTGGTGCAGGATAAATTATAATTTATTGCTTTCCCTGTTAGTAGGTAAACAATATAAGAAAAGCGCGAGCATATTGTCAATAATATTATGCTATAACTATAATAAATATTAAAGAAACAGTCAAATAATAATATAAATACAGAGCGATCTTTTATTTCGGATTTGAATACCTAAAATATAATATTTTACATCAAAGTTTATATGGTGAAATATACTAATTATGAACTAATAAAAAATAGTAATACTTAATAAACACTATTTCAGAAATTGAGGGTAATGATGACGGAGTATTCGAATCGTCATCCGAGCTGCAACTGAACTCGAAATCACTATCACTATCAGTATCATTTCCAACATTTATAATTAAAGACCCTGTAATGATGTTCATAAATACTTCATTTTCGTAATATACGTCTTTTACTTTCTTGACGTGAGTGCACACCTTGCTTGAATATTCTTGCGTAGTTGAAGTCAATTTTTCTTCCGCTAACGTTTATGTATCTTCGAGTTTAAAGTTTACCTTATGGGATGCTACAATTTTTTTACGGTAGCCCAAATCATCTCGATTGTGTTAAGTTCGGGTTGATAAGGGGGCAATCTTAACACAGTATGACCAGCAGCCTGCATTATTGTGTTTATTTTAAAAATGTTATGCTTGTTTGTGTTGTTTTTTATTAAAGCATGAAGTTCAACCTTAGTCATATTCGATGACGCCGGAATATCCTTTTTGAGTTAACCCTCTTCAGCTTCCGGATCACTTGGTGCTTCATTCCTTTCCATGATAATCTTGTAAATCATACTCCGTGAAATACCTGTTGCCGCTGATACGTGGTTTTTTAAATATTCAAAAACACTACTTCGCCAGTTTTTGCAGTAATAGCTTTTCCCGGTCTAAACTTTGACATTTCCTGAAAAAAATGTCAAATTTGACAGGTGCTGAAAACCATGTGACTACGTTTGAGCACGTCATTTGACATCATTTTTGAAGCAAAAACGATTAATAAAATCGAAATTTATTTGAATAAAACAGAAAAATTTCCCATATGAAGCGGAGTCACAGCAAAGTTCAGCTAAAGGCATAATAAACAAAATACAATTGTCTGGAACTATATATATGTATGTGTATATGAGAGAACCCCCTAGAAAAACCTAAAACAAAGTAGACGGGGGTCGAACCCATAACTTCCCGAGTGCTAAGTAGATTTTGTTACTACATGCCCATGTGCACCTTAATGCATCCTAAGTATTTGGGGAGTGTTATAGAAAGGAATCTACGGTCTCATGTTTTGTTTAGGAATGTAATTTGATTTATTGAGCTATAAAAAATTTACGGATTTTGAATCTTAGTAATGTGAAGGTTTCTTTGATGCGAGAGGTAATTGATATTTAGTAATTAATAGTTGTCCGGAAAAGTATATTATGTATGTTATATTATCTAAAAGTAAAATTGGCAATTATGTCGTGCTAGTATTTGGTGCGAAAATTGTACATTGGTTGTTTTCAATTTAACTATAAGGCGAAAGACAAAGGATTAATTAAAAATTTTTTTTTAATTTTATTAAATACATAAATAAAAAGTTTACCTCGAGTAGGATTTGAAACTACGACCTGTACTTTGCTAGAGTACCGCGCTAACCAACTGCTCCACCAAGGTTCAAGCCCCAATCGATGTAAATTTTGTCTTTATGTATGTAGAACTGATGTAAATTCTAAATGTAATGTTTATTAAACACTAAATGTGCAACGATATGTTTGCAACTTAGAGTTAAGATAACCGGAATTGGGTGAATGGTGAAATTCGTCAACGAGGCACATGAGTAAGAACTATTTTACTGTTTGTTTATTTGTTTTCCCTGTGATTACAGGAAATATGTAAATAATTAGTTTGTAGACTTTAATATTATACATTTTAATGTGTAATTCCGTATTGATTAGTAGTTTGAATTTTTGTACCGTTTCGTGATTAAAGTTAATTAATTGCTATTTGTGTAGAATAATCTTGCACAATTTGACGTATTTGTTTTATCATTTTTATTGTGTTTTATGTTAGAGGGGTAGCATCCGGTAACGAGTTAAATTACTCTTTTTGCAAAAATTGGCCATGTATGGTTCTTGTTTAAAAACATTTTTTGTACATGATGAATTTTTGAATTTATGGTATTTAAACCGAGGTTTACAGAGCAATTTTTTGATCGGCATAGACTCTTGTTCTGAATCCTTTAACTTTGTCACGTATATTTTTGAATTTGAGGATCAAGTCCGATATCCTAACGAGAAAGTTTAAAAATGGAAATAAGTTATATTGAAAATGAAAAGAGCGTTCAGTGAAATTGAAGATTGAAGTCAATTTATAGTGTGAGCCAAAAATGCAGATGAGTGTTGTGATGGTTCGAGAATTGAATGGGTAGTCTTTTTAGGAGTTTGGCTTTTGTGTACATTCCTGACTTACGCGGACGTTGACGTCTAGTTCATTGAATAATTATTTTGAAAATTGAGAATCAAGTGGCGCGTTTGTAGCGTTTTATTTGTCATTTTGACTTTCTGAGTTGCACCGAGTGCAAAGTTGGATTAAGCTAGCTCGGTATCATTCACTTTGCCTGTACGGGCTGATGTTCTAGTTTGCCTGCAACAACGTCTGTTATTTAACAGCTTGATGCGCAATCTAGAATAGAGTACCACCCTACTAGAGTAGATAGCGTTAGGCCTAACTTTTTTGGTAAGTAATAACGTACGGTAGCAGCGTATCGGCTAGTCAAGAAGAAACACTATAGTCAACTTAATACATTTAAGCTACGGTGTCATAAATACTTTAACTTTATATTATGTCCCACAACCATAGACAACTACGAAACAAAACTTATTCCTCTATATTGAAGCAAGTAGCCAACTGTTTTATTTTAAAAAGTTCAACTTCATGTCTAGTAGTAACTATTTAATAACAAACGCAGTAGAGTACGAGAATATAACGTTTGAAATGGAAAAGTAAATAATTAATTATTCCACAGATTAGAGGATCGTGTAACCATCGATTTACCTTATTCTTGACAACCGTTATAGTCTGTTTACATTGTCAATACAAACAAAGTCTGTTTTGCAGGTACCTTCGATATTAAGTAACCCAATTACGTCCTAAAGTAACTGCTATAACATATAATACATCGCTTTTAGTGAAACACAATGCGCTTTAAAAATGGAGCTAAAGTGTTAACATGGGAATATGTAATCACAGCCTCCGTATTTCGAAATCGTAGGATGTCAAAATGATCCCCAATAAAAAATGTTACAACTATATTTTTTGTATATGAAGTAGTAACTTTTTATACCTATCCTTCCTTTATGAGATAATGGACGCCTCTGGCGTAGTTATGTTATCCAAATATCAATAACTAATTTTATTTTTATTAAAATAAGTCGAACCTCAATTACCTGAAGCTAGGTGCGATTGAGATTTCCAATATCTCACTAAGGGGTTACCGAGGTAATAAATGCAGGGTGCACTTGTATTTCGTCGTTTTAGAGGCGTTATTAAACGTGCCACGGCTTATTGTGTACTACGGGCTATAGTAGTGTTTTAATTACATGTGAAATTTTCATTCGTGAAAATTGTAAAAATGGGAATCTGTACTTAGCCTCCCGTTCGAAAAAACTCCAATTTTAGGGGAATTTTCAATTCCCGTTGAATCATGAAGATACTCTTCACCCCCAGGGATTGACAAGACCATGTAGTTTTAATATCAACTTCAATACATTAACTGTGTTTTCAGGTATTGGCTTTGAAGTAAGCTTAATTTGTGTATTCGTGAAGGCTGTCTGCCGGTATGGCTTTCATTTAGCTATTACCCGTACGTTTCCCCTATTACTAAATATAACGTTGTAATGTATGTTATGAAATGAATAAATAATTCAGGTTAAACCGTTAACATACCTAACCACAATCGGTTGTGATTATCTGGTTTTGCAATATAGATTAATCGCAGCTAGCTTAAACCTAACGCGATAAGTTATGATTATACCAAGCAAGCTGATTTTTAATCTATAACACGAGCTACTGCTACATTTAGATGACAAACATAACAGTTATGGACTAAATGTAAATTTATATTGACAAATATCACTTCGAACACTAAAAAATATTATGAAGTACACTGTATCGCTCCACTAAAGTTTATATACTCGTATAAATAACAAAAACGATATGTGACGAAGTTTCATGCAGTAAAACCTTACACCATATTTAAATATTTCGAATATATAAATTACAAATATACTACTATCCACGAAAAATTACGATAACATGTGTCCTTTGTCGTCAACTCGACTTACTTTACGAACTATTACAGACCAAATGTTGCAGAATCCAACTAAATGGTAAGCATCATTCTACGAAGAAGATATTTATAATCCGATTATGATAAAAAAAGGAAGCTGCATTTCATAAAACGCAAAAAACTTTAAATTTATCAGCAAATAAACTACACTGTACCTTTGAACAGAATTTAAAAATGTTCACTTATCTTCTGAAAATTCGTAGATTGCGGACACGTAGCAAGAAATAACAAGCAACCTTACACTAAATCGAGACTAAGTTAACATCAAACGTATTATGAACACATTGTAAACAACCACTGACCATCAAACAATTCTTCACATATGCTTACCTTTTTTAAATAAATATTGTGGAAATACAAGTGCACTGTTTCTGTGACACTAATGTGCTGTGAATACATCTAATAATACGTTACATAAATATACGTCTTTAAAACGGAAGTGCGAAATTAGAAGTCCTAAATAATTGCGATAGACTTTAGCATATTTTAGAATTTTATTTTGTGATGCGAGAAGTTATTGCCGTGTATTAGTGAATAGTTCGGCGATAAAGTATATTAACAATAGTAATATTAGCTAAACTGAAAATTGACAATTAAGTCATGCTAGAAGATGTTCGTACAAAAATGGTACATTGGTTTACTGGATTATAAGGTGAAAAATAAAATACTGACGCTAATGTAAATATTTAAAGAAAAGTACAACGTTGTGTCGAATTTGGGACATTAAATAATTATAACTGGGTCAATGTTGAATGGAATACGAAAGCAAAGCACATTAGTAGAGAGCGGATTTTATGCAAACTGCATATTGCTTATATTTGATAGTACCACCCACGCGTTTCGGTTTTTATACCAATCGCATTAATTATAATTATTTGGCACTAATTAGTTTTTGCATATTTTGCATATTTGGTCAAATACTGCATATTTGGCCAAATACTGCATATTTTGATGTTTTACGCATATTTTGCACTTTTTTTGCATAATTTAACATTTTTTTTTCAATTTTTGCGTTGAAACTCAGGTTATGAAATATTTTCGGGACTCTTGTTCAAAGTTAGAAATTTTCATATCCTTTTAAAATAAATGTCTTTAAAAGGTGGTGTCTAACATCGGCATTAATTTAAGTGCTTGTATCAATAAAGCGCAATCGGTTTTAAAGAAATCAGAACTGCGCAATCTATTAGCATTTCTAAAAGCACATTATTATTTTGTAAGCGGGACTATTTGTAAATTGGAAACGGAAACATTGCCACTTAACGCATCAATAGAACTAGTAAATAATATTCGAAAATTAATTTATACTGCCCCAGGAAATACTGGCAAAATTATTTCAAATAAATTTAAAGAAATTTTACAAAAAATAGTGGTTATCAGCTAAAATTAACAAAATTTTGACTCTGGACGAAAATCGGGAAGATCTGGATGTACAATTAGATTTGTCCATATTAACCGCATTAAAAAATGCACCTATAACGTATGTAGACGTGGAAAAAAGTTTTTCCATCTATAAATATATACTTTCTACCAGAAAATACAGAAAAGCATATATTTATAAATTGTTTAGCAAATCAACGCAATGAAGCATAGGAGTATTAAGTACCTATAATTTAAAATTTATAATACCATATGAATACAAATTATTTAGATAAGGGGTGGCCACGGTAAACAAAATCACTGTCTTTGATAGGTTCAGCTTGTTGTTGGTTTTACATGTCAATTAAATGTCCGTTTTGATTTGAATCAATCATGCAACGTACGTTAAGAATTCCAAAGCCACCCTTTATCTAAATATTTTTTGTTCATATGGTAAGTATATTATATTATTATTAATACGTATTATGTTAATTATGTATTATTTTTTAACTAATAGTTTCAATTTTTTATGTAAATACTTTCTTATAAAAGTTTTTTGCATATTATGTATTAAATTTTTTTTTATTAAAGATGTAAAAATCATATTTTTTATTGGTAGTTTATTTTGCATATTTCGAAAAAATAATGCATATTTTCTGCATATTTTATAATTTTTAAGTGCATATATATGCACATATTTTGGGGTTTTATAATGCATATAATCCGCTCTCTACACATGAGTAAGAACTGTTTTATTGATTTTTGTTTTCCCTGTGATTATAAGAAATACGTAAATAATTATTTAAGTTAATTTAACCCTGCAATAGTGCGGTGCCTAGTTCAAAGGCCATTAGTGCGTTGGGGTGTGGTACACCCCAGTGCTATTATTACTATTTTTCTTATAATTTGACGTGATTTTATTTACCTCTGTGTAGCATATGTAAGAATGATAAGCACATTTGCTTCTTCTATTATATATTTTTACATAATAAACATCAATATAACTGTACAAAATAACTAACAAATATATGTGTATTCACTGTCATTTTCTATTGGTCTTTGATTAGCACAATGACTACACAGCGCATGAATATGTTCCAAACATAAATATTTATAACACATTTGACAAAAGTATTTCTTTTTGCGATCTGTTCCTCTTGGACACAGCAAACCAATTTTTGGTACTTTCGAGGGTTGAGGATCAGTAGTTGAACCTGAAAAACGTTTTATACTGTTTCGCATGTCTCTCGGTAATTTGATATTTAATTCTCTTTGCTTCATGTTTTCAGAGATTAGCTCTAAAGCTAAAGTTTTAAGAAACAATATTCGATTTATGGTTTTTTGGTTATTGAATGTATAAATAACTCTAGCATTTATTCCAGCAATGTTCAGAATGGTGAAGAATATTGTATTGTTAGTGCCCATCTTCTACTATTCCGCGAAGTATTATAAATAGCAGAGAGCTGGTCAACGGTGTCTACACCGCCTTTCGTATGGTTATAATGAGTAATCATTTCTGGTTTTCTTTTTTCACCACAATCCGGATCTATTGCAGCTTCGTGATGCATGGTGCCAAACAAAATTACACATTTTCATTTCCTTGGTACATATGATAATGCAGTTATATCCTTCTGAAAGCCCAATATAGTGGTATTTTCGGCACGTTTACTGGTAGTTGAATTCTGGGGGACGTTCCCTTTTGTTTTTCTTTACAGTTCCTACAACTGTAAGTCTGCAATTATTTTTTAAGTCCAATTCTAAAGGATAGCTCATGAACCAGTTGTCTATTGAACCATTTCTTCCTCTTCCAGTAACTGGTGCAATGAGCCGTTTTACAACTTCGTGAGCAGAATTATTTACTTCATATGGCCCTGGGAGCTGCTTGCCGACATATACTTCCATTTTTGACACATAATACGTTTTGCTGTCAGCAAGTGTAAATATTTTAATTCCGTATTTTGACGGCTTGTTAGGCATATATTGCCGAAATGGGCACTTCCCCCTAAATGCGGGTAGCATTTCGTCAATTGTAACATATTCGGAAGGTACATAATTTTTAGTGCAGTTTTGTACAAATGTTTCAAAAAAATCTCGCATGGGAGCAAACTTGTCTACCTTTCTTCTCTCGATACGTGTATTCAAGTCATCAAATCTCAGACTTGTAAGAAGAAATCGAAAGCGTTGAAGGCTCATTGTAGCACGAAATAATGCAATGCCTGTTCCATCCGATTGCCATAGGTCATCTAAGTTAAGCCGGTTGGCTTTGAAAATTCCTGCCAGATAAGGCAACCTTAAAACTGCTTTCATTTCAGTTTCGTTCATATCTCTAGTCCTACTGTTCTCTTTGTATTTACCTTTATGTCTTTGTATATAAACATTGCTGTATTTTACTAAAAGCTGCAAAAGGTCTGGTGTAAAGAACACAACCAGCTCTGTAACTCGGTGCTTGCATTTTTAGCGGCACCTTTGGCCCCTGGAAGATGAGTGACAAGATTGTGTCTTCTAGTCCGCAAATTTTGTTTTGGAACTTCTTTCAACCATTTCGTTTGCTTGTCCTTCCCAATAAAATAATTTTCTACTGAATTACCAAACTTGTCTAGTTCGTCGTCATCCAGTTCTTCAACGCTCTGCTCGCTGTCGGTTTGATGGTCCCTTTACTCGATATATTCTTCCTCAGAATTGTCGCTGTCATTATCCACTTCAATAAATTCTTTATCTACTTCAGTAGCTGCTTCCTCGACTATCTCCCTTTGAACTTCGTCCATGTAGCACTGTAAAAGTTCCTGCTCTTTCTCATATGATAAGTTGGCCATATTGGTCAAATAGCGAAACTAAACGATATCACCACTTTGAAATATTATGTTATAAGAGATAATTGTATTACCTTATCAAAATATTCAAAAATAACTCAACACTCTCAATAAAAAACGCAAAACACAACACTTCCGACACTTACAAGAATCACTGAAATACTAACGGCGGGGTGTGATATACCCCACCTACTTAAGTCGCATTATTACCACGCCCTTTTTTCAATCATGACTAATTGCGTAGTATTTTATGCAAGTATGAACTGTTATTGAAAGGTACACAGATGCGCCAGATTAAATTTAAAAAAACTAAAAAGATACAGCCAAATGTAGAGCGCTGTGGTTTGGTATACCCCACCGCACTAACGCAGGGTTAAGAATGTTTCGTTTGTTTGTGAGTTCAAAATTCTTAGAGCACGTCGAGTTTTTCAGATTGAATATTAAAGTTATGATTGTTCTTGAGTTTAAATAATGAGAGTTTCGTAGAGTTTTGAAAGTTACCTGAAAGACCAAGTTGATATTTTTATATACGTTCATTTTATTTTCGTGATAAATTTCTAATAAGATTCTAATAAGATTTAAAGGTGGAAGGAGTTACATTTCCAATTAAGGGAGTGTTTCGTGATTCGATTTTTACAGTGAATTCTAAGTTGATTTACAGTTTGAGCCAAAAATCAAGGCGAGTATTGTGATGTCTAGAGCGCTGGAAGCGAGGGGTGTTTGGAATGAGTAAGTTAGACGCATTTTTTATATTTATGTGAAGAATTCCCATTCCTGGCGTATCCGGCCGTTGAAATTTATGTCTTGACGTGATTATTTTAAAAATTTAAGGTCAGGTGGCGCGTTAGTGGCATTTTATTGCTCTTTGCAACTTTGAAAGTTGCTACTCCATTACTAACCAAAAATTTTTATTTATTTTTTTAACACATTTAGTAGCCTTGCCATAAATGTAATTTCATTAACTTCTATTGTTTATATCTGTTTAAAGACGATTGGAACGAATCTATAACTGTTACTATATTGATTCCAGATTGATTCCTTAGAATTATCACAATCTTGTCGTCTATGATAGCAGGAATTACTGTTGGATCATGGAAAACTTATAAGGTCTACATTTATATACACGATGCAGACTCAAAATGTAGTTATTAACAAGCATAAAAATATTAAAGTACTTACCTTTTTTAGGATTCTTTATGGTGTATCCCTGTATTTAAGTTATACAATGTAAACGTTTATACAGCGCTTTGTCTAATAATACTATCTGCAACCAATCCCCTCAGCTACACTTTTAGCTGATAAAGGTTTGGTTAGAACCCAGTTAGTTTTGTACCTATTGTGCAGTAGGTGATTAAGATGGTCGAGGTTCATAAATATTAGCAGATGTTACTTTAAAAAAAATATATACATAGATATGTTCGCTTTACAAACTGTTGTTGCTTCAACCTGAAACTAAATTATTAAACAAAAGTGCGCAAACTCGTTTTATGGAAAAATAAGTAAACCATGAATATAATAAAGTTAAAAAATTGACAATAACAAGTTTTATTTACTACATAAATTTTGATTATAAATGAGAATATCTTAAAGCTAGTGTTAGTAACGATTGTTTAACTTAAGTAAATCTAATTTATAGAATTATTAATAGAAATAAAATACCTTATTTTGATGTTATATATATATATATATATATATATATATATATATATATATATATATATATGGTTTAGTGGACTTCATAGTAACATGGGTTATTGCGTCATTATTGGTTGAACGCCATTACACCATAAAACAACTAACGATAAAATGCAATTGGATGGGCAATTATGCGGACAAATAAAATAAAGTAAAACGTAAAGTAGAAGTAAATTAAAAAAATTGCCTGAAAAAGCAATCATCTCAAACTGTTGTATAATAGCTTTTCAAATAACTTACCGTACACCTTCTTAATTCAACCAAAAACGACGTTAAGGTGGTCTATTGCGCAAGAACATGTCTAGATTGAATGTGCAAACAAAATGCGTACGAGTTCTAATTAAAATAATTAAATGCACCTTGTTATGCAACCATGATATGCAACACACACTGCACGCAATCCATGTTAAGTTGCCCAAATAAACTTAAACTTTATTAACAAACGTAAAGGGTCTGTTACATATCCTTCAAAATTGTTAAATATGTTGAAACAATATTGAGTAATGTCACAAAATTTTCAATTTTTCAAGAGCGCAACTTGTCTTAATTTAGTAGCAGTAACAATTATTGAAGAAAACTGTAATTCATATTTTTCGTTCTAAAAGAATAAACAAAAATATATACATAGAGGTACACGATTTACTTGATGCTGCAGAAACTACTCTACGACCGTTTTGAGAACAACTATACGAATTTGAAAAATTAATATTCTTACCATTAGAAGCGTCTGATAGATTACTTATTACGTTTATATTAGGATGGATTAGCAGATAGCGGAGATATTTCGTAAATCTGAAATTGTTTACGAAAAGGGTAAATTAATTTCCCGCTGTGTCTTATTTCATGGTTACACATTTTTAAGAACATTTTGTTGTTTTTTCATTACATATGACGTGGTGAATAATTTCAAGGATAGAAGCAAACCTGAAACTTAGCTTTGAAGTACACTCCTCGGTGCCAGATCGTATAGTTCAATGCGGTTTAGTATATAATACTAAGCGCAATGTGTAGGTGAGGAAGGCCACAACACTTTACCATTTCAAGACATAGAAAGCTAATTTACCTTATACCTTGGGCAACTTACACAAGAAATACCTAAATAATATAGGACTACTGTTTAAATTATCACTGATAGAAGAAATCAACTTATATAAATTAATGCACGTAACTACTGAAACTTTATACAGTAATTACACCTATGTAAATGTGAAATCCTTGCCTCAGAGATGTTAATAACTATGTATCTGTTGTGGATGCACTAGAAATTCGAATTTCGCGCTGTTATATGACATTAAATGGTTGTTGGTTATTTGTGTGTAAATATAATTAATATTAAGATGAAAATCTTAAGTTTGTTTCCACGACTATTTATACATTAATTTGGAAAACTTAAATAAACGCGGCAATTTGTGGGTCATGACTGTTTTGTAAAAGGGATCCAACAGAGACGCTGTCATAATGACGTGTATTTGATAGTCAGTCGCATTAAGTAATCGATCAGAGTTGGTTGAAAGTAGAAATCCATTGCTGCAGCTTAAGTTATGCTGCAATTAAAATTGTGAAATTATAACGAGAATTCTGTTGGTATAATGGTATAGTGATAAAGAAATATAAGTGATATATTTTCCTTATTCGTGTGAGGAAAAGCTAAAACAAGTTAAAGTGTAAGGGTTATCAAGTTGGTGATAATAAAAAGATTGCGCAATAACTTAAAATTGTGTTTTATGTGCGTATTTAAAGTGTTCCAAGTTGATGTTTCGATAGCGAGTGATAAATATAAAATAATACAATTGATCCAGTATAATAGATCGGTGTAAAGTTTGATAACAAAAAAACATTGATAATTAAAAGCATAGCCATTCGTAGCTCGCATGAATTTTGTCAAGCCCGCCGTTTGTAATTAAAACTAAACAATTAAGTAAAAATTGGATAGTGTAAGCAACTATTTACAAAAATCACTAAATTGTGGGAAGAAAATTAGAATCGTATTCATCCATAACAAAGGTATAAGAAAAGATAGAGAAAACAAAGGTGATCGGTTCCAGCTTGGGGGCAGAGAACGTCATCAACAATGCCAGAAGGAAGCGCAAGAATTACGTCACCAGCGCGAACGAAGTGATAAACAAGCAAGATCTATTTATAGTGTAAGTAAAAGAAACTGTGCGTTTTATTTATTTTTAAATTTATGTTTAAATAAAAATATATTTCGCTCATCATTTATAAAGGATGGTTTTTGCATGTTACTATTAAAAAATACTAACATAGAATTAGAATCATTATTATATAGTACTGTAAACAAAACTGTCTTCATTTAAAAATTGGCTTAATTAAATGTTACCACTTTGATTCAGTTTTATTATTGACTGCTACAAATCTTGAATAGTTTATACAAATACTGAATATGTAAATACTGAAGGGGGTAAGCTCAATTGATTACAAAATTCAAGTAATTAACAACATCAGGTTGAGGATAGTTTTAATGAATGATAACAATAACTATTTATTATATTATTGAGCTAGCTAGAGCGTCCCGATAAAAGGAAAAAGTAGTTTGTTAAGCGATTGTTAAAGTTCATTTGCTCAAACAGAAATGTGATATTAATAAAGGTAAAGTTTAGTTAATGAACTTTACCTTTGTAAATTAAATTAACACTTAGTTAAAATTGAAAGGTAATCATTTCACATTCCATAAGATCAATATAAGATTTTTTTTTAGTCAATGATTTTGAAATTATAAAAGATTGAAATGAACCCATATATTATTCTTTATAGCCAGGCATGTGCAAGCAAGGTAGTAGTCGTAGATAATGCGCCCGTTACAAAACGATCCCCAACAGCAGGGCGGGCAAAAAGACCGTCAGAAAATGGGGCCCAACGTGAGAACCGTCACAAAATGGTGCACAACGTGAGAACCGTCACATATTGTAAATTGTGCAAAGCTAAAGTAACGGCCATCACTACGACTGAACACTGGATGCCAGGGCAAGTGGAGGTACAAGCTATGTAGGGAGAATTCTTTTGGACCGATACAAACATTTAGTGATGAAGAGAATGTCGGAATAGTTTTCCCCTATTGTGGGAAATCCTGAGTTTTAGTTGCTCTGAGAAACAGGACAGGATTTTCAAAATGGGCTAATAATATTGATAAATATTGCAAAACACTTAAAAAGTGAAATTTATATATTAATTCCGAATAACAGTCCATACTGCTTCAATACAAAACTGTGGTCAATTAAGTATAAAACACGATTTCTGCATAAACATCCTGGTCGTTTTACTTGACCGTGAAGTTTTAACTTGAAATAAGATCGAAAATCTAATTTAATCCCCCTCCAAAGTTTTGACTTATACATTAGTCTGTCCACCAAGACATGATCCATTTCTTCCCCCAAAACAACTGAAAATTATTGGTGATGGTAGTACTTAATATGTTAACTGCCATTTACAAAAAATAAAATATCAACACCTGTAGTTTAAAAACGATGCCTTATTGGTTGTCAAATGCTGTTATTTAATGCCTATATTTTGAATTTAATAATTACCCAAACCTGTAGATTTCTGGTATGATGCATTCTTACTCATTGATAAAAGTCTAACGCTAACAGTTTTACCGTGTAACATTGCCACCCAATCCCCACTGCAATAATAGTCATTGACCGCGTAGAGTACATATGATTTTACCTGATTTACGCTTATTTCCAAAAATAGCTCCTCTTTTTTTAGACGGAAGTTTTCAAATAAAGTGGAGTGTTCTGTGAGTTAATTTAAAGAATACACCGTTTTGTTTACCTTAAAACGTGTTTTATGCAGACTTATTGACTTCAATGAAACCCACTTGTTTTAAAGCTCACATTTAGTTACTTTTCGAGTTACGTGTATCTAGCACAGATAAGAACCACACGTATCTGGTTATTTGTTTTGTGGCATATTCGCAACGCTGAGATTCAAACCACACCTACTAATTTAAAAAAAATGGCGCGCATCAGCTATTTTTAGTAATAATTCAGTCACTATAATTTTTAGCTAGGACGTCAATCTCTCTTCATTATAATGTACCTATTCTTCATTTAATCAAGTAATAAAAGAAATTTTTACAATACAAATTACATAGTTTATATCCACACAGTTATACATGCATATATATATATATATATATATATATATATATATATATATATATATACGATATTGTTATTATTATTTTTGTTTCTTTATTTTTTTTACAGAAATGTTAAATTAGCTATCTTTCCTGCAGTTCCGGCACTGGTGATGTACACGTCTTTTTCAGCCAGATGTTGTTGAAAAGTGTTAATGCGATCTTCTTTTTTGAAGTATTCATAAAATCATAAGGGAAGTATGCACTTAAAGTTCTCAGTTTCAATAATATGTTTCCCATACTTCGTGTCCATAGTATTCATATCAATCACTTTATATTTGGCACCCACCTCCAACCCTTTCACCTTCGTGAAGGATTGGCCGAAAGTGGTTCTGTTTCAATTCAGATAGATCCATCACGGTTTTGATGGTAGAGGGGAGAGTGTGCTTTGAGAATTGCATCATTAAGCTAATCTGCATCTGATGAAGGAGATATTGTTCATTTTTTTATATCGTTGCAGATTGATGCAATTGTGCAGCTTTTAGTTATTCAAAAAAACATTTTTCACATATTATCTTTAAATTTAAAAACACATCGTTACTCCTGCTTCATACTTTTTTGCTAGGACGTTTCACTTTTCACTACAATCACATCGCCCGTAAACCGCCTCATGTTGGACATTGAATACTAATTCCGAAAATTCTTGCTTCAAGCGTTCCACCGCTGTTCTCAGGTCAGTTACTTTGGTCTATTGCTCTTGAGCGTACGTCATCCACATGTTTCACACAACACTCACTACACATTACACTATTTTATTATATTGTTACTCTAAACTCCCCAGTATGCTACATTAGTGCAGATATGAACCATCAATTTGGTTACCACACATATCTGGTTGCGCGATATTTCTAATGATGACGCACATCAGCTATTTTTGATGATGATGCTATTTTTAGCCAAGACGACCAACTTTTAGTGAGGATATGAACCGGCTGTTTTTAGCTATTATGCGTCCATCTTTTAGTGAGCACACGAACCAGCTATGTTTAGCAATGGTGTGAACACGAGCTACTGCTTAAATTATCACTGATAGAAAAAATCAACTTATATAAATTAATGTACGTAACTACTGAAACTTTATACAGTAATCATAACTATGTAAATGTGACATCCTTGCCTCAGAGATATAAATAATTATGTATTTGTTGTGGATGCATTAGGAATTCGAATTTCGCGCTGTTATATGACATTAAATGGTTGTTGGTTATTTGTGTGTAAATATAATTAATATTAAGATGAAAATATTTAGTTTGTTTCGACGAGTATTTACATATTAATTTGGAAAACTTTTAAATAAACGCGGCAATTTGCGGGTCATGACTGTTTTGTAAAAGGGATCAAATAGAGACGCTGTCATAATGACGTGTATTTGATAGTCAGTCGCATTAAGTAAGCGATCAGAGTTGGCTGAAAGTAGAAATCCATTGCTGCAGTTTAAGTTACGCTGCAATTAAATTGTGAAATTATAATGAGAATTCAGTTGGTATAGTGATAAAGGAATATAAGTGATATTTTCCTTATTCATGTGAGGAAAAGCTAAAACAAATTAAAGTGTAAGTGTTATCAAGTTGGTGATTGTAAAAATATTGCGCAATAACTTAAAATCGCGTTTTATGTGCGTATTTAAGGTATTCCAAGTTGATGTTTCGATAACGAGTGATAAACATAAAATAAGACAATCGATCCAGTATAATAGATCGATATAAAGTATAACAAAAAAACATTGATAATTAGAAGCATATCCGTTCGTAGCTCGCATGTATTTTGTCACGCCCGCCGTACAATTAAGTAAAAATTGGATAGTGCAAGCAACTATTTACAAAAATCACTAAATTGTGGGAAGAACATTAGAATCGTATTCATCCATAACAAAGGTATAAGAAAAGATGGACAAAACAAAGAGGAGCTGTTCCAGCTTGGGGACAGAGTTCTTCAAAAAAACATTTTTCACATATTATCTTTAAATTTAGAAACGCATCGTTACTCCTGCTTCATACTTTTTTGCTAGAACGTTTCACTTTTCACTACAACCACATCGCTCGTAAACCGCCTCATGTTGGACATATCTGGTTGCGCGATATTTCTAATGATGACGCGCATCAGCTATTTTTGGTGATGATGCTATTTTTAGCCAAGACGACAAACCTTTAGTGAGGATATGAACCGGCTATTTTTAGCTATGATGCGTCCACTTTTTAGTGAGCACACTAACCAGCTATGTTTAGCAATGGTGTGACCCCATTTTTAGTTATTTTTCTCCACCAATCTTAAAAAAATTCATATTTCCATGAACTGATTGTATTTTCAGATTTCTAACAATTGTAACATATAACAACCCTCACGAGCTTAAAACTATTTGACCTGGACACAACTTAGTCAATGTAAGTACCATTTGACCTTGGTCTACTTTTCAGCATGGGCAACGTTTCTATCGACTGATTCTATCTTTATATTTCTGAGAAATATAATATGATGCCCCTGTAGGTCAATAATCTTTGACCTTGAAAATTCTATTTTTACGGTTTCTAAGAATTGTAATATGATGACCTTGGAATTTTTATTTTTATTTTTAAATAGTGTGTACGCTAGAAGTGATTTGATCATAAGATGTATAAATGCAGGCGTAGAAAATTTTAGTTTAGGATTATTAGTTGACATTGGTGCATCAATTTGTGTTAAGCATCAATATTTTTGATATCAAAACTCAGATTATTAGGGATCATTTAGAAATCAATGGTATAACTGGCTCATTGATTTGTGATGGATACACATAGTTAGACTTAGTCATTGAGGATCAAGTGTTCAATACAAAATTTGTTGTCATAAGAAATCTAAATTGTGAAACAATTGGTACAATAGGGTTAAATTTTATTTAGAAGTATAAATTAAGAAAAACTTGATTATCAGTGAAATAAGCTAATAATACAGTAATAACTTCTTTAATTACAACAAATTCAAATATTATAACTACTCCACCAACGTGTGAGTATATTCATTGTATAACAGCATATGCGAATGATGAATGGGTAACCATGGGGAATGAAATGTATTAAAAACGGTTTCGTAGCTAACAACATTGTTAGACCACAGAAAGGAAAAATACCGGTTAGGATACTAAATACCCGAGATAATCCCGTAGAGTTAATTAATTTCAGTTCAAAAATTATGCCATTAAGTGATTATAATATATTTAAGTTTCAAAAATCAGAAAGGTCGGCTTACAGAAGAAAATAATTGCCCGAACTCCTTAATTTAAATACCTAAACTGAAAAAAACTCGCGATAGAAAGTATTTGTAAAAAATTTTCTGATGTATTTTGTTTGCTAGATGACAAGTTGACCACAAATATTTTGAGCAAAAAATTCATTTAAAAGAAAATGCGAGATAGGGTTTTACACTAGTGTTCGTAAAACCCTATCTTACCTCTCAATTCCAGAAAAGGAAAATTGAAAAGCAAATTAAAAGAATGTGTGAGGATGATATAATTGATGAGTGTCAGAGCAATTGGTCATCCCTTATTGTATTAGTACCTAAAAAATCAGGCACGAATGAAAAGAAATGGAGAGTAGTTGTAGATTATAGAAAATTAAATGAGAAATTGCAAGACGATAAATTTCCTGTGCCAAATATTACAGAAATTTTTGATTCATTGACTTCATTGACCTTCAGAAGAAATTTTATTTATTAGTCCTTTCACTTGTTCTGCATTACCCCAAGAAGTACTGTGGAGAGATTTGAAGCAAGTAAGTAAAGTTATTAAAGTACAAGAATTATTTGTAATTAAAAATGAAAATTGTATAAAAGTGCATTCTAATACATAATTATGAAATACCTAGGATAAATGTAATTAACAAAGTTGAGAAAATTACTGATGATGACATTTAACAAATAGAGGGGAGATATAGTGCATAATTAGCAAAACATGACTAGCGTAGTTTTTGGAATTATTATTAGATTAGATTAAATTAATTGAGTTGAATATATTAATAACCTATAGTAAGTACCACCATGTACTAAGTAATAATAAAGTGCTAACATAAAATATATATTTGTGCCGACACAGTGAGAGGTACATAATAATGTCTAAAGTAAGGATCCTTTCAATGACGACCACAATAGGTATTCCGCTGCATACATGCCACAAGCTCCAGCCACTCGATAGGTCAATTTTGAAATTCTTTAAAATACGAATTGTAAAACGCCAATGAGTATGTATGACGTTTCGAAATATGTAGGTCGTGTTTATTCGCTAGCATTAATGCCTTAGAATATCACAAACGGATTTATGCTAGATGAGATATTTCCTTTAAAGGGAAACATTTTTAGCGATGACGACAGTTACTCCACTACGTCCTCCGCCCAAGCCTGGATTATTAACCCCTAAATCTACAACTACTACACAACTAGGAAAGTTATCATCAATCATATCACTGCTGAGAACACCCGAACAAATAGACAAAAGTGTATTGCTCTTCAGGAAATACGAAAAGCGAAAGAAACAAATTAATAAGAAGAGGTCCAAAACTTGAAGCATATAAAATATTGACAAATACTCCCTAACAGACCGAAATTGGTAAGTTGAACTCGGCATTGAAACTAGCAAAAACCACGAAACGTGAATATGAAAAGGAGGAATCCAGCAGCAGTTCAAATGAAAAGATAATGTTATCCGCGAGTGAAGATTCGTTAGGGGAGGTTGATTTTGCAGAAGTAGAACTAAATGTCAATTTAAGATATCTTGTAGATGTTGGAGATTTTGAGCTAGTACGAGGAAAGAAGGTACCACACTTTTACATTCTCGAAGTGCGTTACTTGAATGTATGTGCTCTGATCAAGCTTATGGACTACCAATAGAAGAGTTCATTAAAAAATTACCCTTTGCAGTTCCACATGGCGTCACTGCAAAGTCAAAATTTTCCTTTGTTTTCAGTGGATCTTTTTGTTATAATGTTAATGTGTAGTTATAATGTTAAATGAGATTTAGTTATACTAATAGTTTACTATTTGTTGATATGTGAACGTTAAAACCAGAGTACGGGTTTCAGACGATTCACCCCACACAACTCGTCCTCGAATGTTTCGCACTTGAACGATTCACCCCTGATCATAATTCGGCCCCGGACAAATTGCCCCCGATATAAGGACTTGTAGAAGAAATCTAAAGAAGTTATACGTTTATAACTATTGGATTTACGTTTAAATCTGTATAAAAGATATTTATGGGAGCAAAATTCGTATTGCGTTATACAATTAAGGATGCAGTAATCATCAGAAAATAGATCACATAACATTTAGTAAGTAATTAAGTTTAGGACGCAGATGAATGACAGTTACGAATAACCGCATACGATTGTAGATAAGCACAAATAGTTCCAGGAATGTGTGGTTTTTTATCTTATGGATGATTAACGGTATAAAGTTACCTCTGCACTACAAAAGAAATTGTCAATCAGGTAAACCATTCATTCCACCTATCACTTTGGCCACAAACGCGTGTTTGAACCAAATGAATTTCTTAAATTCCGAAAAAAGTAATCGAAAGTTTGTGTGATGATAATTTTGTATATGTAGTTTCTAAGAAAACAGCTTCTGGTGAAAATTCTATATGGGTTTGTGAATAATCAGAAATTACAAATGTCATGCTTGGACCTCAGATGCGTGACAGTAGTTATAAATAACCGCATAATTAAAAAAACTGTTAATCAAGGGTGTAGGACAACTCACCGCCGCCATCTTACCGCGGCCATCTCGCCGCGGCCATCTCGCCGCGGCCAACTCGGCGCCGCGGCCACTAAAAATTGTTTTTTTCCCATTATATATTTTACTATTACTAGCAAACGTAATATTATATTGTAGTACACTAATATTATTCTCAGTAATATTAGTAGATTTTTTTAAACCACGACATTTTAAGGCTGTAATCCTAGAATGTTGTGAACAATGTGAATATTGTGCACCTCTACAGTTTGAGCAAAAGGTAGCCTAAACTAAAAATTTAGAATAAGAGAAAATAATTAAACTAATTTCTTGGGCGCCATTCATATCAAAATATGAAAAAAGTGCACAAAACTTGAATATTAAAAAAATATTTAATAAAATAAAATTGTTGACGCAGAATCCATCGTGAAACCATATATTGCATTTCAAATAACAAAAAAAATTGTAAATTTGTTCTCTCACTATACCGTTAAAAAAATTACAGTTATTTTGGGATAATTCGATAACGTACTGTTATTAACTGTGTCTTGTAATTGAGAACCGCCGGCTACTTATTTTAGCAACAAAATAATTAGTTATGTCTTATTATTGATTAACCAGATTAATTTTCTGAAAATCTTATAAAATATTTTTATACACATATAGTTTAAAATTATGAAAACGTAATAATGGACGAATTTTTAAGAGGAATTGCTCACAATCTAATTAATCAACTTTTTATTTTATTTAATTTAAAATTGTTATATTGAAATTAAAATAAGTTTTTATTTTATAAAACTTGTGTGTTATTTGTACAATACCGTTGATTGTTTTAAAATAATAAAAAACTGGTTAGTGGCAAGATGGCTCGCGGTAAGATGGCCCGCGGCGACCTGGGCCGGCGGCGAGGTGGCTGCGGCGACTTGGCGCAGCGAGTTGTCCCATTCCCGTTAATTATTGATGTTTAATTTCGGATCATCTGAGATTAAATATGTTGAGGATGCAAGGGGTACACCGTCGCTTGTACCGACCGTAGATTGGTCCTTGAGTAACTGAAGCAGTGATATCTAACTCAACACTGTTTATTAAATCTAATAACACAACTATGTATAGTAATTATCCTGTCCTACTATTCACAAAAATAAACAATTGCAATTTAAAGTGGAGCATAAATTCCGTTACATTGTGCTACATTGCGTTCTCGATATTATTGACCAACTGCTGACTAACGTATAGCTCTTTATGTTATAATTTCTTCATGCTAAACTATAATAATGATTCCAAAATGATGTAGATTCTGTTCAATTTGAGATTGGATATCCTACCGGGTCTAGGAGTGTATGTTCGATTATCAACTGAACATCCTGTAGCGCCGAGGAAAAGTGTGGTATGCAGCGGTTCCAACACAAACCCTTTCTTTGTACTTTTTCCTTCGTTTTTATGTATTCCCTAGATTGGTCCTAGAGTAGACTGCTGAACCGTACGCTTTCATGAATGCGTTCCAGAACTAGTGCAACTGTAGTAGGTCTCCTATTTGCAGTTTTAGCAACTCCTCAGGTGTGCTTAAGCTCTTTTCCACCATTCCTCCAACTTACTGCTACAATCATTTATGTAGATCTCGTTCTCCCATGATACAGTGTCTTTTTCCTTATTTGCTAACAGTGTAGCCATCACCATACCAATTTCGCCCTGTGAGTAATTGGTATCTAACTCAATACTGCTTACCACTGGGACGACTCGTGTTTGGCCGCTTGAGAGGCGTAAATCCTTACAGTTTCACACTTTTTCTGCTCCCCAATGCATCTTTTCCGTAGTTCTGGGGTATCGCAGATTTTTCCCTCTTCGTTCCGATGGTGACGACGATATCTTCACTGCTTGTTATCGGGGGTGGTGTTTTCTTTCACTGTTTACCGCTGTTGGTGACTGGAAGGACCATGTTTAATTTCGCTGGTGGTCGATGTTGTTGGCTAGAAGGGCCATGCCTAGTTTCACTGGTGGCCGATGTTGGGAAAGCAAGGGGTACACCGTCACATGTTCTCATTGTAAACTGGTCCTTGAAAACTGTGAATAATTGAACTGGTGATATCTAACTCAATACTCTATATTAAATCCAATATCACAATTATTCATAGTAATAATCCTGTCCTGTTTACAAAAAATAAACAATTGCAATTTAATGTGGTCCATAAATTGTATAATATTATGCGACGTTGCGTTATTGATATTCTTAAGCTACTGCTGACTAATATTTATGTAACTTTATGCTAAACTATAATTATTATAAAAGTTGCTATTTAACTGAACAGGATTAATTTGCAAGACCTGCAAATTTATGCAGGTCCTGTTCAACTTGAGTTTGAACAATCAGAGACTAATTAAAACACGTGTATATTCAGAAGATTCCAACACAATTGTTAGTGGATTTTGAAATGGCTGCAGTAGAAGCGTTCAAGGAAGATTTTCTGGATGTCTCTTGCACAAGACTCAAGATAGGTGGAGAAAGGTTTAGTCAACGGGATTGCAGGTAATGGTGTGATAATGCCCTATAATCGCACTCTGTTTATAGGTTAACTATCAAAGAGACCACGTCTTCGCTTTATGGGCGCGAATGATACAGCTCGCCCTTTGCACCGCCTACACAGGTACCAGACGTTTTTGATACCCTGGTAGAAAACGAGAAATTTCCGACAAAAGCTCAGGAGATTCTAGATTATTTCGAAGAGAATTATATTGGTCGCTGTAGCCGTATTTTCTATTGATCTATGGAGTATGGTTGACCGCACTATACAGAATATACACTGCAAAAATAATCAATTAGAAGGTTGGAATCGCCACTTTGTGAATTATGTGAAGTTGCTTTAAATATTTTTAAATTTATTACCGTACAAAATAAGGAGCAAATATTAAGCAATTATTAATTAAACCAATCTATAACCGGGGAGCGCCTGAGCCCAGATCACGAGCACAGAGATCCGTTAGATTTTCTTTCCGTTTAAATTTTTTATGTACCTTTTAGTTTCTGTACCGTTTTATAATAAACATTAAATTATTACTTTGATTCTTGTGAGTTGCCCTATTCTCTGTACAAAAAATTTAGTATGGGGGCGAATGACCAGGGAGCTAATTATTCTCGGGGGCAAATCGATCAGGAACGAATCCTACGAGGTCCAATTGTCTAGGAGCGTATTGTGGGGTTGAATTTTTCTAGAATCCTCTCCCCTACATTGAATACCGAGTTCAAAAATTGTTTACTTGACTCGGGAGGAAGAGATAGTATACTGTGGCAGTTAGGCCAACACAAAATATTTTTCGCAAAAGAAATTAAGCTTCCGTCGAGCTCTGTACATTATTTTACGTTTTCGTTTGAAAAAAAAACATGTTTAATGAAAATTTTGGGATTAAATGCGACGGTTGTCATATTTTATACATGAGACGTATGTATTTTACTATTCCCAACCTCAAACATTCACATCCTTCATGTAGTCCACAAATTTAAACTGTATTTTGATCTGCAGATTTAATTGTTTTGTCTTCATTTTGCACTAGAAAATATCTAAACCGATAATAAACTTTAACGAGTCACCCGCTATAGTGTTTTGCTCTCTTCAGTAATAAATTTAAAATTTTCAGTTGTTTTAAAAACGTATTGTTCATAAAGTGGGAAGAGAAGGTCGAGAATATCCTTACTTTTTAATTTTGAGCTGATAAAAACTGTATGTCAATGGTATGTTATGTTATTAATTGTATTCCATTTTAGATCCGCCTGAGAGATTCATAATTCATAATTTTGGAAAATACTTTCGTTCGAGCGCATTTTATTTCGAGATATAAATTTTTTTCTCTCCCCTTCGAGCTATTTCATGAATAACTTCTTATTACATACTTAATGGGTTTGGCAAATTTTAAGATTTAAGGTTTAAATACTTCTATAGCAATCCTATAAAATAAATTTTTTTCGACCATTGTAAGAACTTTCAAGTTCAAAAAGTAATTGTGTTCTGGATATTACTTAATGAAATTCAATTCTCATCTGAGTTACATACTTTTTTGCTTCGAATTTTAAATGTGGTTAATTGTATTGTTGGTACCTATAAAGTAAAAATACGATAAATATTGGATTAAGTTAACAAGCAGTGAGACAAATTGGCTTTTGTTTCTACTTTTTTAACACAAAAAAGGGAAATAAAATAAAATCAGAATGCTTGTATTAAGGTGTAGAATATGTGTTTTACACTTTACAGCCTTGGGTATTTTATGTCACAAGAGAAACGTATTTCACATATTTTCTTTCAATATTCCTATAGGGATAAAAAACTTTTCGAATCCATTGTGTGTGTTTTTTTAAGGTTTTATATCCCTCTTTTATACGTATATAAAATATTTCAAAATGAAGAAAGCTTATAATGACAAATTATTTGATTAAAGGTATTTTTAACATTCTTGAGAGACAACGTTCTATTACGGGCGATATGGCACTTAAAGAAAATGTGTGCGTGCTAGTATACAATTCCCCTTTGTACACGAACGACGTATTCATTTCCCAGCCCAGCCGGAAGCTACTGATAACGCACATTCTTGTTACATAACTGACGCTATAGCTGGAGATTACCTTACATCCCACCTACAAAAAAAAACTATTCAGCCGTGGACCGCAGGAAATTTAAGGAAACTGACATTTTCACAGAAAACTCTTTTTTATTCAAAAGCAAATGGAATCCTTATTTGTATAGGGAATGTACTGGTAATAGCATGAAATTTCTTTCTACTACTTTCACGTGAGGGAGTTCGTTTAAGTAATAGAACTGAATTTAAATTGAGATGCTCAGTCTAACCACATTCAATCTATTTAATTTTAACCTTTTGTAAAAATAAAGTCACAATAAGAAAATTTTGGATGAAAGAGTAAGGTTTAGGTATAACTAAGATCTGCATGCAAATGCACAGCCTATAAATTGGTATTATATCGTATATTATGAAGAAATATACTATTTTTATATTTCTTTTTAATATATACTGATTTTTTACTTACTAAAATTTCAGTTATATTTCTTAACTGTTTAGATAAGATAAGAAAACCAGTTGAGAATGCTATTCTAGCATTGTCCCGACGGAACAAAATAGCAAGTACTGACCGTCCCCGACATTGCTTAACTTTTTATAAATTTGTATATTTTGACCCCCGATTTAATCCTCTTTCTGAATAAGAAGCAGATTTTCAACATTCCTTAACACAAAAATGCTACACACGCACTCGCACGTACACACACGCACGCACGCACGCACACACAGATTTAACGAATTCATATACCGAACTTTCGTTCGGTGAAAATATACGGACATTAAAGAAGGACTGCTGAAATATCAGCGATCCACTGGGTAAGATAGGTACATTTAGCGTTTATTACCTTCCAACCTACATATGTGTAAGTGTAAAAACTTATGCAATCAACTTTTTTTTTCGCTATCGCTAAATCGACTTACTAGGTCATTTTGTAACGATTGGCCAAGTTTCGCCAAGATCGGTAAAACTGGCTATGTGTATGTGGGGGCTGAGTACGTGCGTGCTTGCGTGCATGCGTGCGTGCTTGCGTACGGTGTGTGTCAGTGTGTGCGTTTGTGTGCGTATTAGTGCGCGTGCGCGTGTGATTGTGCGTGTGCATGTGCGTGTGTGTGCGTGTGTGTGCGTGTGTGTGCGTGTGTGTGCGTGTGCGTGTGCGTGAGTTTGTTTATTTTGGGTTTATTTCCTTTATAGTTTATTTTAGTTAACATAGAAAGTATTTTATTTAGCCTTGTATATCTATACATTTTTTTTTATTACTCCTTTATGCTTACAATCTATCCTATTAGATAATAAGTAATTTGTGTCTTTAGTTTTATATACATATAGACATTAATAACATGTAGGAGATAACTTCCAGTGAAGTCACTCCTTTAATTAAAATGATATTATAACATATATTATTAGTATGGTTATGCTATTCCTAATTAAATCTGTCTATTAGGTCACTTGGCTCGAATCTTTTTAGTCTATGCACTTCACCAATATTGTCCGAGAATAAATTTCTTGCTAGTACAATAGGGTGCACTTCAGTTCTGGCACTGTAGTTTACACTAAAGCGTTGGATTTCATCCTTGATCGATGGTACGTGCAAGTTTCTTGAAATTGTTGCGTTCGTAACATACCAAGGGGCATCGGCTATGATTCGTAATACTTTATTTTGGATTCTTTGAAGTATTTCCAGATTCGAATTACTTGCTGTGCCCCACAGTTACACGCTATAGGTCCATATCGGCTTAAGACTACCTTATATATTAGTAATTTGTTCTCTAGCGTTAATTGAGATTTCCTGCCAATCAGCCAATACGTTTTTTGTAGTTTGATACCAAGCTGTTTTCTTTTTGTGAATAAGTGTTTCTTCCATGTTAGGCGCCTGTCTATATGCATTCCCAGGTATTTTGTATAATCTGCTTGACTCAGCTCTTTACCATTTATTGTAACCGGAGAACATGTTTCTCTATTTAAAGTGTACGTTACATGCACTGATTTCTGTTCGTCGGCTTTAATTTTCCATTTGGTTAACCATGTTTGACTGAGTTGGGATCAATTCAGTATATTCATCCTGATACTTCACTAGGAATTGTCTGTCTGCTAGATATGATTTAAGAACGACCGCAAAGCTGTATGGTAGTTTTTCTTTAAGCTTGTACAGAAGACCTTCATGCCACACCTTATCAAAGGCCTGGCTGATATCGGGTTGACTATTCTGTGTATTTGTTCTATAGTACTGTGTTTACTTCTAAAACCAAACTGGTGATTTGGAATAAGGTTGTTATGCTTTAGTCGTTTTAAGAATAATTTTTCAAAAACTTTTGACAGAATTGGCAATAAACTTATTGGACGATAGGAACTTGTTTCGTGTGGATTCTTACCTGGTTTTTGTAACATTATAATTTGCGCCACTTTCCATGTTCTAGGGAAGTATCCAAGTGCCAATATTGCGTTAAAAAGCTGTTGTATCGCTCTGTTGCCTTTGGTTGTTAGGTTTTGCAACACCTTGCCATTAATCAAGTCAAACCCTGGGGATTTTTGAGGGTTTATTTGTTGTACAATTGTGTCTTTGATTTCAGTAATCCTAAAGTTTTCTATCGGAATATCCATTTGGTAGGGGGTAGCTAGAAATTCCTGAACTTTCCGTTCGTGTTCTGCTACGAGTATTTCGTGTGGTTTAAGCACATTTCTTAGATGCCCTGCAAATGCTGCAGCCTTTTCTTTATTACTTCTTGCCCATTTGTCATGTTGGTCTTCTATTGTAGGGATGGATATTTGTGGTCTTTTCAATTTTTTTGTTGTTTTCCACAATGAATATTCTGTAGCTTCTGTTGCTGATAGATTACTGAGGTATTCTTCATAGGATTTATTTTTTATTTGCATTAGTAATTCCTTTAGTTCTTTCGCTGTTTTGTTAAATTTTTTCTTATCATTTGCGTATCTTGTTATTTGCCATCTTTTTCTGAATTTTCTTCGTTCGTGAATTTTATTTTTAACTATTACTGGAAGATTTTCTTCGACGGTGGCATAGTTATTATCTGGTGTAGCGGTCCAAGCTGCTTGTTGTATTGAGTTGGTGAGATCAATTACTGCAAGATCAAGTTCTGATGGTGTTTTTAATGATATGTTTAAATTAATTAGGTCATCTAGTGTTGTTCGGAAAACCTCCCAATTTGTTTGCTTGCTATATAGTGTAGGCTGTTTCTGTTTTTCTAGTATGCGGGAATGTAGCGTGATTATAATTGGCGAGTGATCGTATGAGAGATCGAAGCAGGCCTCTGCCTTGAGCTTTTTGACATCTATCCCTTTTACAATGCCAAAATCTAGTAAATCTTGAATTTTTCTCTTGTCCGTAGGCCAGAAGGTAGGTTGTCCAGTAGATATTGCAGTAAGGTTGTTTGCTTTTAAAGCTGCGTATAATTCTCTGCCTTTTGTTAGAGTTATCCGTGAACCCCAGTGTTGATGTTTTGCATTCCAGTCCCCAGCCGAGATTAATTTATTTCCGAGTGTTTTAAAATAATTTTCAAAGCGTTTTGTTTGTTGTTATATTTAGGAGGGCAATATATTGCCGACAGATTTAAAATTTCTACGTTATCTTCCAAACCCACAGTAGTTGTTTGTAGATTTTCTTTACAATAGCCTTCTATTTCGTAATGCTTAATTCCTTCTCTAATGATGATTGCGGTTCCCCCGTGTGCAGTACCGTTAGGATGCTTGGTGTCATATATGTAGCATTTTGGAATTTTTAGGTGACTTTTGTTGCTGAAATGTATTTCTGATATTAGTATTACGTCAAAGTGATGAGTTTGTATAAATAATTTGACTTCTTGTGCGTGTAGGCATAAGCCGTTGGCGTTCCATACACCCACTTTAAGCAACTGAGCCATTATGACATTTTACTAACTAAGGTGGAAATAAGATTCATCATTGTGCTCATTTGACTTATCAGATCTTTCATCATATTTTTTAGCTCCACTATATCGCTTGTTGGTTGGGTAGCCAGTGATAGATTTGCTTTATTTGGATTGTTTATTTGTTGTGAGTTTTGTTGCATGTGTTGAGCATAGGATAGATTGGGTTGAGTATATTGTGTTCTGAAAGTTCTTTGTTCACTTGCTTGATTTCTCAGTTGCGGATAAAGTTTTTGCTGGATCTGCTTATGTACAATACACCCTCTGTAATGAGCAGGGTGATTTTCATTACAGTTAACACATTTGACTTCGTTGATTCTTATTTTTCTAGAACAGTCTGATGTTAAGTGATTTTCTGTGCATTTTACACAGCGTGGGCTTTTTTGCAGAAATTCTTTGTGTGTCCATATTGTTGACACCGCGTACATTGGGGTATATTTCTTTTTGTGTGCGGTGCTTCGAATGTCACACTAGTATTCATTAATAATTTGACTTTATAGATGTCCTTGTTGTTAGTGTTTTGCTTCAGATCTATGAAAAACATGGGTAGCCGTATATTTGTACTTTGTTGTTTGACATTCCAGATATTTGTTACGTCGTGCCCTAAAGCTTTTAATCTTTGCTTTATTTCATCAAGATCTGTTGAATAGTGTACATTTTTTAGTACTCCTCTAAAGCTTTTGTCTTGCTTGGGCTTGTAAGTGTGATATTGAGTCTTTTTGTCATTCAACATTTTAATAATGCTGCTATATGTTTGACCATCTTCCGATTGAATTTTAACTTGCTCTCCACTCCAGAAATATAGATTCGAGGTGGTTTTGGGTCCTTGTTTTGCTTATTATTATTATCTGCGTTCGTTTCCATTGTCTCTTCATTTGTGAGACTGTTAGATCTATTGTTACTTAACCAGTATCCATTAGAGCCAGTTTGACTCGATTGAGCGTCAATATCATCCGCAGTTCTGATCATTTTTTTATTATGTTTGACAGTTTGCCACAATTGTAGGAAATTCTTGTGGTGGATTGTATAGGGGTTGCACTGGGATCTGCATGTTATGTTGCTGTTGACTATAGCTAAATGACGGTTGAAACTGGGGTTGTTGCGGTATTATTGGTTGTGAGTAACACATGTGGGCTGGTAAATATTGCGGCCATGGCCTTACCCGGTATATGAATTGTTAAATTGAATTATAAACTTTTAAGTAGTGCTTCACAGTTCAGTAATTATAATATTAAATACTATTAAATAATAAATCAATGAATAATACTTACTTTTCTACGTCACACCTTACTTTGATTAAGCTACGCCAGGCAAAGCAAAAATAGCTAAAGGTAACAGGTTAGCTGTTTATTGTGTTGGTGCCGGTGTCGGTATCGGTGTCGCTGTCGGCGTGCGTGTACACGTGTGTGTGGACGTATGTTCATATCCTCGATAACTCCCTACGTACTTAAATTTTTGTATTTTAACTTATTTACATTTCTCTTGGAGCTGATTTGATCTTGGGAGAAATTCAGCTGTGGACAGGGGGGTTTTTGAGTTTTATCCAATATTTTTGAAACTGCTGTATACTTCAAAAATAAAAAAATACTAACATATAGACCTCTATCACATAGATTAATTATGTTCTATGCAATTTTTTGATACTACGCCTAATTTAGCGGCAAAAAAATTCGTAAGGTAGAATTTAAGTGTTATTCAATTTTTTTCAAATTTTTTTAATGTAAAAATTAAACAAACATGACTGAAAAGTTTAAGCTGGACTATCGACATTTTTACAGAAACGGGCGGCTTTGGAATTTTTTTAAAGTTAGCACGTTATGGTTATGGTTCTTGTTTTTACAATATTGCCTTTTTTGTAATGTACTTATTATAAGGGAAGCTGTATATTCATCTTAAAAAAAGTTGTTGTTGAAGTTGTTTGATTTCTTTTAATTTCCATTTTGCAGATTGGAAGGACAGTGGTTCCACACAAGATATTTTTAAATTTGAATTTAATTTTTTATATACTTTGCCTTAATGTTCAAAAATAATAAAAAGGTCTTGAATAAGACTAATAGTGTTGATATCTTAGCTTTGAAACGAAGTAAATCTGCAACGCGAAAATTACAAGAAATGATATAATTTTATTAAGATTAATTGTTTTAGGATAATTATACAATTATATATTACGTTCATAACAGAAATAGGCACATTGTGAAAACAACAATAATAATCTATCTCCGATCGATATTTAAATCTTCAGGCGGATAGAGGTTAATAAACATTTAGACGCTAACTTGAAAAGAACATTCCAAAGACACCCGCTTCTATCAAAATATCGATAATGCATTTTCAATCCTACACAAATAATTTTTCGACTAATTTGGATTTATATTAAGAAACTCCACAGAAAAAAGTTGAGAAATTAAATTATCTTTAAAAAATATGTTTATACATTTTCGTATAATCGTTATTCAGGTATTGAAAAAATTTGAACTCCTTAATTCCCTTTAGGAATTCTATTGCCGCCAAATTACGCGTCGTATCAAATAATTTTATGGAATATAATTAGTCGATATGTTTAAGGTCTTTATGTCGGTATCTTTATACCTTTGAAATATACAGTTGTTTCAAAAACTATTGATAAAAAACAAAAACTGCGCCAAACACACTGCCCTCTCCGTGGCTGCATCTTTTAAAAAATACCATCAGCTGTAGAACGAATGAATTGAATCTTAAATATAAACATTCAGGTCTGTAAGCCTTACCAAGGACATTCTTTGGTGCATTGGCTTAAACTGAAACTTATTTTACCCTAGAGTGTCCATATACGTAAAATTTACTTAGTTTTATATCTTTGCCTCATACCATTTAGTAAAAAAAATCATCAGGCAATTCTTTAAAAGGGAAGAAACTACTTGACATTGTAGTAAATGTTCTATGGACTTGCGTGGGAGAACCAAATAAAATATGTTTTGTTTTATTTTGGATTTTGTTTCTTCAAAATGTTTTAACCTCCCTTGTAGGTTCGTATTACAGTTATTTCGGTCTGTTATTAATATTTACTTGTATTCGCCGTTTATTCACTTTAGTATATTGATGGGCCTAGTGAGATACGACTTTAGCTGAACTTGAGTTAGAAGGCTAGTGGGGGTAGTAGCCTGCATTGGAAATATGGTTAGGGGTGGTTTTTTGGGTTTAACGTAAATGGGCCCCATTTTACGTGTTTTTTTATCTGGATCTGGATTTTATTTACTATTTCAGTTAGAGGTTCTGTTAGGAGCTTATAAGTACTTTTACATGTTCTTTCACTATCAATGTGGGCAGTTTTAATACAGTTGTACTACTGCGGTATCATTTTACGAGCCTGAGTAATGTTTCACTTTAATATCATCTCCTTATTATCCATTGTAGCAAGAAAATGGGTTCACTAAACAGGTGCCGGTTTACCCTGATCAGATAGCTGTTAATACCTAAACGGATAAGTAACTAATAAACTACTGAAAGCAGTTTGAGACATAAAATATTTATCAAACCTTTTCCGATAGCGACCATTATTAACTTCAGCATCCGTGTTTATGACCATGAAACCAATCGGATCTACCCAGGACTATGAACACATGTTCCGAAACAATTTCTGCTTATGGTGGGACCTATGTGATCCCCATACACGTGTTTTAGGTTTAATTCATCCTGCTCAAATAATATAGTTAGACTCACATTATCACGAGTTAATTACTTGGGAATTTTACTTACTGCAAGGTTACCCCAAACAGAAACAGTCAATGTCATTATGCCTACCCATAGAAAAATATGCCCTTGTGTTATTTTGTTTCTCATAAGCGATATCATCGAAAATGAAAATAGAATTTGATTTTGCACGATTAGGTTCAATCGCATCTTGATTATCACTGAATCTAGAACACCATATATCCTTCATTGGAAGTAAGATTTCCTGTGAAAGTTTGTACTGTTTTGATTCAATGACTTAGAGTACACGTACACACTATAATAAATAAAAAATTCGGAGTGTGTGATTGGTATATGAATAAGGTAATTTGCACCACGGTCTAGCTCAGCAAGGTACAATACTTATGAAACTTACTGTACGTTAAAAACTCTTTTTAACAGGTGTGAGGGAGATTGAGATGCGTCCCTAGATATAATCAGTAATCCATTTGTTATTGTTTTTCTTGTTGGACGCCACTCAATTTTATAGGTTTAATAATTAAGATACAACAAATATTGAGAAAGTTTGTCAGGTTGCGATGACGCACCCTGTATATAGGATGTTTAATGACGTGTATTACGTGTTCTGAGCACGAGTGTATTGAGTTTGAACGAAAAAAAAAAATTTTTGTGTGTATATAATGTGTGTGGGTGTATGATACGCCACTGGAATTTTAGGAAAGATATTATTTAGTATGTAGAGACGTGTATTTGAATGTTATAAAGACTTTAGTGTTGGAATAATTAAATTCTGATGAATGTAAATGTGAAGAGAAATTTGTCCATGGGACGATAATGCTTTCCACTGGATTGCTTCTGTTTTGCTGATAAAGAAAGGAATGTTGTTGGAGGATAAGATGGGGAATCTTGATTAGAAATGTGAAGAATAAAGGTAGAATGTTTTAGAAAATATGTAGAGAAAGATTGGGTATGTTTAAGTGATAATTTCAGAAGTTTTGTAATGTTGTGCAATTGTGTTGAGAATAAATGTGTGTATATGGAATTTGAGACATTAGACTGTACTGATTTTTGCAAATGTTGCGGAAGGAGATCGAGCGCAGATTGGAGATAACGGTTAAAAGTTGTGTAATGGTCCAGAGTGGCCACTGAATGAATGTAATGACGAAGATGGTTTCTTCGAAGTAATGTAAAATTTGTAAGTGAAAACAAATATGGCGATGTATTGTAATTACACGCGTGCTTGTTAGAGGGAAGCAGTTGTTGGACGTATGTAGTTTTGAATGAATATTATTGGAGAATATAACGCGGAAGGAAGACATGTTTAAAGATGGATGACTGAAGTTATAAATAGGAAGTGAGAGATTGGAGTGGTGAGTTAGTAGGTGAGTTGAAGTTAGAGGTAGGAAGTAAGCTTTCGGTTTTGGCTGTTGCTTGTGAAGGTTGGCGGAAGGCGCGTGCGAGTTAGTGTGGGATAGACTGTGACGAGTGGGATTATGTTTGTGAAATTTTAATGAAGCAGTAATTGTTTAATTAACTGCGTTACCCGAACCGGGATAAATTGAAAAGACATTCATAAACAATACCATAGTTAAAATTGACGTTGAAGGTAAAATTAGTTTGTTTATCTTCAAGAAAATAATAAAGTGCGAAAGCAGATTTAAATAAAGTTAACAGTTGTTACGTAATAGTAGTATCAAGTTTAGCGCGCGTTTTGATAACCAGATTCAGTTAAAAGTATTTATGAGACCACCTGTTAAGTGAACGAAAGGTTCATTGTATATTAAGCCAAAGTTTAAGTAACGTTATATGACATTGAAAGTTTTATTTATATAAGGAACTAAATTGGTGTAAAGGTTGCAAGAAATTTTAATAGGCAACCAAAGGTTTACCGTTATTACGTGTTATTAGACTATTTGTGGGAGTAATAACCTCGCGTAAGTGAACTAATCGCGAGTGCACAGAGGATTAAGTTTTGTTAAGCCTTGTGTAATGTGCTTCAGGCAATTTTATGCAGTACCAATGGACTACATATAATTAATTTACGGAAGAAAGAAGAAAGAAAAGCCAAGGATAATGGACGATCTTAAGTAAGGTTTATATTTAAGCATTTTAAAAATTTAGTAAAGCACGATTATCTCTTTGGTTTAGTTCATTGGTGTAATGTGTTAAATATTCATTAGTTTTGAAACGAAAAGATAATCGTTCTTGAGTCACACTTATTGTATGGTTTGTTTAGTATTAAGAATTTCGCAGAAATTGATAGTGACGTGTGGTTTGATTTTCAACCACGTTGTTGAGTGTAATATAGTAAATATATTTGTGTGTTTGATTATTTTATGCAGGACAATATATATATTTATCGTTAAATGTTTTATTTTGCTGTTTATTTAAACAGGTATGAAACACAGATGTAACATTACTTAATTGGTGATCTTGTTTTGATAATTTTAAAAGTAAGCTTTGCATATTTTCATTTTAATTTTCAAATTTAAGGAACAACCTGATAAGTCTTATTAGCCAGGTTGATTACAAAATTTTATGTCAGTTTCATTAGAGCAATGCAATATTAATAGATCAGCTGTTAGTTTAAAAACGTCATTGAGTATAATAAAAGTTTGAGTTTTGAGACCGTAAATGTTTACGAATGTCAAATATTATAAAAGTAAAGTAAATTTAAAAGATAGCGTTCATTGAATGAATTTGAGTGATAAATTTTATTTAGAAGTTTTCAAAATTAATTATCGAATATTGAATGACAAGATATTTTATTCATTAATAAATAGGAACTTAACGTTATATGTGTATACGGGATACGCAGAAAATATTCAGTTACCGTATTATAACTTTTGTTTTGGATATTTTAGTTTACGAGGTGTGTTCAAAAAGTTGTTAATGACATGGGTAGTCAAAATTTATTTGAGTTGAATTGTTTTGGACGAGTGTTTGTTTTAGAACCTTCGTATATGAGTTTACCGAGTAAGCACAATCCTACTTTCCACAATCAAGTAGGTTTTATTAACATCCAGCTTAAGACTATTAATTTAGCGAAGTATCGATTGTGGTGGCGCCTAGAGACATATTTTCCCGATTTGAGCTATTTGAGTATAAGTATAAGGTGTTTGAGCTTATTAATCATCCATCTTACTTATTATTTCGACCACGCCCATCTCCCTGTTAGCTGGCTTGGCAACCCGCTTACATTAGTAAGCCTACGACGCCTAGTGCGGTTTGGACGTGTAACAAGTTGTATATTAATATCACCGGTAATCTGAATAACACTAAACAGCGTATTTATTTGTATATTTAAGAAACTAAATTTTCTGATTAATTTCAGCATAAAACAGCTAAAACGGTATTTCTCGTAAATATTTACAATATTAAATAACTTCTAATTTAACACAAGCTACATAAGCATATAATTTGTCTTTCCTTAAAATTCAAAATGCAAGATGGTCAACACCGTATTTAATATCAACACGTATTATAGGTTCTCAATTAAATATTTTAGAAACCGAAGGCGACTGCTTCTTTAACCGTATCAAAGCAATACTATACTGATTTGTTATTTACTTACACGTATTTTTCAGTAAAAGGATACGTATTACTTACATGTACTCAAAATAAATATATTGAATTCGTCTTAAAACGAACTGTAGTATAAGAACTTTATTTCCCATTCATAAGATAAACATAGGGTAAAGTAGTAATTTCCATTTGTCGTCAACGTACAAATAAACGATATGTAGACGATATATAAAGGTACCGTAATTTTCATATCATAAACGTACGGTAAGGTAAGATAATTTTCAGGAAATGTAGATCAAACAACAAACGCCAGCTTCGGATAACGAAAGCGGCATTAAATGACGAATGCAGATATAACAGCATACGTTATTGACGCTAAACAAATGTATCTCCATTTATAGTTCGTGAAGATGACATTGCATTACCAGGCAAGCCATTTTATGCACGTTCACTTCGTGACGTTATCAACCAGGCTTTTGCAAGGAAAAAGATACCAACGTATTGTAAATATACTTATCAATAATAATACAAACTCAAAACTTAAATTAAGGTAACGATAGGCAAAAAGTGGCACGTTACAACATGTTTAAATTTTAAACCATTTTTCTCAGTAAGCATACTAATCACTGTGTTTGTTTTACCACAATTGGAGGGGCCGCATATAATACCACGTATACTATTAGGAAGTAAATCACCATGTTTTGGAGTGCTAGACTTTTCATCTGCGTCATGATTTTAAATTGGAAGTTTTTTGTTTCTGAGCAACCACTTTCATCGTTAGTAGATGAAAGAAAACTAAACGAATAATTACAATATTTTTATTTGTGCACAGAGTGCAAATTATAATAACTACAATCTTTTCACTTCTCCAGTGAGTGTATTGTGTATGGAGAACAAGGCCATAGACAACGTTTCCAATATCGAAAGGTGTTAGATATTCCATTACCAATTCAATGTCTACTGTTGAGTAATTTAAGTATTCATTTTGTTTAGTCTATTTCAAATACTTAACATGACTTGAATTCGGAATAGTTGAATAATGCATCTTTATCATCTTCACCACAGTAATCACACCGGAATTGTGATAGACAGGTATGTATTGCTTAGCATTGAAGTCAAATGTATTGCTTCATATGGATAATACTCAGAATTTAGATGCACTTTAAGGTTTCTGTTGTTAATGTGATCAAAATTTCCTGCACTTGCCGGGTTTGTTTACGTTTTACCTTGTAGGAATGTAACGTGGTTTTTTTCAGTTGCGTTGAATCTTTATTGGCCATATGTCTGAGGGTGCTTGTTTTAAAACAGGTAATTCATATAAGCCCATTTAACGAACTTGAACAGTAACACAACGTAACACCCACCGGGTTCAACATCAAAACACCGATATACAGTCGAAAAATATCACTAATCGCATATAGAGCTGGCGAAGCGTTAGTCAAAGGACGAATCAGACATCACCGTTTCAGAAAGTACCAGCTCGACCACCAATCCAGCGAGCTTAGAGAAACCGTTCGAAATCGAGTGAACGAACCAGACTTTGGCAGGATAAATACGACTAGCAGAAGTAAATATTCGAAAACCAAGGCAATGCACAAGGAAATTATGCAGACGAAACTCGAAAAGCTAATGAAGGAGAAGAAAGAACCAACCAACATCAATCGAACAAACACTGTCAACAATATCTCTCAACGACAGTTGAACAAGAGCGCAATGAAGGTTCTGGACAAACGCTGAAACTATGCGATAACACCGAGGTATATTCCGAATGTAGATTTAATAATCGCAGTCGAAGAAAGAGCTATGAAATTAGAACCTGAAGAAACTGAATAATACAGAAGTAAGATTAGATCAGTCCTGGATTCATCTAGGCGAACTAAACTTAACCTCTCTAACCTAGAATTAATTTCCCTTAAGAATGACCCAACGGTCAAAATTCTCCCGGCAGACCAAGGAAGCAAAACTGTGGTAATGGATATGGACACTTGCTGCAGTAAGAACCACTTCTGGGCAACCACGAAAAAGTTATATATATATATATATATATATATATATATATATATATATATATATATATATATATATATATATATATATATATATATTTATTTTCAAATATTATTATCTATTATTTAAATTACTTTGCTGCGTTAATTTGAACTGGCTACGCTGTGCATAATTAACATCAAATAAAAAAAAATAAATCTGATTATTAAATAAATTTAATTACTGATAATTCAGTATGAGAGCCTCTCAAAGGGCATAGGGGTCTTTATTAGTTCGCATCAACATTTTTATTTACAAACTGCATATGCATGATTGAAAATTAAATTAAAAAAGATTTGTACTAAATTTAAACATTTCTTGTTTAGCAAACCTAGTAGTGATTAAGGGCCGGTTCAGGACCATTTCAAGGTCACTCGCCCTCTGGTGGTGAGAAATGTAAGCTTTTGGATTTCTTCAAGGTCAAACTTTTGGCGGGAAATTTAAATTTTAGGAGCTCGCTAAAAATTGCAATGTCACCATCCTCATTACAAGGTTTTGGCGGGAAATTTTTATGTCAAGGTCAGAAGCTAAAAATAGAAATTGCAATGTCAGCATAATATTACGTTTCTTAGAAGTCGAGAAATAGTGTGGTCAAGGACAAATATTATTGACCTACGGTGGTGTCATATTACATTTCTTAGAAATATAAAAAGGTGAAGATGAAAAGCTATAAAATAGAAAATCTAAGAATAGAATTTTTAGGGTAAAATTTTTTGGCGGGAAATATAAATTTTTGAAGCTGGTTAAGGTCACAGCTAGAAATAGAAGTAGCAAGGTAATCATGCTTAGAAATCTAAAAGTTTTTTGTGTAGGTTAGCAGTTTTGAAAGGATGCATGTTTATAATAAAAAGGCTTCTCCGGGATTGCATGATTCAGTAAACTTTTTATTGCTAGAAATGGTGAAAGTAATAAGAATGATAAGAACAGAAAGAAATAAATCATTATTAAGTATTGATGAGAGAAAGAAAAGACTCGAGGTGTTAATCAATAAAGTGAAAGATTTGCGGATAGATTTAGAGCTGTATGAGCTGAAGAAACAAATGCACGAACTTGGAGTAAATGTGCCATGAAAAGTATTAAAAATCAAGGTGCGTTGTAATTTGAATGAAAGGCGATTCAAAAAGTAAATAAGTAATTACAGCAGTGCATGTTATATTGCATAAAGAAAAGGCACTTTAACAGTATTCATTTGAATAGAAAAATAAAGTGTGTGTAGGCATCTAAGAAGACAATTAATTAAGACAAAGTGAATTACAAACGAAAAATCCTTAGAAAGTTCCCGTTTGGTTTAATTGAATTTTCATATAAAACGAGTTCCTTATCATGATTTATTAAATTATACAAATTATGTAGGAAGAAATGACATTGTAACCTTATAATTATCACATAAAACTATTACAAAGAAAAGGTGAATAACATTATCTTAGCTATTCTGTGAAATGCTGTAGTAAACAAAATTAAGTGTGAAATGTTTTAAAATAAATATACTCTTTTTATCATAGCAGTTTAATCGTTAAGTCAAAAATTCTGAATTTTTGTATATAGACTAAACAAACAACAGCACAAAAGATAGCAGTTCCAAATTTTCTCAAAACTAAAAAAAAATTGAAAAAAAATTATATCTTAATAATGGAATTGTCTTTTACGTAAACTTTGATAATTGCTTAATAAACCATAACTTGGTAGTCTTTTACCCAAAAATTCTGAATTTTTGTATATAGACTAAACAAGTAACAGCGCAAAAGATAGCAGTTCCAAATTTTCTCAAAACTAAAAGAAAATGTGGAAAAACTTTAAGGTCATCTTTTACTATTAGGATATAAAACGTACATTTTTAATATTTTCCAAATTAAGTGAGCATCAATATGAAATATGACATAGTAAAACAAAAGTTTAACATATTTGTAAAGTATTTGTAATATGGTTTTTTTATAAAATAGATTCTAACGATTTTTCATGAAATAAAATTATAGTAACTCTCACAATGCATCTTTGGACATTTTACATATATATATACACAATTAAAACATGTTAAATGGATTGTACTCGTAATGAGTAAAAAGCATGCAATTGCAAAATGCACCCATATAGTATTATCAGTATGATTTGTAATATTATACTCAAATTTAAATACTGTGCTAGAATGGAATGTATAATTGCAATTATTGTTGTGTAAACAAATATAGACGTGTATTTGAACTATGAAAGTGATGTATGTTTGAAGGTGTGTGATGTAAGTAAAGATGTATGTGCATATCTATTGAAAGAGATAAAAGACGAGTCGATGTGGACTTTTTTTTCGCAGGCTGTAGGTGGGGTTGCGGGGCGGATTAGTAAAGTCGTAGAAAGACGCGCTCCTGAAAATTTAAAATTTGCACCTAATTCTCAGAAAGAAAAAATTTGTTTTCCAACGCAGTTGTGTTTTATAAGTGGCAATTTATCAATTTCATGTATAAATTTACAAAATTATGAAAAAATGACACTTAAATTAGCCAATTCCATTTTCAAACAACAAAAAGCACTTAAAACACACATTTTTGTACTTACGTAAGCTCAGAAGAAACATATGCATGCAATTTATCCATCTCATGTATCGAAATGCTCTTTAAATTACCCAATTAAATTTTGAAACTACAAACAACACTTAAAACATGACTTGTTTTTTAATTTATTTTGATTTTCTATGAAGCGTGGGTATTACTGCATTAAGAATTGTAGGATAATGAACGCAGTTATTTCGCTTTGAAAGCATTTTATGCAGGTATGAATGCAAACATTCTATTTTTATCTCAGTCACCAATTTACATTACAACTTTGAAACGGGATTTGTAAATGTATAAATGCAATTGTGTCATTTGTAGATTTTAAAATTCCGAATTTATTTAACTGCTATCCTTTGCGCTGTTATTTGTTTAGTTTATATACAAAATTCAGAATTTTGACCTAACTATTAAACTGCTATGATAAAAGAGTATATTTATTTTAAAACATTATATTGTTTACTACGACATTTGATACACCAGATAATGTTATTCATCTTTTGTTTGTGATAGTGTTATGTTATAATTATAAGGTTACATGGCAGTTTAATCGTTAAGTCAAAAATTCTGAATTTTGTATATAGACTAAACAAATAACAGCGCAAATTTTCTAAAAATTTTCTCGCTTTTAACTGTACCATATTTTCATACTTTATTTATATGCATGATATTTTACAATAAATAAATTTGTAACGCAACATGCACTTAAAATTTGCAAAAGGACTGCTTTACTTTGATGTAGAAATTTATACATGAGTAAGTCAGACTTCCAGATGTTTTCAATTTTTCCTTAACGTAGATAATTTCACTTTTCTAGCTCAACTTGAACTACCACTCACATTTTTAGGTGTAGTAAAATTTTTGGATCATCGGAATAATTCACGAAAAATAATAAAATATAAAAACAATTTACATTTATTTTTACAATGAAAAGATACAATAAATTCCACAAAAAACATATTAAACACATCACACATCCATCCCTTCCAACGTAAGCAATATGTTTTCAGTCTTTAGTATATTTTGCCGCACACACTCTAAATATTGATTAGCCTCCTTCAGTTCCTTATTCAGCCGTTCCACTGCCCCATCCCCACCACCTCACTATTCAAATAGTCATTGTGAAGATTTCGCATCCACCGAATACTTCTTTCCCTAAAGGCCTGAAGGGTTGGTGGATCCTGCTCATCACCCTGCTGTGTGAGGTGCCCTTCTGTAAGAGCCAAATTTTTCCTCCATATTGCAGGTTTCGCAATGGTGGTGGTTGTGGGGTGTTGCTATAACCGTGGTTGCTGGCGTTGTGCTGAAAAAATGAATATTTTATTTGTACTAAAAATTCTCTATGAATTAATGAAAGGAAACTGTAATATTAATTAAAATTGTACATACCTCTATGGTGAAAGTATTGTGTACGCATACGCTGCACCTTGAAATCGTTTTATAAGTGTTCAGTTTCATGTCAAATATCAACAATATTTACCGATTTGTAAGTATGATTTTAATTTCATTTACATTAGAATTATTGGTTATTAAATTATTGTTTGTCTTACGCTATTTCAGATATGGATACATGTCGTTGTACAAAATCATTCACAGATATACATAGAAACACAATACACAAATGATAAATCTTCAAAGCAATTATGTGGTTATGATAATAGGAAAAATGAGTCACATGTGCTGAAGTTAGATCTTGACTTTGAAATAAGATGCGTATTTTTCAGAACGTCCATATTTAAAAGATCCAAACGGAAGATAAGTGTGAATATCTGATTTATAGTATCATCGAAATGTACGTTTTGAAAGACTTAATGATTCAGCCATTGTCGTTGAGAACTTTTAAATTAATGACACTGTAGGAATGGTGTCTTATATGAAGATGAAATTGGTCCTTGATTAATTCTCAGACCCATGTTCTTTTGGTTTTAGGCGTACTGTGAATGCTTCACTTTCACCAAAGTCTATCAATTCTCCCTTTTGATTATTAAAATTAATTGTTATATTACTAATTATGTCGGTGTTTACTTCTAAATATTGAGAACTGTTGGTTTTATCTAAACGATAACCTGGTGGGACTGAAACGTCAATCTCATATACTTCTGCAGGTTTCCCGTTTCGATAAGATCCCTTTATAATGTTGCACTCTACGTGTAGATTAGTGTGTTTAAGTATTTGGATGTCTAACGCAGACGTATGTAAAACATTTGATTCTAATATTATAGACTTAAACCCTAGCATGCGACCAGTCTACTAAAACCGATCCCAAATGAACTGTTTATCTCACATTTAAGTGTATTGTTGTTTGCTTCAATGATGGGTATATTAGATTTTAGATAATCAATAATTTCATTTAACTCTTATGCACCGTGTGGAATATTAATCACTGCAAGTGAGATGGAATTGTTCTAAAGTAAAATCTGTCGTTACCTGTATAAATGTTTCTAATGCTGTTGCAATCGTAAAATCCAACCTATCCGATAACGTATTTCTTTCCCAAATCTGGTCGTAGCTAGCTGTGTTATCAACACCTTCTACACTGAATGTTGTTGACATCGCTGAGAAAATTTGACGTTGTATCGATTATTGATATAAAAATTAAAGGCATAGGTATCCGCAAATAATAGTAATAAATTCTTGATCTTGTTTGTAACTATAATACATGTTACATCCCCGAAAGCAGCTAATCACTTCGATTGGTGGTCGAGGATTACCGAAACTATCGTAATGCCATAACTTTTTCTACGTCGCTTTCTGTAGCAAACCCAATGTGTACCTGGCCCGTTTCGGCTATCTATAGTTCCAGATTCATTTCTCCATGGTACTTTAGGCTTACTGTCTTTCATAAAAATATCCCGACAGTAGGGTACATTTTGGTGCTTTATTTAAATCAATATCTGTTAACGACCTTTCGGGTAATCTATTCGGTTTTTGAAAACGGCTTTAAGTATAACGCACCACTACCAGATTTTTATGGATTAAGATAAGGTTCGCCAGAGCCTATTGCGGTAGATTCCATCATGCGATTATGGTGCGATGTCTCTTCTTGTAAGGTTTTGGCATATTTAGCTTCATGGACTGCTGTAGCAATTCCCGATGCACTGCTAGCTAAAGCACCGATTGCTCATAATCTTGTGAATAGCAGAATACGAAGTTGTAAAACCCTCCTTGTTTAGGAACTTTAATGATTTTCTGTCCTCCTAAACTTTTTACCACACGTTTTGCCGCTGAAAGCGCCGACTTAATTTTATAGCTCTTATTTTTCGTAAATGAAATAAGTTTCCACCATTGAATTTATTCAGGTTGGATCGAGGTTAACACTCTATTCCTAATTTTCTCTTTGCTTTCGTGGTGACTGCTAAAGCTGCACTTCGTTCACCTCATGTTACGTCTGATGATTTAAAGCGTTCCCAAGCTTTTTCTTCTAAAATTTTATCTGCTTTGTGTCTACCTTCTAAATTTCGGTAATCTCTGTAACTGATATCATGAAGTTTGTACTGAACATGTAATTGATTAATACCGGGGTCACGGCGTGCGAATCGTTTCTCTAACTTTGTACCAGGACTACAACACTGATAATCAGTTAAATTCAATTCAACCGGAAGTTTCTTGGTTACAGTATTCACAAAACCACCTGCAATCTTTCACTGCTTACCTAACATTATTTACCTAGATGGATCAGGCAGGGTATTTATACCTAAATCGAAATTAGCAAAACAAATAGTCATTAATACTTCTTTATTAGGTAAGCAGCTATAATACAATATTTCCATTAAGCATACAGTGTTATGTGAATTAATATTATACTTAGGCATTTATAACATCTTAAATGTTATAAATATCATCATCCTACCAAGGAATTCTTTCTCGGGAAAACGACGGTAGTCAACAATTTGTATGAACTTTTCACAAAAACACTAGATACAGATTCATAATGTTGATCATAGATTAAATCTTCTTGTTCGTTAACATTAGACCAATCAATTTTATTTTCAATTTATTGAGATCGGAAAATTGTAATTCTAAATATGAATGCCATCTTAGAAGTTCATTCCATTCCTTCATATCTAACACCACATTATTGCTTTGATCACAGTTGCCACAACCCATACGCACTACTGGTGCAAGGTTGTGGTGTGTACTGTAGCAAATTTCCATGCGTTTTACATGACGAGTATCGTTCGATAGCTTATAATGAACATAATCGATTACGTATTCATTAGCTTCTTGTTTATACTCTTCATCCTTATGTTGAAATGATGACCATCCAGTGTTAGAACAAGAAGAAGAAGAATAACTTTCATCTTGTTTCTGTAACTATGTGGGGTATCCATATATAATGGTGAACTTGTAAGTTTTGATCGTTCCAGAAATGATGCTTGCATTATAAACTACTTTACTTGCTCACAATTGCACTACGACTAAACACTAATTAATAAATGATTCATCATATTTATCTTAGCTCTAATGACATTAAAGTAAGCGGAATCCATTGGCAATAATTTGTGATTTAGCAGCCTCCCAGATCTGGTAACCGAACAAGTAACATCGTACTTAGCGTAAAGTAATTAAAAAAACCCGCTTCCCCCACTCCTAATCCCACCCGCTCACAATGCTCGAGGTGTTGCATCTGCAATATCCCGAAGTCCGTCATTACACATAAATCACTATACTACTCCATGAAATCCCTTAACGTTAACTTAACATTAAATTCGACCATAACTACACCTGTCTCTGAAGACATCCTCTGTCTTGCCGGAAGGCACATAGCTTAGGCTGCGTCACGACTTCGGCGATCCCACTGTTACCCCGTCCCAACTCTCCGATTCTAGTCCCTCCAACTGCACCCCTAGATCTCCCACCCTTTCTTGCGGGATTCGTCATCCTAGCCGAAGAGACCCCGGGCGCGATGGATCTGCCACACGCGTTCAAGGTCGTTCGCATCACATCCAAGGCTAAAAAATAAAAAGTCACCCTTGAATACCTCCTCGCACGTGGAGTCGTCATGTTCGGGCGACACTATAGTTGAAAACCCTCCCTTATCGCACAACCTCTCCCCAAGTATTGATCTACCTGCACACAGGTGAGGCATAGCGCTGAGAAGTGTCATACCCGAGCAATCCGTTGCCCCCATTATGGCGAAAGTCACAGATCCTCTTGCTGTAAGTCCTCCACGGTGTTGTAACGTGCTAATGTAACATCGAAATTTTAGTACGAGTTGAGATTTTTATGCCTGTTGTTACGCAACACAATTTACGGTGGCTCTAATTATGAGAAATTTGACAAATGTGCGTATCCAAACTAAACTTTCCTTGTAAATTTAAAAATGCGATAATGTCGAATTTTCTCATTTGTTAAAAAGAATCCTGAGTTCTGTGATAGAGAACGTCATTTTTGGTAACGAAAAATCTATGCACTGTCAGAAAATTTATACAGGAGAGATTTCTTGTACTTTCTATGAAATATTTACTTAATAGGAATTACATACAGCAACTACGGGTTTTACATTCTTTACCTATACAAAAATATAAAAAGTAGTTACTTTTCGTTTTTACGGATTTAAACTTTTCTAAAAAAATAAAATACTTATCTTTTTTGGGTTTCTTAATGGTGTATTTTAAGTTATACAATCTAAACGTTTCGATAACACTTACAATTATCCATGTAAAAATTAGATATAATAGGACTATGGGAACTACCCATTGCTACTCCATCAATCTGTTCATAAAATTTACTATTCCACTGAAAAGAAGTTGTAGTAAGACAGTGCTGAAAAAGAATGGTTATATCATTTGGAAACAGATGATCAATGTTTTCAATAGTTTCTTTTAGAGGTACTTTTGTAAAAATTGAAACTACATCAAAACTGACCATTATATCGCCCTCTTCAATTTTTAAATTATACATTTTTTAACAAAGTCGGCAGAACTTTTATTGTAATGGGTGTTTTACCTATATGAGGTTGTAATAAAAATGTAAGATGTTTTGCAAAACTATATGTAGAAGTACCAATTGCACTAAGAATAAGCCTTAAAAAAATATTAGGTTTATGGATTTTTGGTAACCCATACAGTTTTGGTAAAAATAGCTTCAGACTTAGTTAGTTTCCTTTTTATTTCTTCAGGAATAGATGATAGGTTAATCAGTTCTTTAGTTTTTAAAAGAAGGATCGTTTGGTATTTCACGATAAGTCTCTGGTTCCAACAATTTTTCTATTTTAACGTTATAATCGCTCATATTTAACATAACAGTTGATTACCTTTCTCTGATTTTAATATTATATTTTCATTGCATTGAACATCAAGTAAAGCACGTCGTTGACGTAAGGATAAGTTGCTCTTTGTAGGTCTTCTTTTACGTAATATATGAATGGTGTTATATCTAACTTCATTAGCAGCATCAAAAGGTAATGATTTAATGGAGTTTCCGATATTGTAAATTATATCTTCCAAAGTTATTACTCTTGGTGTAAAAAAAAACAAAAAGGATAAGTATTTTATTATGTGTGATAATGGTGAAAGTTTACGTTTTCTAACAAAAGGTCTCGTCAGATCAAAAGGTGAGTTAAACCACTTTCTTTCTTTCTTTTATACTGATCACTACTGTTTTAACATTTAAATCAATAAAATACATGTTTTACAATTTAAAATAAATTAAAATCCCTTTTGCAATTTCGTATGCAACTCGTATCTAAACCAGGTGTTTCTCTAGGTTTTTATTGCTATTGGTTATTATCTTCCTTCTTCGTTCTTCAATTTACTGCTGTAACCGATTCTAACAGTATAACTGGTCAACGTTCTTCTGAGTTGTGATGTAATGTGCAAATGGGCTTCGATAACTAGGTCGAAGCAACCTCCTGGTGCGTTTCTTTTACTTGTTGTTCCTTCATAATGAAGCTCTCGCTATAGAGACAATTGCTGTAGTTAATATGTAGAGTATTTTAAGATCAACTCGTTACTATAAAGAATTACAGTACTAGATATAACACTAAATTATTATAAGTTTTTGTTATGAACGAATAAGTTCAATGAAAAATATTAATTATTATAATAAAAAGTTATATTAAGTTTTTAATCGATTGTAAATTTTGTCATTTATAACTGATATAAATAAAATTAATTTATATTAATAATGTATATAATTACACATTAAACATTGACTAATATTAAATTATTATAAGTTTTGTTATGAACGAATAAGTTCAATGGTAAATATGTAATTAAAAATTATTATTAATTTTATTAAATACATAAATAAAATTATTCGTTCATAACAAAACTTATAATAATTTAATATTAGTCAAGTTGCTTTGAATGTAACTTCGATATTGCAGGCTACATTCCATTAATATAAGTAATTTGATTGTAACTCATTATATTTAGAATTTACATCGTTCTACATACATAAAGACAAAATTTACATCGATTGGCTTGAACCTTGGTCAGTGTAAGCGCGGTACTATAAAGTACAGGTCGTAGGTTCAAATATGAGGTAAACTTTTATTTATGTATTTAATAAAATTAATAATAATTAATTAGATATAACACTGTTCTTCTAAATTTGTGTGGGTGACTTCTTTTATTCAAACTTTTATGTATATATCAATATATATATATATATATATATATATATATATATATATATATATATATATATATATATATATATATATATATATATATATATACTGACTGAGTTTCCGGCTAAAACCCCATTTATTGTTACAGCCCACCTTTTCTACTTTTGCTACGACTGCAATTTGTGCATGTAACAGTGTACCAACTATGGGGAAGAACACTTTACCTTCTCATTCAAGTGTCGGAAGCGACGGTACCCTTCCAGTCCCCGTCGAAGAAGGTAACCCTCGAACCTATCTTGTGTTCTGAACAGTCCGACACGAAAGACATCGCACACCTCAAAATCATGGCTTACACCGAGCCCTTTGTGATGCAATTACGAAACACATTCAATTTCATTTCTATTTCAATAGAATAAGTAAAACACATTTAAAAGTTAAACTAGTTAAATTACTTAGTACGCAAATATGCAATAACAATTATTACAATATAAATAGACCAATGTACTAAAGGAATTGTAAAGTCATGCATTCTTATCAACACACTTTTCACTATTATAAATAGAGGTAATTAGATAAAACTAGAATACATACAATAGGTACTGGTAAGAGTAATACTGAAACGATCTAGTCGTTATATACATAAGTAAAGATTTGTGCAATAAATAATCCTTCTGAAACATGTAATAATAAAGAATAACACCACCCTACATAAAACAAATACCAATTGGCGATAAATACTACATGGCGACCCTGCCGAAACGAAACACACAGAATACACCGGGACCCGAAGATTATAAGAGTAACGAATAATACCAAAAGTTATGGGACAATCCGCCACAAAAGAAGAGATGATCATCGCACAAGCAGGTAACAGCGGTGGTCAGTCCTCAGACACCAAATTCGGCTCTACCCAAGATACATTACACACAATAATAATAGTGCTAGTTGTTTTAATAATTTTGTGGATGGTATGGACAAAAATGACAGGTTCACAATGTACATTTCTTTTAGATACAGGAGCGGATATTTCAATTTTTAAATGTACAAAAATTAATAACAATCAAATAAACACCTCTAATGTTAGCAATATCAAAGGCGTTACTGAAGAAATCATCCAATCATTAGGTATTACTGAAACAGATATTTTTGTTGGCAATTACAAAATTTCACATACTTTCCATATTGTAGACGAACATTTTTCTATGCCAACAGATGCAATTTTAGGTAGAGACTTCATTTCTAAATACAAATGCACATTAAACTATTCAAACTAGACTATGACAATGAAAATACTACATAATCAAAATGTTGTTGTCCCCATTTATAGTAGTCCAGAGGCAAATAATGTAATGATAGTGCCAGCACGTTCTGAAGTTATACGATATTACCAAAAAGTCGAAGAGCTGAAAGAAGACGCTGTAGTGGTATACAAAGAATTATATCCAGGAGTTTTTGTACCATGCACATTTGTATTAAGTAATTCTCCTCTTGTAAAATTATTAACACAAATTCCGATACAATCACATTAAGAAATATTCACGTTGATACACTCAGTCTAGATGATTTCCATGTATATCATATTACCAACGATCAAGACGATAGGTTAAATAAATTAGCTAAACAATTAAACCTAGACACGGTTCCAATTCTCGTTAAAGATAAAGTAGTTACAATTTGTCAAAAATTTGCAGATATTTTCGCAGTGAAATCGGATTAAATATCAATCAACAATTTCTATAAACAAGAATTACAATTAGTAGAAAAGAAACCGGTGTACATAAAAAATTATCGAAGTCCACATTCGCATGAAATAATAGAACCCTCTAGGTCTCAGTACAACAGTCCAATCTTACTAGTTCCCAAAAAATCAGAAAATGGAATTAAAAAATGGCGTTTGGTAATCGACTACAGACAACCAAATAAAAAATTAATCGCCGACAAATTTCCATTACCTCGTATAGACATTTTAGATCAGTTAGGTCGAGCCAAATGGTTCTCTGTAATTGACTTAATAACAGGTTTTCATCAAATACCGCTGGAAGAGAATTCACGCGATATGACGTCTTTTAGTGTAGACGCTGGATCCTTCCGATTTACTAGATTACCCTTCGGACTTCCAGTGAGTCCCAATAGTTTTCAAAGAATGATGTCAATTGCATTTGCAGGAATCACTCCTGAAAAAGCATTTTTATATATGGATGATTTAATCGTTATTGGTTGCTCTGAAAAACATCATTTATCAAATTTACAGAAAGTATTTGAAACGTGTAGAAAATTTAATTTAAAATTAAATCCGGAAAAATGTTAATTTTTCAGAAACGAAGTTACGTATTTAGGTCACAAAATTACAGATCAAGGGATTCTCCCAGATGATTCAAAATTTCAAGTTATTAAACAATATCCAATCCCGAAAAACGCGGAGGAAGTAAAAATACTAGTTGCATTTACAAATTATTTCCGCAGATTTACAACACAATTCGCAAAAATAACATTCCCATTAAACAAATTAACGAGTAAGCACGCAGAATTTTTATGGGCAGAAGAATGCCAAAATTCTTTCAATTCACTTAAAACACCGACTCCTCAAAAGCCATTCGATATTGTATGTATTGATACGATTGGGAAACTACCAACATCAAATGATGGGAATCAATCAGCTATAACAATACAGTGTGAATTAGCAAAATACATAGTGATAATACCAATCTCTAGTAGAGGGGCGGTAACGGTAGCAAACTATTTAGTAAAGAATTTCATTCTTATTTATGGACCTATGAAAGAGGTTCGAACAGTCATGGGCACAGAATATAAGAATCAGGTATTCGACAATGTAACTAAACTACTCTCGATCGAACATCGCATATCCACCGCATCTCATAGTCAATCTATAGGGGATTGTGAAAGAAACCACCGTGTTCTGAATGAATATTTACGTATGTATGTGAATGATTCAAAATCAGATTGGTCCACTTGGACACAATATTATGCATTGTGTTATTACACAACACCGAGTACGTACCATAATTATACTCCATTCGAGCTGGTATTTGGCAGAACTGCCATTATCCCAGAGTCACTAAACGGATCACGTGTAGATCCTCTTTATAATATAGACGCTTATGATAAGGAATTACGATATAGGTTGCAATACGCTCATAAGCGAGCGAAAGAGTACTTAGAAAAGGCTAAAATAGACCGGGCGACTGCTCATAATACCAATGCTTGTCTACAAAATTTTAAACCAGGTGATCTTGTTATACTAAACAATGAGGAACGACACAAATTTGGTCCTTGGTACCAGGGTCCGTATTCAGTGGTTAGTGTTCAAGAACCGAATTGTACAATTAAAAATGTAGACGGAAAGACAGTTGACAGAGGTAATTAGGTAAAACTAGAACATATACAATAGGTACCGGTAATAGTAATACTGAAACGATCTTGTCGTTAAATACATAAGTAAAGATTTGTACAATAAATAATCCTTCCAAAACATGTAAGAATACAGAATAACACCACCCTACATAAAACAAATACCAATTGGCGGTAAATACTACTTTCTATCAGAAACTTTCTCACACAACCCCCCGACCGGCAAAATAGGATCATCCGTGTCCTAGACTCGTTATCCCGATCCTACTTCCAACGGGGCACCAGCGCCTAGGTATCCAACACGCGAACGGCGGCTTCCGTTATCTGAGTAACCAATCCTTAAATCTCTCCAAAAGGGATATTCTAGCAGGGACAGTTTATGCCAGGGAAACGTCGGAAACGCTCCCTACTTAAAAAACATTCTACACGAACACGATGCATACATTCTATCCATCACAGAAACAAAGCTTACAAAAAGATGCACTCTTAACTTCATAACCTCATAACACACCTGTATAAACTACAGCCACCACGGAACCCCCCTCACATTCAAATGTTGCTTCCTGTCCACTACCTTTCAACTTCCTGCACATCTACAGCATCCCCAATACGTTTCTGTGACGTTGTACTTTCCCACCCTGATCGTTTTCCTTTCCTGATACAACCCGCGCGGCCACAATACACTATCCGATGATCTCTTAATTTACACCTCCAGCTTCCCTACTGCTGTCATCTTAGGTGATTTCAATGCCCGTCACACCCAATTCGGTGGCTCTAGAAGTAATGGTAACGGTATTAGGCTATCACAGCTCTGTTACAGTTGTCGTTTTTGCGAATCGCTAACACACAGCCTACATATTCCGATGTGCCTTAATATCCTTGTTTCCGAACCTATAGCACACTATTTAGATTGTGTGCTATTTATGCACCACTATTACTTCAATACTTCTACCACTGCTGGTCAAAACTTCATTTTGTCCAGCCCCCCAGCACCTCCTCAATATACAGCAATTAAAAAATTTTTTCGAAAGCAGACCGTAATGTCTTCTCGGAACACATCTCAAACAGCCTTCCAACGCCAAATTTTCTAGCGACCAAAGATCTCGAGAGAGCCAAATAAACCTAACTTCCGCAATTACGGAAGCGGTCGATACCTCAGTTCCATTGAAAAACATCGACATTTCCCGCAAACCGCTCCCACGGTACATCGTGAACTGGATCACATAGAAAAGACCAATACAATCGCCTTAATCAGGCGAGAAGCAAGCAAACGCGCAGAATGCTCCTGGACAAAAGCCACCTCCCAGTTAAACCACAGAAACGGGAAACCCTTCTGGAAAAAGTTTGATAAACTGGCCAGAGGGAAACTATCCCCTAAATTCCACTTAACCGCCCACAAGGCAACCTACTCTCCTCCGACCGAGGAAAGTCCGACTACTTCGATCTTCACCTCCAATCCATTTTCCGGTCCTCAAAAGGTCCCCAATTCGACACCCAGTTCAAGGCACTTCTAAAGAATCGCCTTGAAGATACCCGTACCCTTTAGCGTCCGCAAACCCAACTGGATAACGAGAATCGCTTCTATGCCCCCATCACTTATCGAGATCAACGCTTATTTTAAAGAAGGACGCAATTCAGTCACAGGTCATGGTGTCCTAAATCGTGAAATTCTCTGACACCTGCTCCGACCTAACCACGCCCTCTTCCTACTGACCGATTTCATCCCTACGTGGTCTCGAAAAATGCTTTGAGCAGATTCTAGCCAGGCGATTCAGAGATCATCTTAAATTCAACAAGCTCCTTCAGCCAACTCGGCTTCCGTCCCAACCGGACGTGTCACAGTCCCTTGTTGAAGCTTCTTACGGAGACTACCAGAGCATTCAATCAAGTATTGCAACCTGGCTGAGTTTTGGGACAATTGACAGGGTCTGGCACGCCGGTCTCCTACACAAGATCCGCTACCTCAACATACCTGACACCTTTTCCAAACTCCTGCTCTGGTACCTGACTAATCGGTCAGTTCAAGTCAAAGTAGTCAACACCTCCTACCGTTTCAACCTACAGCAGACATACCATAAGGTTCTGCCTGCACCGATCGTCCACACTATCTTGAGATTCCGACATTCCCGAGGTTACTCAACCAAGAGTAGCCGTTACGCAGTTTTCGGATTACACTGCCTACTCGGCGCTGAATTGGAACAGCGCCTCATATCCAAAACCCCTCAGTAACTTTTCCAATTGGGCGAACCGATGGAAAGTCTCCGTTAAACCCACCAAAACCTAAACAGCCCTCTTCCGTTATCCTGGAGGATAAATTTCAAAACCTAGCCGATTGCAATGTTTCCCACTCCAACATAAAGTCACCTAATTAAGAATCCTCTTCACTAGAACCCTTAGTTGGCTCTCCGATATACAAAGAACACTTAATAAAAGGTTGCCACCCCAAAACCTTACAACGTGCCTACAAAACATACATACGCCGTGCTATGGTTTTCCGAGAGCCTATATAAACTAACATAAATCCTAATCACCTCTCCTCTATCGTTTCCTGTGAA
>JARFJB010000966.1:2450000-2452500 GCA_036346205.1 Vesta saturnalis | reverse complement strand
ACAAAATCTATTTTCCTTTCATTAAAATATATTTGCTTATATTTAGTTTTTCGAAAAACTAAATATTGCCCATTCAAAGATTTTTTCAACATTAACTAAAGTATTGCTGTTTATCCATTTCTGTTTGTAGGAATTGTGATTCTATAAAACTTTTTAAACCGGTGGCAAAGAGCAATATCACGGTATGTAATTACAGCATCAAATAGCTACTACTAACCAGATATGACAAAACATAAGCTAGAAATATCCCCGTTCCCTAAAAAACTTCACCCTCTAAATAACTAGATCTCACGAAATTCCCCTAAGTTAGCAACACTGATTGTCTTACAATTTTCATAGTCTCAAATTCTTATCGAAAGTGGGGAATGGTTAATTCAATTTTTCACAACAGTTCTATGCTTTAATAACTTCTCGTATGTTGCATAATATTGCGCTCATAACTTTACGCACTTATAATTAGCCGGGATCCAAGTTACTCAAATCTAATGTGCGCAATATAATGAAAATCGTTTAGCGTCTACATGAGCCATACAACAGTGGTACAGCTATAGTGATACTAACTCACTTTTGTCACCAGAAAAGTAACTAGATTTGAAAAAAGTCATTAGAAAAGTCACTAGATTTGTTTTCGAGGTCAAGGTTGCTGATACCACACTTCTAACGCACTTTTGCCACTAAAAAAGTAACTATATTGGAGAAAGGCACTAGATTGGTTTTAAGGTTACGTATAGCTAGATTTATCCTAACTCTCCGTGCACGTACACCCCATCAAAGTGTATTCAAGGTCACCAAGCAATTCTTGGAATTGGACCGCGTATCAATTCATAACAATCAATAGAGGTATTGTGACCATATCCGATCTTATCCGATCCTACCCTTCAAAGTCAAATTTTTGGAGATAAGCATTCCTAATCAATGAATTTTATAACTGGCTTTGCGTGGGTATCAGCAGGGGAGGCAATTCTGAGAAATCTAAACAGTTCGTGGAAACATGATCTTATGCGATCATACGCGATCGTATTAGTTCATATCCGATCTTACCCGATCTTATCAGATCCTACCCGATCATAGCCGATCTAATAATACCTCATCCGACCTTATCCAATCATATCCGATCTTATCCGATTTTACTCGCCCTTGTACGATCTTATCCGACTTTATCTGATCTTATCCGATCCTACCCGATCTTATCCGATACTACCCGATCCGAACTTATACGATCATATCCGATCCTACCTCACCTTAGCATTGTACACACAAAAAATTATAGGTATATTTAATGATATGGTAGAATTAAATAGTTTTGCGTTGTAAAATACATAAATAAAAGTATTCCTCGAGTAGGATTTTAACCTTCGACCTGTACTTGCTAGAGTACCGCACTTACCAACGTGTGTGCGTGTGTGCGTGTGAGCGCGTGTGCGTGTGGGCGTGTGGGCGTGTGTCGGTGTGCGTATGTCCGTGTGCATTTGTGTGCGTGTGTGCGTGTGTGCGTGTGTGCGTGTGTGTATGTATGCGTGTGCGTGTGCGTGTGCGTGTGCGTGTGCGAGTGCGTGTAGGTGTGCGTGTGTGGTGTGTGCGTGTGTGCGAGTGTGAGTGTGTGCGTGTGTGCGTGTGCGTGTGTGCGTGTGTGCGTGTGTGCGTGTGTGCGTGTGTGCGTGTGTGCGTGTGCGTGTGTGTGTGTGTGCGTGTGTGTGTGTGTATGTGTGTCTGCGTGTGTGTGTGGTGTGCGTGTGTGTGTGTGTGTGTGTGCGTGTGGGTGTGCGAGTGTGCGCGTGTTCGTGTGTGCCTGTGTACGTGTGTGCGTGTGTGCGCGTGTGCGTGTGTGGTGTGTGCGTGTGCGTGCGTGCGTGTGTACGTGTGTGCGTGTGTGCGTGTGGTGTGCGCGTGTGTGCGTATGTGCGTGTGTGTTGTGTGCATGTGTGCGTGTGCTCGTGTGTTCGTGTGCGTGTGCGTGTGAAGCGTGTGGTGTGTGTGTGTGTGTGCCTGTATGCGTGTGTTAGTGTGTCGTGTGCGCGTGTGTGCATGCGTGCGTGTGTGCGTGTGTGCGTGTGTTCGCGTGTGTGTGCGTGTGTTTGTGTGCGTGTGTTTGTGTGGGCTTGTGTGCGGTGTGCGTTTGTGCGTGTGTGCGTGTGTGTGTGCGTGTGCGTGTACGTGTGTCCGTATGTGCGTGTGTGATCGTGTGCGTGTGAGCGTTTGCATGTGTGGTGTGTGCGTGAGTGCTGTGTGCGTGTGAGCATGTGAGCGTGTGCATCGAGCGTGTGCGTGTGTGCTTGTGTTTGTGTACGTGTGCGAGTGTGCGTGTGTGCGTGTGTGAGTGTATGCGTGTGCGCGGTGTGCGTGTGTGCGTGTGGGTGTGCGTGTGTGCGTGTGTGCGTGTGTGCGTGTGTCGTGGTGCGTGTGTGCGTATGTGCGTGTGTCGTGTGTGTTTGTGTGCGTGTAGACGATGTGTGTGTGTGTGTCGTGGTGTGCTGCTTGTGCGTGTGCGCGTGTGCGTTGT
>JARFJB010000966.1:2255000-2445000 GCA_036346205.1 Vesta saturnalis | reverse complement strand
GAGTGCGTGTGTGCGTGTGAGCGTGTGAGCGTGTGCGCGTGCGAGTGTGTGCAGTGTGTGTGTGTGTGTGTGTGTGTGTGTGTGCGAGTGTGCGTGTGTGAGTGTATGGTGTGCGTTTGTGCTGTGTGAGTGTGCGTGTGGGTTTGTGTGCGTGTGTTCGTGTGTCGTCTGTACGTGTGTGTGCGTGGTGCGTGTGTCGGTGTGTGAGTGCGTGCGGCGCGCGCTTGCGTGCTTCCGTGAGTGCGAGCGTGAGGTGTGCGCGCTTCATATTCTTGTTGGATACAAATGAAAGTGAAAGAACATGAGTAAGGTTATGCCACATAGCAGTGAGATAGTTAAGACAGGTTATGCCATTGTTAGGAACAGGTAATTAATTTATTAAACACATCCGTATATTTAACACCAGTAACAGGAGGTGTAATTGTCGTATACATAATTAACGTCGGTACTTCCTAGAGTCATGTTTCAATGGTAGGTTACTTCAGGAATTATAGTTGATTTAGCGAGCATCAGGATCCTTTAAATTTTTACAAGATGGGTACTATAGTTTTGCAGTAAGGTTAAGTTAATGCTAATATAATCGATGCTAAAGGTCCTTTTAGTCTGCAATTTCTGCAAATTCTATCGATCATGCGTGTAGTTAGTTGCGTGCGTGTGTGTCGTGTCGTGTGTGTGGTGCGTGTGGTGTGTGTGGTGCGCGTGTGCGTCGTGCGCGTGTGAGTGTGCGTGTGCTGTGCGTGTGTGCGTGTGTGGCGTGTGCGTGTGCGTGTGCTGTGGTGTCGTGTGCTGGTGTGTGTGTGTGTCGTTTGTGCGTTGGTGGTGGTGTGTGTTGTGTGCGTGTGAGTTGCTGTGTGCGTGTGTGCGTGTGTGTGTGTGCGTGTGTGCGTGTGTGCGTGTGTGTGTGCGTGTGCTTGTGTGTGTGCTGTGTGTCGTGTGCGTGTGCGTGTGTGATGTGTGTGCGTGCTGCGTGGTGTGCTGTGTGTTGTGTGCGTTGTTCGTGTGTGGTGTGTCGTGTGTGCGTGGTGCGTGTGTGCGTGTTCTGTGTGTTCGTGTGCTGTGCGTGTGTTGTGTGTGCGTTGTGTGGTGCTGAGTGCTGTGCGTGTAGCTGTGCTGTGAGTGTTGCGTGTGCGTGTGCGTGTGTGGTGTGGTTGCTGTGTGTCGTGTGCGTGTGTCGTGTGTCGTGTGCGTGTGCGTGTGCGTGTGCGTGTGCGTGTGCGTGTCGTGTGCGTGTGTGCGTGTGCGTGTGCGTGGTGCTGTGCGTGTGTGTGCGTGTGCGTGTGTGTGCGTGTGGTGGTGTGCGTGTGCGTGTGCGTGTGCGTGCGCGTGTGTGGTGCGTGTGCGTTTTGTGTGCGTTGCGTGTGCTTGTGCGTGTGGTGCGTGGTGTGGTTGTGTGCGTGTGAGGTGTGTTTGCTGTGTGCGTGTGTGCCATGGTGCGGTGTGCGTGTGAGCGTTTGTGGCGTGTGTGCGTGCGTAGTGTGGTGTGCGATGTGCGTGTGTGTGTGTGTGTGTACGTGTGCGTGTGCGTGTGTGAGTGTATGCGTGTGTCGTGTGTGCTAGTGTGAGTGTGCGTGTGTTTGTGTGCGTGTGTTCGTGTGTGCGTGTACGTGTGTGCGTGTGCGTGTGCGTGCGTGTGTGTGCGTGCGTGCGCTGCGTGTTCCGTGAGTGCGAGCGTGAGGTGTGCGCTTCATATTCTTGTTGGATACAGTTGAAAGTGAAAGAACATGAGTAAGGTTATGCCACATGGCAGTGAGATAGTTAAGACAGGTTATGCCATTGTTAGGAACAGGTAATTAATTTATTAAACACATCCGTATATTTAACACCAGTAACAGAAGGTGTAATTATCGTATACATAATTAACGTCGGTACTCCCTAGAGTCATGTTTCAATGGTAGGTTACTTCAAGAATTATAGTTGATTTAGCGAGCATCAGGGATCCTTTAAATTTTTTACAAGATGGGTACTATAGTTTTGCACGTAAGGTTAAGTTAATGCTAATATAATCGATGCTAAAGGTCCTTTTAGTCTGAAATTTCATGCAAACTCACGATCATGCTAGTTAGTTGCGTGCGTGTGTGCGTGCGTGTGTGTGCGTGTATGGTGCGTGCGTGCGCGTGCTCGTGCGCGTGTGCGTGTGCGTGTGCATGCGTGTGCGTGTGCGTGTGTGCGCCTGTGCGTACGTGATTGTGTGCTCGTGTGCGTGTTTTCGTGTGTGCGTGTGTTGGTGTGTGCGTGAGTGCTTGTATGCTTGTGTGCGTGTGTACTTGTGCGTGTGCGTATGCGTGTGCGTGTGCGTGTGCGTGTCCGTGTGCGTGTGAGTGTGCGTGTGCGTGTGCGTGTGCGTGTGCGTGTGCGTGTGCGTGTGCGTGTGCGTGTGCGTGTCCGTGTGCGTGTGAGTGTGCGTGTGCGTGCGCGTGTGCGTGTGCGTGTTCGTGTGGGTGTGCGTGTGCGTGTGCGTGTGCGTGCGCGTGAGAGTGTGTGTCCGTGTGCGTTTCCGAGTGCGTATGCCTCTATGTGCGTGTGTGCGTGCGTGATTGTATGCGTGTGAGCGTATTTTCATGTGTGCGTGTGTGAATGTGAGCGTGTGAGCGTGTGCGCGTGCGTATGTGCTTGTGTGTGTGTGTACGTGTGCGAGTGTGCGTGTGTGAGTGTATGCGTGTGTGCGTGTGTGCTAGTGTGAGTGTGCGTGTGTGTTTGTGTGCGTGTGGACGTGTGTGCGTTTGTGCGTGTGTGAGTGTTTGCGTGTGTGAGTTTGTGCTTTTGTGCGTGTGCGCGTGTGTGCGTGTGTGAACGTTAGCGCTTGCGTACTTGTAAGCGTGTGTGCGTGTGTGAGCGTTAGCGCTTGCGTGCTTGTAAGCGTGTGCGCGTGTGTGCGTGCGTGTGTGCATGTGTGCGTGTGCGTGCGTGCGTGTGTGCTTGTGTGCGTGTGTGCGTGTGTACGTGTGTGTGCGTGGTGCGTGTGTGCGCGTGTTTGTGAGTGCGTGTGTGAGCGTTAGCGCTTGCGTGAGTGTAAGCGTGTGTGCGTGTGTGCGTTCGAGTGTGTATGTGTGCGTGTGCGTGCGTGCGTGTGTGCGTGTGTGCGTGTGTGCGTGTGTGCGTGTGTGCGTGTGTGCGTGTGTGCGTGTGTGCGTGTGTGCGTGTGTACGTGTGTGCGTGGTGCGTGGGTGCTCGTGTGTGGGTGCGTGCGTGTGCGTATGCGTGCGTGTTTCCGTGAGTGCGAGCGTGAGTGTGTGTGCGCTTCATATTTTTGTTGGATACAGTTGAAAGTATAAGAACATGAGTAAGGTTATGCCATACAGCAGTGAGATAGTTAATTGAACAAGACAGGTTGTGCCATTGTAAGGAACAAGTAATTAATTTATTAAACACATCCGTATAGTTAACACCAGTAACAGAAGGTGGAATTCACTAAACAGCGTGTTCATAAATAACGTTGGTACTCCCTATAGTCATGTTGCAATGGTAGGTTACTTCAGGAAATATAGTTGATTTAGCGAACATCAAGGACCCTTTAAATTTTTTACAAGATGCGTACAATAGTTTTGCACGTAAGGTTAGGTTAACGATAATGTAATCGATGCTCAAGGTCCTTTTAGTCTGCAGTTTCAAGAAAACTCAAAAATGTTATTTAGTTACGTGCGTATGCGTGTGCGTGTGCGTGTGCATGGGTGTGTGCGTGTGCGTATGCGTGTGCATGCGTGTATGCGTGTGTGCGTGTGTGCGTGTGTGCGTGTGTGGGTGTGTGCGTGTGTGCGTGTGTGCGTGTGTTTGTGTGTGCGTGCTTGTGTGCTTTCGTGCGTGCGTGTGCGTGTGGGTGTGCGTGTGCGTGTGCAGGTAAAGTTTGAACTATTTACGGAGCTTCTTTATGATAGTGTTTATTGAGAGAGGAGTTAGAGGTGGTGCAGCTCAATGTTCTAATCGGTATGCGAAAGCTGACAATAAGTACGTGGGAGATAAATTTCATCTCACCTCCGAAAGTGTGAATTTAAATGTACTACTATGTAAATAAATTGTATGGTGTCACCATGTCAGAAATATCTACTATTTGGCGATTTTTCTTTTGTAGATGAAGCTAATTTGAAACTTTAAATTTAATAAACCAAAATGTACGTAAACATAAGGACATACGGCTAGTAACGAAATGGGAGGGCCCCTATGGTGCTCGTGCTTACATAGAAAAGCCTAACTTTCATAGTTGTACAATATTTGACAACGACATGCTTATAATTCAAATGAGTAAGCTAGAAGTTTATTTCAATAAACCTATATATTTATGATTCAGTGTTTCAGACGTTCCAAAAACTTTTGTATACAATTTTCATTACGGTTACACGCTACCAAATCTTCGTAGTAATGCTAAGCTTTTGTACAGGGACACTGATAGTGTCATGTACGCCTTTTCAGTTCCCGATATCTGTGAATGCATTAAAGAAGACATTGATAAATTCAATACATTCGATTATAGCCCTGACAATATCTTTGAACTTCCATTGGTAAATAGAAAAGTCCCCGGCATATTGAAAGATGAAAATCATGGCAAAATTATGTTGGAATTTGTAGGACTTCGTGCAAAAATGTATGCTTACACCGTTGATGACAAAGTTGTAAAAAAATCAAAGGGTTCTACCCGAGCAAGCGTCAAACACATCACGATACATGATTATAAACAGGTTTTGTTTGATGGTAACGTAATAAGGCGATATCAACATCTGATAAGGTCAAAGAAACATGATGTGTTTACCATCAAACAAAATAAAGTAATAATTAATCCCTACGATGATAAACGTTTAGTAAATTTATATTTCACTTAGGTCTAGACCTTGAGGCCATAACTTTTAGTCTTGCGTTTTAGAGAACATTTCAGTATGAGCAGTCTTGAAAACGAGTTGCAGGAATAACTGCGGTACAGCATTGATCAAATCTGTAGAAAGTACCTGAAGCGTCCTTTGATAGGAAAGTCCTCCCCTGAAAGCTATTTATTCATATCAAATATCTTTCAATATATTATTATTCCTGATGAGTGTTTTAAGTTGTGTGCTATAAACTCAAAGTGTGCAAATGGAGTTATTATTAAGACATTATTTGAGAGAAAAATTAACTTAGACAGTACCATCGAAAGGTTTATGAAATTGTGTGCCGATAAAGGTTCATTAACCTCTAATGATGTAGATATGATTTTAAATGATTTGAATTTATTGGTGACATACCCCTTAAAATGTACATACATAATTTATTGCGGGGTGATTCATCCCGTAGTTTCTACAAATGTTAGCTTAGAAAATATTGCATATAAAGAGAATTTCTCTATTATAAGTGAATGTATTGAGACAGCAGCATATTATGCTAATTACAAGTGCCTCGATATTTTGATGGAAATATTAGTAGAACAATACATCACATATAAGTTTCAACCGTGGGAAAATGAGGAGCACTACAAATTTTACCGCTGGATATTGGAAAACATCGAGAAAGGTGAAACAAGTTCATGCTTGGGATGGACATGTGGACCAGATTCGGTAATATGGTCATCCATTAATTTAAACAATTATTAAAATACTTTAGGTTTACTATTTAAGATGATGTAATATTTAAAAAACAAAGTACAATTATCTTTTCTTATGTGTTTTTATTTCACCTAAACGTTACAAACTATTCCTATAGTTATATAAGTTAAATGTTATAAAATTAAATCGTCTTTATTCATCCATGATGTTTCATCCAATCCCCACCACTTTTAGAATAACTTGTTATTCTTAGAGCGAAGCAACTTTTCCACCAGGTAAACACCGGGATACTTTGTTTTCTGTAGTTCATGCTCGTAAAAGTCTCCCAGTACAGGTTTTCCTTTCATATCCTCCAACATTTACGTAGCCGGGTTAGTAATATGAACTTTCACAATCTTAAATAGTTCACTAGACTTATTGGGTGTGTATCCTTTTGTATTTACCTTGTAGACTGAACGACTTGTATAGAGCACTTAATGGTTCTAATAACACGTTCCGAAATTGCAGCCTTCTTTGTTCTATAGGTTGAGTAATGATTGACTCCATAACGCTTTATCAGTGTAGTAAAATGCTCATGATAGATTTCTTTTCCTACATCTGTATGCAACTTTGTAGGTTTACGGCCTGTTTTGAAGATTACTTGCATGGCCGTAACTTCTTGACCTGTTTTCGTTTTTAATCCTTTCGTCCACAGGTATTTCGAAAAACAGTCGATAACTACTAATATATGCTCATAGCCCTTATTTTTGTTTGGCATATGTGTTAAATTGAGCCAAATATTCTTGCCAAAGGTCATCAAAACCTATAATTATTGTTCGCCTTCGTTTAAAATTTTTTCTTGCGGGTTTGTGCAATTCGTTGGCGAGTTGCAATTTGGACATGGCACTAATTTATCCACAATTTCTTTAAGTTGATCTAGTTTTTGCTCCAACACTTGACAAGCGTTATAGTTTCTTTTTTTAAAGACTTTATGAAATGCTTCTAGAGGAAAATCAAGATATCCTTTAATTATAGCAACACGATCTTCTTCGAGGTCCGCCAACTGTGTCAAACGGTTTCCATCTAAATTAAACCTCGTTGATAAATAATATTACTTAGTAATGACATCTTGAGGATCTGTGGGATTGGTAACATTGCTGAGTCTATTATTCTCGATATCGAATTGATTATCATCAATCAGTTTAAATTGAAGGGTTAATTTCTTGAACTAACACTGAGCGTGTGAACGTCCAAATTTCTCAAGGGACATTTTAGTTATGGTATGCCGTCATCAATGCATTCTCATTTGTACTGCTTAGAAAATGACTGGTTGGTTTCTCAATGAATCCATCTTTATATAGTTATTCTACAATTCATGTATGTCATTTACGACACCTGTGTTTCACGTCAATTTTTCTTCCCACAATACGTCCAGATCACGAATTAGTTCATGTCTATCATTCCAATATTTATATTCAATCGGTCTGTTTGTTAGCTCCTTAAAAAGTCTAGCTCAACCTCCCATAGTTGTGGGCGATGGTAGCAAGGGCTCGATTATTTGTGTATACTTTTTGCTTTTGAATTTATTTAATTAAATTTAAATTTAATTAAAATTAGATTTATATCGGGTTCATTCATAAGCAGCAGATCGTACAAATCTGGAGTCCCTTTATACGTGACACCTTTAATAATCATATCGTTTCCTTTAATTGTAACGGGAGTATTACTAATTGTCTATTTGTCTGTTTTGGTATCATAGTGGACTCCATAAGTGTGATCAATAGTACCTCCAAGATCCGTCATAATACGTTCAACGCATATATGGGGTAATTCGTGGTACTGCTCGAGAAATTCTTCTGAGATAGGTTCATTACGGGAATCATCTGTGACACTAAGAGGTTCTTCTTCTTCTTCCCCAGTATTAATCTCTCCTACGACAGATGTATCTAGGAAAGATGGTGTACGAAAACCGGGAAGAGGATTTCTTTGAAAAAACGGAAGCTGAGCTAGTGGGATAGAGGGTGAAGTGAATCCTGGAGTCCTTTGCACTAGCAGGCTAGTGGGGGTAGTAGCATTCTTTCTTCGAAATATGAACAGCGGTGGGGTATTGGGTTTAACGTCAATGGACTCCTTTTTAGGTGTTTTTTTATTAGGATCGATTTTATTTACGATTTCAGTTAGAGGTTCTATTAGAGGCTTCTAATTACTTTTAAATGTACTCTCATTAGCAACGCGGGTAGTTTTAATACTGATATATTTCTGCCATACTATTTTACGAGCCTGAATAATTTTTCGCTTTAACATCATCTCCTTATTACCCATTGTAGCATAATGGGGGGTTTACCCTGAACAGACAGTTGTTAATACCTAAACGGATGAGTAACTTCTAAACCAATGAAAGCAGTTTAACGTATTATATGGTGTGTAGCAAAACTTTTTACCAAATCAGGTACTACCTTATTACCCAGATAGTTGTTACACTAAACGGTGACCGGTTTACCTTGAACAGATAGCTGTTAATACCTAAACAGGATAGTAACCTAAACCAATGAAAGCAGTTTAAGTATTATATTGTGTAGCAAAACGGGTTTACCAAGTGAACCCTGAACAGATATCTGTTTACACTTAAACAGGTAGCGTTAGACCTTGAACAGATAGTTAAGGTATTATTTATTCGATCAGTACCCTATATGACCATGTTTAATGTTATTTATGACCAAAACGGGTTACAACCTGAACAATTCTGTTTAACAATTAACATCAGGTACTGTATAGACCTAAACACGTCAGTTATTGCTAAATTATTCATCAGATCTCAATTGCAATGAATTAATTGCTTTGGCAATCCTTATTTGCCATAAAACATCAAACGTACTACTTTTAAATTTAACACATCTCGTAATCAACTAATTTTTCATGTTTTACTGGAATTGAGACTGCATCCTAATACACGTGTATATTAGCAAGTCAAATCACATGTTTAGATAGATTCATATTGCATGATTTTGAATTAAGTTGTTTTGAGAATTATTCTTTGTTTGGCCCAAATATAAACGAAATCGATTTAATGTATTAATATTTTGCATTTTTACTCAGTAATCAGATGATCATTTAATTTTTTACCGCAGATTGGAGTTGACTGCATAATCACGTTGATATAGGATAGTAAATCGATCCATTTCTTGGTGTTAGACTTTTCCTCTTCAATGTTGATGTTTCAATTTGAAGTTTGTTTTGACAATTACCTTCATTTTGTTTAAGCAGTGAATTAAAACTACTGACATGAATGAATTACAATAGTTTTATTTATATCTTCAACAAGTGTATACATTATAATTTCAATTCAACTTTTTCCACTGAGTGGTTCACAATCATTGCGTCTTGGATCAAATTCAGATAGACTAAGTCTGATTTCACATGTATCAAAATTCCCTTACGTGTTAGAGATGCCATTATCCAATTGATGTTTCATTCCGTTGAGTTTTTGCCAAATGTTAATTTTGTTTTAAAGCAGGTCATTACAAATACTCCATGATTTGAATGGAAAGTAATAATGACTTTATGCATTCCTTCAACCTATTTCAGCTAATCATAATCGGAATTTCCATTAATTTTTTAAGGTTGATCCAACTCACCAAATGGCTTAATGCTTCCTGATCGAATTAAAATCATACTCTGACCATATTCACGATGTTGAGATAATCTCCATTATTCCAAATTGGTCAATCCATCTGACCGCCTAACTCATAACGAATTTATTCAAAAAGAAAGTTGGGGAAATTATTGGTTAAGTTGCATGATTTTCCTTCATCTTCGTTTTTCAGCTCAAGCTTGCCTTCTATGTACAGAAAACTATCGTAGCTAGCCGTAATTAGATCTCGACTTTGAATTAATATGCGCATTTCTTCGGAAGCTCCATATTTGGAAGATCCATGCGGAAGATAATTGTGAATATCTGATTTAATTGTAGTATCATCAAAATGTGCGTTTTGAGAGACGTTTAATGATTCGGCCATTGTCGCTGAGAACTTTTAAACCAATCGACGTTAAAAAGTATTTCTCTGCAGATGTTAACCACAGTAAAGACTGATGATTATAGGATGATGTCTTTTATATGAATTTCGAATTGCTCCTTGATTAATTCTCAGACCTATGTTTCTTTAGTACTAAGCGTACTGTGAATGGTTCACTTTCACCAAAGTCTATTAATTCGTCCCTTTGCTTAGTCAAATTGATTGTTATATTACTAATTATGTCGGCGTTTACTTCTAAATGTTGAGTATCGCTTGGAGTTTTGTCAAGACGATAACCGGGTGGGACTGAAACGTCAATCTCGCATAATACCTTTACAAGTTTCCCGTTTCAATAAGATCCCTTTATATGGTTGCACTCTACGTGTAGATTAGTGTGTTTAATTATTCTATTATTCTGAACTAAAACCCTAGCATGCGACCAATGCTCTCATTTTTAGTAAAATCAATCCCAAATGAAGTGGTCATCTCACATTAGGTGTATTGTTGTTTGCTCTAATGCTAAACTTTTCTGTGGGTATTTTAGATGTTAGATAATCATTATTCTCATCTAACTCATATGCACCGTGCGGAATACTAACCACTCGCAAATGAGATGGATTTGTTCTAAAATAAAATCTATCGTTGCCTGTATAAATGTTTCTAATGCTTTTGCAGCCGTAAAATCCAACCAACCCAATAACGTATTTCTCCCAAATCTAGTTCTATCGGTGGATAGAAGTTGTAGCTAGCTGTATTACCTACACCGTCTAAACTGAATGTTATAGACATAACTGAGAAAATTTGACGTTGTATCGATTATTATTTATGTAAAAATTGAAGGCAAAGTTGTCCGCAAATAATAGTATTAAATTCTTGATATTGGTTGAAATTATATTAAATTTTACTTCCCCGAACGTAGTTAATCACTTCGAGTGGTGGTCGAAGATTACCGAAGCTATCGTAATACCATACCTTATTATCTCACTTTTTGTAGCAAACCCAATGCGTACCGGGTCCGTTTTGGCTATGTAAGTTACTAATTCCAGATTAATTTTTCCATGATACCTTAGGAATGCTATCTCTCACAAAAGTATCCCTAAGGTAGAATTCATTTTTGGTGTATTTCTTTAAACCAATATCTGTTAACGGTCTTTTGGGTAATCTATCCAGTTTTTTGGAAACGGTTTTAAGTATAACGCACCAACACCAGATCTGTACGGTTTTAGATAAAGTGCACCACCAGCGATCGATTCCATCATGCGATTATGGTGTGATGTCTCTTCTTGCAATTTTTTGCCATTTTTTGCATCATTGACTGCTTTAGCAATTCCCGATGCACCGCCAGCTAAAGCACCGATTGCCGATAAGCCTGAGAATATCGGAATAAGAATTGGTAAAACCCTCCTTATTTAGGTAAGGGAATTACCTTAGGAATATTAATGTTTTTCTTGCCCCCAAACTTTTACTACACGTTTTGCGTTTGAAAGCGCTGACTTTATTGTGTCTGTGAAATTTCTGTTACGTTTAATTTTTTTAGCTATGGTTTTAATAAATGAACTAAATTTCCACAATTCTTCTTCTTCCTCTTGGATAGACGTTTGCACCCCATTCCAAATTTTCTCTTTGCTTTCATGGCCGTGCCGACTGCTAACGCTGCAGCTGGTTCACCTAATATTACATCTGCCGATTTAAAGTGTTCCCAAGCTTTTCCTTCTAAAATTATATCTGCTTTATGTTTACTTTCCAAATCTCGGTAGTCTCTATAACTGATATCATGCAGTTTGCACTGAGCATCCAATTGATTAATGTCTGGGTCTCCGCGTGCGGGTCGTTTCTCTAATTTTGTTCCTGGACCGCAGTACTGGTAACCGGGTAAATGTAGAGTATCGACTAAACCACGACCTGCACTCTTTCGTTTCCTGCCTATCATTTTTGCCAAGATAGATAAAGCAGGGTATTTAAACTTAAATCGAGATCTAAAAAACACTTTACTTTTGTTAATTAATCGCATGTCTCAAAAATGTGAAACCGAACCCCAAAAGGGAGAAACCTGAAAAACTATATTATAGAGATAATACAGAAATTTTTCATTCTTTAATTAAGTATTTGTTGAAAGTAGTTTTAAATAAATATTCAATTTTTATTGTTATCATAAAATAACATGTGAAGATAAGCCCCCCCCCCCCCCCAGAAATACAGCTGCAATTATCATTTATAATTTTAAAGTCAAATTTCATATAAACAATGACATTCAATATTTGCATGAAAATAATACGATTTTCTGTATGTTGCATTTAGTAGATTAATGAACCAACTGATTTTCCGTTCTAGCAACTTAAGTGTTTATCCAAAAATTTCTGATTTTTCGCATACCGATAGATGAAATAAGAGCGCTTCTAATAGCAATTCACGAACTTTTAAACCTTAAATTTTATGTAAACATTTCAAAACTTTTTTTATACAAATATACATGTGCGTATGCATACAATTTGTAGTTTTATATTGTAAATTTTACTTTAAATTGAAAGTAAAACGTAATTTAGTTTTATATATACAAACTAATGAAATATTGGAACGCCTTATTTCTATTTTTATCAAACTAAAACATTGCTAGTTTTTTGTCCTTTAAAATATAATTTTTTAAAGTCAACTACTTAACTTTTAAAACAAAATAAATTGTACTTTTTTTACTAAAAGTTTTATAATTTAGCAAAAAATTATAATGCTATAAGTATCTGACACCTAAGTAAAGAGAGATAATAATTACAGATATAGTTTCATATAAAAGAAAATGCTGCCTTAATGAATGTTTTTACGCTAGGGATAAGTGGGATAGATAGTGTGTATATGTGTGTTAGTGAAATAGAAAAAGTTTTTGAACCGCAGCCAGTACCAAAGGAACTCTTGTGATAAGGTCTGCTCGTATTGCTGAGAGAGAGAAAACGCGATGTGGTTTCCTTATGAAGCGGTCGAATAATTTTAAAATGTATGCAAGTCTAGACGCATAGCTTGCAATTTTAGACTTTCTTTACAGTTTATGCTACATTACTTTATGCAGGTGTTTCATTCTTCCCTTCCACTGCTCACACTTTTTTTTTGGTTAACACATTTAGTTGCATATAAGCTTAAGCAATTTTTATTAAGGCATTTAGTCGGGTTTGGGAAAGAAACAGTAACGTGAGTGAGTAATTGAGTGAAGTTTTCGTTTGTCGCTTTGGTTATATATATATATATATATATATATATATATATATATATATATATATATATATATATATATATATAGTAGTGACCCGAGTGAGTTTTAATTTTTATTTGTTTTATTTGCTCTGGTAGATCAATTATTCCTTTGTTCATTAAAATTTAGTAAAACAACAACACAACATCGATTGAAGAGGTAGATCTATCCTCGCGCTAACCCAAATGTCTGTACATTTACAGGCGTTTGCGCTACGCCTATGGTGCTCGGTTCATATAAACATTCGATGCCTAAATGCTCCCTAGGGAGCCTATCAGTACTGGGGGCTTAGCTAATACATAGCCTGGGAAATTTCCTCTGGAAATCCGTCACTTGGCGGTGGACTTACTCTTGCTGCGAACTATTAACTTCAGACCTCTGTATAGCCTCTTTGAATCCGGAGAGGCTTAATAGCTATAAATAATTCAATTGTAATTATAGGAGCTTCAAACATTTTTCCCATTTCCATATATTTCCTATAAAGTTTCACAAATTTTAATGAATCAAAGCATAACTATTCAATTCTACGATATTATTGGAAATATACGTACACCTTTTTTGTGTAAAAAATGCTAAGATCAGATGGGATCGGATATAATTGTATAAGTTCGGACAAGATCGGGTAGGATCGGATAAGCTCAGTTAAGTTCGGGTGTCTATTTCGTTGCGCTAAACATTTTCGACATCAAATAATTTTAAAAACTATATACTTTTCATTTGTTCGCTTTACTATCGAATACTGCTCTTAAGTACGCTAACCTTATCATTCCTCACGGATTGTTAAATGCGAAAAAGTTCAGCACAAGTTTTTGCAATTTACAAATCACGTCCACATGCGAGTAACTTTTCCCATATGAGTGCTCTTATCTCTATAAAATGCAATACCTTATATACCAGACGAAAACTCTTGGATCCGTCATTTCTCTTTAAATTGCTGAATGGTTTACTTGACTGTCCCTTCCTTCTTCAATTAATCACATTTAATATTCCTGGAAAAATGGTAAGACATATCAATGTATGTTGTGTTAAGCATTACAAAAATCTCTCGATACTTTCAAACTAAAGGTTAAATTTCTGATTTCTAATGACGATGCTTTCTTTTATACTCAATTTTCCATTTAAATGAATTGTAGTGTAATGTTATTAGCAATTCTTATTATACTTGAAGTCTATTTTTGTACATTTTCAAATTATTGTATCTTTTGTTTTTGGGGTTTTCCTGTTAATTTACATTATTATTATAACATCTGATAAGATCGGATATGATCGGATAAGGTCGGATAAAATCGGGTAAGATCGGGTTGGATCGGATAAGATCAGGTAAGATAGGATGTGACCGGATATGATCGGGGATGATCGGATAAGATAGGATAAGGTAATAGCATCCATTCTTTATGTTCCCACAAACTGTTTAAATTTATAAGAATTGCTCCCCCCTGCTTATACCAGCGCACATCAAGTTATAAAATTCATTGATTAGGAATGCTTATTTCCAAGAATTTGACCTTAAAGAGCAGGATCCGATAAGATCGGACATGGTCGGGATACCTCTACAGGTGGCCATTGATTTGTAGGAATTGATAAGCGACCTTGACTTAACCAAATTCCAAGAACTGCTTGGTGACTTTCAATACACTTTGAAGTGGGGACATGTACGTCTACGGTGAGTTAGGATCCGTCTAGCTATACGTGACCTTAAAACGAATCTCGTGACTTTCTCAAATCTAGTTACGTTTTTAGTGACAAAGGTGCGTTAGAAGTGGGGTGTGGGCAACCTTGGCCTTGAAAACAAATCTAGTGACTTTTTCAAATCTAGTAACTTTTCTAGTGACAAAAGTGAGTTAGTATCACCATAGTTATACTACTTACAACAGTGGAAAGATAGTTTGAAAATATATATTTTTGGTAAAAATCACCCAATTGTTGTATTGGTACTTACAAACTTATGTAGCCTACCTGCTTCTTACATCATTGACTAATAAATATAATGGAAGCAAAATTGCTTCCACATTTACCTAAAATAATTCCACACTATCCTTATTCTATGAAATACACTCAATACAACTACTGTAGATATTACAAAAATGATTCTAAAAAAAGGGAATAGTAACTTATGTACTGCAATATTATGTAAACTTTAAAAGTCTGAACAATTTTTGGCGTACGAATAGCAATTACGTAAAATTTATCCAAACATGTAAAAATCATACGCTCAGTTCGTATTTAATAATCATGTGGGGAGCATCCGCCTATATTATAATCAGCGTGTACGTGCCAATAAATAATAATCAAACCAATGACTTAGTGCTTACGGAAGGTTATATCCCGTTGCCCGAGAAAGAATGGTCATTTGTAAAGACAAGTTTATAAGACCTTCGACATCTATGTGCGTTTAGGTGACAACTGTTGGATGTTACATAGAGTATATTATGTATAACGTATGATTCATCCAAATGATACCTTCAAGAATATAGATATCTTTACCTGGATACCACGTTTTGAAAGACGTAGATTAAATGTTACTATACTAGGCCGAGTTATGTAAAGAACCTAACTAATCTCCATGTAGGAGGTCAATATACTATTTGGTTTGTAGCTTACTTATAAAGAAAATTGATAGGGATTACTATACATACTGCTTATATTTTTTCTGCTTCTTTGAAAAGTGCTGCTGTTATAACTATACATTCGCACACTATTAGACTGTGGTAATGACTGATTCCTACCAGTGTATACTGCAATACTTCTCTCATGTCACCTGATCATATTTTAGAAGGAAGTCAACTGGGGTAGAGGGGTGTATTAGGCGCTATTGTTGATTATCAAATATGTCTGGAACAGCTGTATATTTCACAGATATAAGAATATTAATATACAGAGCTCATTCATACAGTTTAATTATGTTCGATGCAATTTTTTGTTACGATGCATAATTTAGCGGAAAAAATTCCTGGCGTAGAGTTTAAGGGTTAGTTTCAATATCTGAACAATGTGTAAAAAAATGTGTAGACATGTTTTTTATACAAAATTTAATTTTACATAGATTTTATCTGTAAAGTTTTTTTAATATGAAGCGACATTTTTATCTAAGTGGGCAGCTTTGCGATTTTTCTTTCAATCAGCATCTAGATCTATCTAGAGCTTATTGTAAAAGAGGTTGTATAATTATCCTAAAAAAAAATTATTTCATTTTGTAGGTTGGAAGGTCGCGTGTTGTTCCACACCAGATACTTTTATTGAATACATGCCATTACACTTTTAACTAAGAATATTGTTTTAATATTACGGCACACCTCGAAAAAATTTCTCTAAATTATGCTTTAAATTTATACTTATACTTGTTTTAACGAAACATCCGTTAAGAGCAGAAATTCTAAAAAATAAATGTGTGAGTATGTTTTATTATAATCAATAAATTATGGTAAGGAGAACAAGATTTGCGCATAAAAAATCAATAAATTAAAAAAAAAATTAACAATGTAAGATTGTAAGCAAACTTAATCACGTAATCAGGAGCATGTGCAACTATTGTAGGGTACACAGAATAAAAGCATATATTTTGAAAATACAGAAATCGCAAATGTGTTGCCTTTTCCTTCTTTGACTAGGTTAAGCAATATAGGTACAGCATTTCCTGTAAAATAAAAGAACGAACTCTGGCACTCCCGTAATTGTGATTTTCCGGGTTATACATTTAATTTTTCTTCGTCGAGTTTGAGTAAAAATTTGTGCCACATTATTCGATGTAAGGACTTTTGTAAGGTTTACTACAACTTTCATTTTATGATCTACATTCCATGGTGCAATTATTTTGTCAAAACAAATGAGTTTTGAACTTCTATACATACTCAGTTGAAAATTTTTGCGACCGCTTTCACCATTAAACTAACTTTGTAATTGAGCTTATTACTTTGTAGTATTCATTAAATTTATATCGAATTGACGTAATGATGTATAAGATATAAGTGCTCCAATTAATATATAAACTTTCTCTAATAAACTATAAATATACAAATTTCGTTAAATGTATGAGTAATACAGCAGTCATAGATCACTGTTTGGCATGTCAGTACAAAATATGTGGGTTTAGACAGAGTTTGTCTTTATTTTGAAACTAATATTTCATTGTATAAAACGAAATATACGTTATGCTGATCTGCAATTAGAACCCTTTTATCTATTTAACAATGTTATTAATTTTAATAATGCTACTCTTTTAAAAGTAAAGTATTGGAGATCAGCGACATTTATAACAAGAAAAATCTTTAGTAGACGTCTTAAAAAATTTGGTAAAGGATGGCCGCAAAATACTGTCACTCGGGACACAAATTGTATAGTTCTGCTCTTCGCAAATCTATCTTAAAAAATTAGGTATGAAATGTAATCGTGGTTGAATATCAAATGGTTTTATTATAGGTTACTGATTAATCAAAATAGTCTAAGTGAACCACACCATTTAGATTTTAAGTCGTCTGATTCAACAATCTTTGATAAGTAACAATTCCTTACCGATACGAGAAGCCTTTTTGAATAATCTTGTTGTTTTGAATAAATTTTCAATCTTCCAATCCACGTATCGTGTCACAACTGTAACTTATGCTTTTATTTTGCAAAAGAAGCCTTCGCTAAGAGATCACTTAGTTCGGTAGCCGCCATAGTTAGCTTAGATAGCTGTGATTAATTCCCAAAATCACATCAAACCTAGGACGGCCAAACTAATTTTAGTAACGTGGGAGGCCGAAATGGGTTGCAAATGAACCATCTTGTGTTTTAATATTTTTACATCAGTTTAGAAACACTAAAATGTACATGGCCTTAATAAAACCTTTGGCATGATACTTTAATCACAATATTTATGTATTATAACTATTTTCGGCTACTTTTCTGTAGTCTACGAATGATTACTAATTTGGCATTCCCAAAGAAACGTGTTCATTCAATTTAATATTCAATATTCAAAAATTCTTCATGCAAGTATTGCAAAAATTAGTTTTTGCATGCTTTGCACTCTTTTTTGATCGTAACCTGTCCATGAATCTTACAAGTAAATTTAGAACAACTATCACATTTATTACTATATTTGTTTGAATTGCCGACACATCATCCTCGTTTACTTGCTAGGCCACTAGATTTTCCAATTTCTCTTGGGGCTTTTAGAGTAAGCTTACATTGCATTTGTAACAGGGAAGCCTCTTCCGTCATGTTACACATATTTTCCCCACGCGGTCATCACAAAAGTTCATACGATGTCGTACAGTTAGATACCATTGAATCGGCTCCCGTAAAGGAGCTAATTTGCCAAACTTTTTTGTTTTATCTCGGGTATTGATATCATTACAACGAAAGAATCTAAATCTACTCCGAAGCATTGCTGCTGTATAGCCCCTCATCTTTACTCCACCAATGATTTTCGTCTTCTTGATACTCCCTAAATCGTCCTGTCAGTAATCATATGCCGATAAAGGCCTTTATCTTGGCACATCTCTCCGTTGGACTGAAAGTAAGCAGAAGCTTTCTGGTTCGTAAATTTTACTATAATGTCAATAATATTACTATAGTGCGAGTCACACCGAGAATTCAGTGTGGCGCGGTATAGGCAATGTATTTGTAATGGAAGGCCGGCACACTGTGTTGCCGGTTGTCCGATGGCTGTGGCAGGGTCGGCTCTGAAGTTATTGTACAGTGCGGCCAAAAAGTTGGACACAAATAAAAAACTTTTTGATTTTTTGCGAACGATACGTAAGAGTAAACTGCTCTTATTTTTGAAAAAATCGGAAAATTTTAGTTGAAAAAATCACTCAAAATTCTCGAATATGAATTTTCAAGACGATCTAAATATCCTTAAACAATTGTATTAATTAGAAAGTTACTTACAATGCATTTACGTGCAAACCAAGCTTATGCGGGAAGATATCTTAATGAGTTTTTAATGTAACTGAAAAGTAAAGAAACAACCCTAAATATAATACTGATTTTCAGTCTTGTTTGTGACTTATTACCGGTTTATTTGTTTATAAATGTACAATTAATTCTCTGTTTATTTTTTCTTATATTAACTTTGCCTGAAATAATTCTTTTGTAATTTTGAAATTTATTGTTTATTATTATTAATTGTTGAAAACATTTAAACAAAGGCGAAGGTGTAAACATCGTCAAACTTCCAACAAGTTTTTAGCGAATCTGCGAGAGCGGCGAAATTTGCCTGAGACCGGACTTGAGGTTTAACCGATCCCAGCATAACGACAACTGGCAACGGTGTGCCCCATAAGACTCCACACTGCATTCTCAGTGTGGCTTTCACTATAGAAATAAATCAAGAGGATGCTTCTGAAATGTTTTCTATAATCTTTATCGTTTGATTCAAGCCCTGATTATTTTCAAAGATATTATGGGGTTTTGTTTTTGATGTAGGCGGGCTTATGTACATCCAAAGACGTCCAGCATAATCTTCTTTCTCAGTGAGCCCGCTCTCTTAAATTCCTGTAGCTTTAAAATAGCTTATTTCGTAATGTATAATATGTATATCGCTACATTCTTCGTATTCCGCATCACCTTTATCGCCGACGCTCTCCTTATCAGACAAAATGTTATAGTCTTTTTCTTGGACATCAGGCAGTTCCTATCAAGCAGTTCCTTGTACAGGGTGGTCAACAAAAAAATTTAAATGCATTGGTATGACTTTTTTTCATGAATCTTAAACAAGCTCGCGAAAACCGCATCCCGATATCTTGTTCCTTACCTAAAATATCGGCCAAAGAAGACTTTATACGAAAATCCCTTAAGTTCTTATTTTTTTTAACTATATTTTTCTGGAATTGTTTCTGTTATGTAAGTTGTGTCTCTAAAAAGGACCGATGTCCTTTAAGCGCCCCCATAAATAAAAATCGAGGCAAGTTAAGTCTGGCGATCGCGGAGGCCATGGAAACAGACTTCCTCTTCCAATCCACCGCTGTTGAAATACTGCATTAGTATGCTCTCGCACATTAATATCAAAATGTGCTGGGCAACCATTCAACTGCGAAAACAATTTTTGCGTTGTTTCCAGAGGCACATCTTCCAACAGCAACGGTAATTGATTGGCCAAAAAGTCAAAAAAAACATTGTCATTTAGGGGTTGCTCGAAAAGATATGGCCTAATAATTCTGCCTCCCAGTATGCCACACCATACATTTAAACTCCAACGTCCTTGGCGCTGAGCTTCACGCAACCAATGGGGATTTCCTGCAGACCAATAATTCATATTGTGCAGATTGACTCTCCCGTCACTACTGAAGGTGTCTTCATCGGTCCAAGGAATTTGAAATAAATATTATCTATTTTCGCGTATCATGCCTAACATCCAATGGCAATAGTTTAAACGAATACCTATATATTTTGATGGCCATTAGAACTTACCTACGGTCCTTCAAAATATTTTGAACCGTTGTCCGCAATATTCTCAACTCAGTGGATAATGTTCTTGTGCTAACATGAGGATTTCCTTCAATATAGCCCAGTACACGGTCAATATTTTCTTGTGTTCTTCCAATTCTTTGCCGTTGAAGCGTAACTACCATTGGCTCGTAAGCTCGCCACTAATCGGTGAAAAACCCTTACAACGCAAGGACGCCGATTTGGATATCGAGCCGAATAAACTCTTTTAGCTACTGAGGCATTCTTCACAAAAATTGCTCAAAGTAACGCGAAAGTATTGACAACTATTGACAATTTGAGGATTATGTATGTTTTGTTTAGGTATCTGTTTTCATTGCCTGCTTCTGTTAATTGCATTTTTCGTATATATCTATAGTGAATATGCATTTAAACAAACAAAAAATAGGCCTTTATTATAACTTTTAGCATTGCTTACTTGCCCGTAGTTATTTTAAAAAGGGTGATTTTATTTACAAACATTTAAAATCGCAATTTCTAGGTAAACTATTCAGCGCCGAAATTGAAGCTGCAGTTTTGTCTACCCATAAGGGGCCTCAGCAATGCACAGAGTGATGGTAAGCATTTCGAGCATTTACGGGGGCATTAAAAACCTTCCTCCTTTAAATCGGTCCTTTTTAGGGCCACAACTTACATAATAGAAACAATTCCAGAAAAATATAGCTAAAAAAAAATAAAAATTTAAGGGATTTTCGTATAAAGTTTTTTGGCCGATATTTTAGGTTAGGAATAAGACATCGAGATGCGGTTTTTGCGAGCTTGTTTAGGCATCGCTTAGCTACCTGTTCATGAAAAAAAAGTCATACCAATGCATTTAATTTTTTTGCGAAAATTAACCGTTTCTGTCGGAATGTCGAACAAAGCGCTTTAGCGACGGCATGCGAAACTAACAAAACTTCAAATATTATAAAATTTGTAGCCCAAGGATAGCTCATTTCAACTCGCCCAAGTTTGTTAAAATCGGCTTAGCCGTTTCGAAGATATAGGGGGTTATTTAAGGAAACCTTTGAATACCCCCCACCACTTAATTTTTAGACATACGTCAAAAAGTGCCAAACAAAAAAAGTTCAGATTATCCTCAACTTTAAAGATCAGTTATTTTTTTATTAGGTTAATACAGCAGAATTCACAGAAACACCACGTTCTTAGATTCAAGATTGCAGTTACGCCCCCTAGCGGCCATTTCTGAAACTTCAAAATATTTTCTAGGTTTTTGTATTGGCCATTTTAGTAAAACTTTTTTTTTGCGCAAGCCTCTACGATGGATAGTTTCCCAGATACAGTACCTCGCATTCCTAGTTGCCCACCCTGTACAACACTCAGATCTACAAAAAATTGTGCTAGCATAGCGTAAGAGTGAGGTAATTATACCACCCACAACGCAATGCGAAGGTTCGAAACCGGGTCGTTTATAATCAAACCGGTTTATGTCAAGTACTCCTATAATTTTTCCACGAAATTTACTTTACTGATCCTTTATAGCAGCTTTCACGAATACGTGAATCCCTAAACCGGAATTTTCAAAACTGAATTGTTTATTATCAGCTTGATTAAAGTTATTTTGTTTATAATTTCTTGCTAACTGTCCATACACAACAATTTGAATTTATTTTGAGTATGAAACGAACGTTTGTTTTAAGTTCCATGCATTTGTATTTTAATTTTTCAATTTCTATAAGCAAGTAATAATGTTAATGTAAATTCTGATTTACTTTTCCGATGATAACGCGAGCTAGTACGCTCAGTAAATATACACATTACTTAAGGTTACTGTATTAATTTTTTAGTATGTATTACCGATAAGACTTCTATACTAAAATGTTCTGATAATGTACAAAGCAACTTCCGCCACTAATTATTTAAACATTCACTCATAACTGACCTATTTATTTATCCCATATTTATAATTATGGAACCATAATTAACATTTAACTGCGCCTCTAAATGTTATGAGGAGTCAGGCAATCGGAACCATTCTTATGCCTAGGATTGGCGATATTCTTTACAGTAGATTCGCCCTAAAATGATACTACAACCCAAATTTTGTTTTATAGGTAAAAGGTATGTGGACTAAACCTTAAGAACAAATTTTGCTAGTCAATCTAAAATTATATCATCAGGCAGGTTTATGAAAGTTTTATAGAATTCGATGCAATCGATTAAATACTTTAAAAATATGAAAGCAACATCGTAATACGTTCTAAAACACTAAAGCAGTTTTGTTGTGGACTAAAAGAAAATTAAGAAATCTTTCCAGAAACAGCAATTTAGATGGTTACTTTTATTCAGCTCCCAAATGGGATTTACGTTTTTTAGAAAAATTCTGAAATTACAATCGATATTTGATATAGAATCTTGTTCAAACGTAAACGGATTTGGTACTTTAAACTGTGTGCACTACCGATCCATGTCAATCCACAAGAACGAAAACGCGCGTTTGCGACTACATAATTTTCGTTTTTCACAAATTCTACACTTAAAACAATTCTTTAGTCAAATACTTCAGATTTTTTATTCAAATACTAATGATGTGCGATACATAACGATTGTTAGTGGCGTAATTATGCTTAAAAACAAAATTTTTCTTCATTGGTATTTAAAGTCTCAAAACGTTACTTTATAAATCGGCCCAAAATAACCTTCCTGCATTTACGGCAATATCTCTTAAAAGTTAAAAACAATGTAATGTTTCATATGACAAATAGCAATGTAGGTATGATGCTTTAGTGAAAACTGATAATAATTAGAGTTATTTTACAAAATATATCCCCCAAAAGAGGCAAGTTCTGCTAATATAATAATAAATGTATAACGCAGATGCAGAATAAACGCTTTTCAGACACGAATAAGATGGGCTAAAGTGATTATTAAGGTGTAGCAGAAGGTAGCTACAAATGAAACATTGCTTGTTCAGAATGTAAGGTGGGTCTTGAAATGAAGAGTTCTTTACTACCGAAAGGTGGAAGTCTTTTATTACTGGGACTGATTGGAAAATGAGATCAATTTCGGATTACGTTTATAAATATATAAGTAAGTTGTGAAACTTATGTTTTAATAATTGCTTATTATGCAAAATTTTTGCTGTAATACTTTAAAAAAGCCAAATGGATACATCTGAGCGTAATGATGCGCTTTACCGAAACATCTAATAACAGAAATAAATAAATAAATTTGCATCGTGATGCAAGGATGTAGAGTGAGGATTGTACATTTCGAATACATAAGGATGTGCGAGTAGGTCATAAATGGAAGGATGCGGGATTTATCAAGGGAATACCAATGATGCCAACATTTTATTACTACACCCATTTAAACGTATCATGAATCCTGATTTTTACTTGAAAGGCAAAATTTAAACATTCGAAACTAACTTTATTTCCATTGAGAAGTGAGTATTTAAAGAATGTTGTCATTTGAATATCTACATAAAGATGTTTACCTTTAATGTTATAAATATTGTTTACATGTTACTGTACCTACTTGTTCTTGAAAAGCTGCGTTGTTTGTGAATCAGGCATTCGAAGGTTGTTACCCACTTACTAAAGGATTCCATAAGTTTAAGAATGACATGAATGCATGTTTAACGTGCGTTACACAGCTTTGTGTTTTTATTCTATTAGGGGCTACTAAATATTTCTAAGGAAAAGTATATATTTTATTTAAACAACTGCGAAAATTTTCGAAAACAGTTTCAGCTTTTAACTAAAATTTGTGTCTTAATGGTGAAACGGTTATGTTGAACTACGAGTGTTGAACGATAGCTTTTTAGACACAGAGGGGTATTAAAAAATGAAATATGCATCAAATTATAACATGTGTGTAAAGCAGCTGCATTAAAGATAAATAAAATGAAAGATTATTACATTATTTTGTAGTGCTTTTCTTTAAATGAATGCGTCTAAGCAATTCAAAAATCTATAGGTAGGTACTTTAATTATGAAAAAGTTCTACAAAAAGGACCAAAGGCTTCTTTTACACCACACTGATATCAGAAATAGTATTAACTAAATTACACCTTCTGATTTTCCAGTAATTTAAATTATAACACTGCAAGAATTTAATGAAATAGACTTTGCTTTTAAATCTATGTAAATCAATGACATTTTCTGCGCTATTCTGGAATTCGGTTAGTAACCTCACTGAGAATTCCCAGAGATTGGAGAATTTCTTATGATAGAAACCAATTGTTACACTTGAAACGCTGACATTCTTAGTAACGAGAAAGTTTTACTTCTTAATAATAACTCCCTTATAAATTGGAGCATTCCAAATAAACAATATTTTTAACTATTATATTAATTTTTATGAAAAGATAGAAACATGTTACAGAATATGTAATGACGGATTATGAAGGATAATTGCAACAATTGATGCATATGCACAAGGTGTTTTTAATGGTGTATGTTAAGAGATAACTGCTACGATTATTTCTCTCTTACAAATTGGAACTTTTTTCAGCAAAGTATTATTTTGAATTATTGGGTAATTTTTTTTAAAATGTGTGTATAAGGTATAACTTAATGATAGAGTTAAGGGGTAATTGTTAAGTATTACCTCTCTTGTAAAGTGAGTTTTAAAGCAATAATATTTTTAATGACTGCTAATTTTTTATAAAAAGACCAGAAATAAGTTACGGAATATGTACAGGGTATCCTTTAAAGCTGGATTTTACGGGACGATTGCAATAACTACTTCTCCCTTGGAAATGGCAGCTTCCAGATAAATAATAATTTTAATCGTTGTGAAAATCTTTATGAATAGATATAAATAAGTTACAGAAAATGTACAGAGTACGTTTTAATGCCGGATCTTAAAAGATAATTGCTTCTCTCTTGTAAATCTGAGCTTTAATAATTGTAAATTGGAACTCTTCAGAGAATTAATACTTTTAATTATTGTGTTAAATCTTATCATAGGAAAAGCTAGTAATGACATCCACAAGGTATTTTTTACTAATACTTTTTAAGGTATAATTGCAATGATTAGTCAATTTTTATGAAAAGGTAGAAATACGTTGCATACTATATACAAGGTGTTTCTTAATGTATATTTTATTGGACAATCTCAACAACTGATCCTTTCTTATAAATTGTAGCTTTTCAGAAAAATAATATTTTTAATTAGTGTGTTAATTTGTATGAATAAATATCAATAAGTTACAAGATATGTACAGAGTGTTTCTTAATGATGGACGTTAAGGGATAATTGCAACGACTGTTCCTTTCTTTTAAATTAGAGCTTTCAGAGAAATAATGTTCCTGATTCTTGAGTTAAATCATATAAAATGGTGGAAATAAGTTACAGTATATGCACAGGATCCTTCTAATGGTCGATTTTAGATGTTAATTGCAATGATTATTTCTCTATTGTAAACTGTACCTCTCCAGAGAATTAATATCTCCAATTATTGTGTTAAATCTTATAAAAAGATAGAATTCAGTAATGACATAGTGCTTCAAAACTTTATATTTTAAGGCGTAATTGCAGTAATTCGTTAGTTTTAATGAAAATATAGAAATAAGTTACATACTATGTACGAGGTATTTCTTGTGTATTTTATGGGAAAATTTCAACAATTGTTTCCGTTTTGTAAATTCTAGCTTTTTCAACATATATTAGCAACATAAATAACATTTTTAATTGTTGTGTTAACTTGTATGAAAAAAACAGAAATAGGTTTATATATATATATATATATATATATATATATATATATATATATATATATATATATATATATATATATATATAGTGCAAACGTTATATTTTATAATTACAATGTTAGTTTTTATGAAAACACAGAAATAAATTACGTGCCACGTACAAGGTATTTCTTAATGTGGATTTATTGGATAATTGCAACAATTGTTTCTTTCTTGTAAATTGTAGTTTTTCAGAAGGATAATATTTTGAATTGTATTAATTTCTATGAAAAAATACAAACAAGTTATAGGGCTTGTACAGAGCGTTTCTTAATGGTGGATGATAATTGAAATAATTGTTTCTCTCTTGTAAATTACAGCTTTCACAGAAGTAATTTTCCTGATTCTGGTCTTATATTTTACGAAAACATAGAAATAAGTTACAGTACATTAACAGGGTGCTTTTAATGGTGAATGTCAAATGTTAACCGCAACGATTATTTCTCTCTTTGTAAATTGAAGTTTTTTGCAGAAGGAATATTATTTTGAATTAATAGAGTACAGGATGTGTATAAGGTATTCCTTAATTGCGGAATTTAAGGGGCAACTATAACCTCTCTTGTAAAATGAGTTTTAATTCAATAATATATTTAATTTCTGTTAATTTTTTTATAAAAAGACAGAATTAAGTTACAGACCATACATAAGGTATCTTTTAAAGCTAGATTTTAAGGGATGATTTCAATTGCTTCTGCCTTGTAAATGGGAGCTTTCAAATAAATAATAAACTTAATCGTTGTGAAAATCTTTATGAACAGACAGAAATATGTTACAGAAGATGTTCACAGAACGTTTTAATGCCACAACGATTGCTCCTCTCTTGTAAATCTGAGCTTTAGTAATTGTAAATTGGAGCTTTTCAGAGAATAGATACTTTTGATTATTATGTTAAATCTTTTCCTATGAAAAGGTAGTAATGATATGTACAGGGTTTCTTACTGATACATTTTAAGGTATCATTGCAGTGATTAGTTAATTTTTATGAAAAAATAGAAGTACGTTGCATACAATATACAAGGTGTTTCTTAATGTATATTTTATCGGACAACTGTAGCTTTTCAGAAGACTAATATTTTTAATTGGTGTGTTCATTTCTATGAATAAATAACAATACGTTAGGTACAGAGCGTTTCTTAATGATGGATGTTAAGGGATAATTGCAACGACTGTTTCTTATGGCCAGCCGTTTTACTTTTTATTATACCTTAAACATAGATCTCATTTTAACACACGATCCCTTGATATTTCCGAAATTCTAACTATTTATTTTAACAAGTTTACATTTCTATTTCTATTTAAGATTATATTTATATTTTTGTTTCTTCGTACATTGCAATATTTAATTTACATGTGTTTTGATTTATATCATCCTTTTAATTTTATTTTTCTGCAATGTTAAATTAATTTAAATTATTCTTTAAGCAGAGGTGGAGTGAACTTTTTTTCGAATTTAAAATTCCCTGTGTTACCAATCAATGCCTTGGTGGTACATTATAACGTACACAAAATACCATCAAATTCTAACATTACCTTCAGGTGGCGCACTGGCCCCAAAGTTTTGAAACAAAGTGATTTTTTTGTCAGATATTACATGTAGGCAACCACCGCTGGTTTTCTGGTTTTCATCGAAAACACTTCCCCCCACTCACGCTCCCCTCTGAGACCGTCTTGATGTAATAAAGCGTTATTTGTGGGTGAAAAATGACTTGCTGTGGCTATCTAATAGAAAAGATCCGTCTGTGAAAGAGATATGTGAAATAATTGCAACCGATTTAATAAAATTGTGGAATAAAGCATCTATTCCTATCATATCTCGACAACAAATTTTAAACAGACTTATCAGTTACTAACAGAAATACAAAAAATGAATAATCTCGAGTAGCTAAAAATAAAACTGAGTTTTACGAAGATGCAGCGAGAAACCTCTTTGACATTGCTATGTGCAAATGTATTTGTGCCGATTTCTGTAAATGCTCAATAAAAATACCTAAAAATGAATTAGAATTCTTGCAAGATCAAAGGGGAAGCCGCAAAATGTATATCGGCACTATAGATATAGAAACAACAAAAGTTTTACAGCGCAGATAATTAAGACAGGAAAAGAAAAATAAATTTCTTCAAAAGCCGCCTGTTGAGCAAACGTTTAGCCCCTAATCACATACTATATTAACTACAGCAAGTGCAGGGGCCTCGGATGATAGTGATAATTTGTCGGGCAGCAAACAAGATCCAGACTTTCATACTAAACTTTCATTGGATGTCCCCTCACCCTCCACTTCAAAAATACAAGTAAAACAGATGAGGCATCGACTAGAAAATCTTGCCACTGCTTGCGACAGGACTGGTGTCTCCGACAGATTAGCATCAATCATTGCCAGTGCAGCTCTTTAAGACGTTGGTTTGATTTCTAAGCGAGATTCTTCAAAAGTAATTGCTAGAGGTAAATTACGACGAGAGCGCCAGAAAATCCGAAATGATTTGCAGAGTTCGTGGTTGATGAGTTCTGAAAATAAAATTACTTTGATGGTCGGAAAGACAGGACCATCGTTCAAGAAAAACGTGGCGTTAAGTATCACAGAAAAACAATTACAGAAGAAGTTTTGGTCTCCGAGCCAGATTATCAGTTACTTTACCCACGTCACGCCTCCTTCTGGAACCGCTAGTTCTATAAAAAATAGCATAATGCAGTTTCTAAATTTGAACTTCGGAGATATATCGACCATTGTTGCTATTGGATCGACGGAACTGCAGTTAACACGGGCTCCAAGAATGGAGTAATTGCATTAATAGAAAGGCAGTTAAATCGACCCTTACATATGCTTGTTGCATGCCAACGAATTACCACTGCGTCATCTGTTCAACACTTTGGACGGCTGTACGTCAGGGCCCAATACGTTCGCAGGATTCATAGGCAAGATGTTACAGCACTTTGAAGACTTACCTGTGGTGGAATTTGTGAAGTTTGAGACAGTGTTATCTGAGATTGATGCGACCATTTTAAGCACTGATCAAAAATATCTCCTTCAAATTTGTCTAGTTGTTACACAAGGTAGCATGTCAACTGACTTGGCTAACAGGCAACCAGGAAAGCTGACACACTCTCGCTGGTTAACCTGTGCAAACAGAATATTGAGACTATATGTGGCCACAAAATCCCCATCGGAAAGTCTGGTAGAGCTTGCTACGTTGGTGATAAAAGTGTACGCGCCAACATGGTTCAGCATAAAAACGAAATCCTCATGCAAATTCGGTCCAGATCATATCCTGACCATGACAAAAAGATGCTCTTATTTGAGGGATGACCTGAAAACAATTGCGTTTGGAATAATACAGAGGAACTCTTTCTTCGTGCATTCTGAGAATATTTTACTGGCTATGCTGCAAGACGAAAGGCAACATATTGAAGAATTAGCACTTAGACGAATACTTAAGGCGCGTAAAACTACTAAGGCAAAGAAAGTAAGAGAGTTTTTGGTTCCGAAAGTGAACTTTGAAGCAAACTACTATTATGACTTGATGGACTGGACAACAGAAAAGATATTCGAGCCGCCATTCACTTCGAAATATAGTGACAGTGAAATATGGGACAAAATTATGAGTTAAAATATAAATATTTGCATTGAAAAGCTTCCTTGTCACACAGGCTGTGGAGACAGTCATAAAACTGGTTACTGACGCAAGTTTGGCTGTTTGTGGAACTGCAGCCTGTGATGGATACATCCGAGCAAGAATAAAATCTAGACAAGAAAAGCCAACATTCAACACAAAATCTCAGTTTTTCTTCGAAGTTCAACGAGCTACCACGCATGCAGATATGACTGAAGACTGAAATAATAAAAACGTGTTTTAATCTTGTAATTCTTTGTAGTTTTAATTCAAATAATAAAGGTAAAGTGGATAAACATATTACTTTTATTTATTTAAATATTTCGAAAATGTCAGTTTGTCAGGGTATTTTGAACACCCTGTATACGTAGTGGGTAATTTTGTTTGTAATTCTATGCACTTAGTTAGATTCCGTACATACATATTTTTTTTTGTTGTCAAGTTGAGTTCTATAGATAAATTTGTGTTACGTGTGTTGCGACCTTTAGGGATGGGGTGTGTGTGGCGAGCTTTAGTTGGTTTTGTTTGCGAATTATTATTCCGTAATTTAGGTTGTTTTTCCTTATTATTCCCCGTTTGTAGAAGTGTAAATATCGTTTATTTGTAAATAGTTGTATATAAGTTTAGATAAGGTTTATTTCGTTTGATTTCCTTAAGATATAATGGAAAGTTTTGTAAAAAATTACGTAATTTAAAGAAAGAACGTAGATTTATATGTATATAATGTCATGCTGGCGACATAAAGACGGTTAATTATAGTGATTCAGATTAATATTGAGTATGTTGGTTTTGAATCGTAGAGGAAGCATGTGGGACTTATTCTTGCTTAAATGAAAATATAGGATATTTATAGGATATATATATATATATATATATATATATATATATATATATATATAATATATATATATATATATATATATATATATATATATATGTGATTATTACCCACACTACTTTAGGGTCAATTGCCCTTACTACTAAAAATAAAAATACAAAAAAGTGTGACGGCGGAGCTATGATTAATTAGAATAACTTAATTAAAACAACAACTTAATTTAAAATATACGACTCCGCTTTCAAACCTTCGTTAACAACTAAAATAATTCGAGATCACACACGAAATCTTGAAAATATTAAAAAAACACAATATTATATTACCTTATGTCTAAATTAACACCTCTCCTGTGTTACAACAATTGAAAATGATGACCAATGACTGCTATGACGTAAATGGAATCTCCTGCTCTGACAAATGATGATGAAAATGTTAATAATGTTCTTTTGTACACAAAGAATTCCTTGATTGAATCTCGTTAAAATGTTACTGCGTTAATTAAAAACTTCTTTTAAAATAATAATTTGTGCGCTCAACTTGCTTGTTAACTTTTATCTTTCAAATAGTTTTACTCATTAACAATCAAAAGGTTAATAACATTATTTAAATAACGATAATTTTAATATACAGCGAAAGTTTCTTTAACACGCTTTGTACGGCAAATAAGTGGCACTACAAGAACGTTAATTTTAAAATTCGCAAAAGCGATATAAACCAATGAGTTCACCGAAGCACTAATATAACACGACGATGATCTCTAGGTACTTGATGACGTTAAATCGAAATCGGCACTAGGTATAATCCTTTGGTGATTGAACAGTTTTAATTAAAATCCCTTTCACAGGTTTTCTTCAGAAGTACTAACTACCTTACTACACAAAAGTACGTTTGTTAAACACCACAAGGTCCAATATATCAACGTTCTAAACCACCCTTTAAGCGTAACAACAAGCGGCACCGTACTACTACTCGATAGCGCGATCAGTTTCAGAATCAAGCAATTATTACCAAAATCCATCTTGGATTTTTAAATCCCTACTCACAAAAATCTTATCTAATTTAATTCCACCAATTAAAAACGGAAGGAAGATAAGCTACCCTATACATAAACTTCGTTTCCATCCGTAAGGGTAGTTTAGCTACTTCTGAAGAAGACCTGTGAAAGGGATTTTAATTAAAACTGTTCAATCACCAAAGGATTATACCTAGTGCCGATTTCGATTTAACGTCATCAAGTCACCTAGAGATCATCGTATAAAGAAACTTTCGCTGTATATTAAAATTATCGTTATTTAAATAATGTTATTAACCTTTTGGATTGTTAACAAGCAAGTTGAGCGCACAAATTATTATTTTAAAACAAGTTTTTAATTAACGCAGTAACATTTTAACGAGATTCAATCAAGGAATTGTTTGTGTACAAAAGAACATTATCAACATTTTCATCATCATTTGTCAAAGCAGGGAGATTCCATTTACGTCATAGCAGTCATTGGTCATCATTTTCAATTGTTGTAACACATGAGAGGTGTTAATTTAGACATAAGGTAATATAATATTGTGTTTTTTTTTAATATTTTCAAGATTTCCGTGTGTATCTCGAATTATTTTATTTGTTAACCAAGGTTTGAAAGCGGAGTCGTGTATATTTTAAATTAAGTTGTTGTTTTAATTAAGTTATTGTAATTAATCATAGCTCCGGCTTCACACTTTTTTTTTGTATTTTTATTTTTTAGTAGTAAAGGGCAATTGACCCTAAAGTAGTGTGGGTAAATAATCCACGATATATACACACATATATATATATATATATATATATATATATATATATATATATATATATATATATATATATATACCCTAAAGTAGTGTGGGTAAATAATCCACGATAGAGCTTGTTTTTTTTGTTTTGTTTTAATTATTATTTAATGCCTAATTATTTACACTGAGGTGTAGTAAAGTAACGTAACTTTATTGAGTGTTTATCACGCTTTTATTTGACAAGCGTGTAGTGCTATTTTGAAGCCCTATTACAGGTGGTTTGCTGAGTTGCTGTCCAGCACACCTGGGATTGATTGCGGATAGGTAAGCGTATGTTTTTTGTATGTTTAGATACGCTATGTACTCGTAATTTTGGCACGACGACCCTTATTTTGACTACCAAACATTCTGGCGCCCAAAAACCGACTGATTACGTCTTCATCCCCTATTTTGACTTACGTACGATTTACTATTCTGGATGTGCAAAATTTAGCATCATCATACCCACACCCAAAACGCTGACTAGTCGGGGCAAAAAGGCCAATTTATCTGTAATCCCGTTCTACCACCCGTTTATACCGTTACAAGTTTTTTTCCATACTTCAAGTCTTCTGCGCCACCTGAAGATGCAAAGTAAAAAAATAAAATTTTATATATTTCAGCAACGTTTAGTAATACAGGGTTAATGATATTCGAAAAAAAATTTTTTTTGCCCTATTTCACCCTAATGTATATTCAATTTAATTACAGGTATGAATTATTACATCCAATATATTTAATTCAAAGCTATTGTTAAACAATGAAAATAAAATTATTTCGTCTACGACTATCGCATTTAAATAGAATTAACATTAATTTTCATTTTAACATTACCATAAAAATCAATCACGTTTTTATTTTAATATTAAAATATAAATCATTTTCCTTAACAGAAATGATTTCCGTTAAGAAAAATTTTAAGGTGACCTCTACTGTTTAATAGCGATTGCATACCATTTGATAGTTACGAACGTCTGCTGATTCATCTTTTAAATTTCAAGATAACCAGGACATAACCTGCTTTACAAAATCGCGGTCTTTGTATTTTATAATTGTATAATTATTAAGTTAGTGTTATAAAATATTACAGGTTCCTGAAACCGCTATTCCATAATAGATTGCGCATAAAAGTAGATTTATGACGTCATTTTCCTTAACAGAAATAATTTTTGTTAAGGGAAATAATTTTTTTTTTTTTTTTTGGTTATGGCGTCAACTACAAGGTCATTGCCATTGCTATCTTTGTTATTTTAATCTCTATCTTTTCCTATTCAGTTTTTGTTGTATTCATTTTCTAATTTTTTTCAAACAACTTTGTTATACGTAAAAACTGAAACAATTTGTTTGTCGTGCATTGTTTGGTTGATAGGATATCCACTACTGATTCTGGTAAATTACATCTTCGTCTATATTGTTCCAGTTTATTGCACTCCACAAGTAAGTGTTTTACTGACATCGGACTTCTACACAAATTGCAAATACTAATTGGTGTATTTGTCAATAGATGGAATGGGTTAGATTGGTGTCCTATTCTCAGACGAGTTAAAACAATGCTTTCTTTTCTAGTCATTAGTGTGTAAGTTTACGACCACTTATCAGTGGAACATGTTGTTTTAGTTCGCGATTTTCGCGGTTCCACATATCTTGCCATAACTCGTCAATTTTTAATTTAATTTGAGACACATTTCAATTCGGCGTTTATTTTGACCATTTTCGTGCTATTCGTATGGCGAGTATATGGGTATGTTGAGTTTTGTGTAATTATCTTCTTTTCGTAACAAGGCATGGTTAAAATGCGAACTAATCGATAGTATTTTGGCAGAATACTTTAATAACAACCAGTTTCTTCTTAGCTTTAAAGGCAGTACTCCTGCTTCCACGTAAAGACTGCTGACTGGACTCGTTGAACGCTCCTATAGCGTATCTTAATGCGAGGTTTTGTATAATATCCAATTTATATAATCGAGTCTTACACGCTGCTCTATAAATTATGCATCCATAATCTATCCTAGAAAGGATTAGGCTTTATATATTCTGATAAGCACCTCCTATTTGCTACTTAGTATTAGCTAGACATTTCATAACGTTAAGTGAGTTTCTTGTTTTAGTCTCTAGTTGTTCAATATGGTACTTCCATGTTAGTGCTTGGTCTAGTACCATTCCTAGAATATTACCCTTTCGACGCATGAAATTAGTTTACCTTTGAGAAGCAAGTTTGGTTGATAGTGTGATTCGTAACTTACAAAATGCATACATACGGTTTTCTCAGTCGATATACGGAAACCAACATCTTCTGTTGTACAATTTCATTTATTCCAACTTGATTTGAAGGTTTGCAGGATGGTCTCGTTTAGAGGACATGTATATCGCTATGTCATCTACATATAAGCAACGACCAATTTCAGGGTTTAAATTACGAGTTAGGTTGTTCACTGCTATAATAAATAGAGTTACACTAATTGGGGAACCCTGTGAATCCGTTTTCAAGGATGTGCGTAGACGACATTCTGTTCTACTCTCACCTTAAAAGGTCTATTACTTAAGAAGGATTTAATAAAATACGCCATATTTCCTCTAATTAACAGCCAAACCTTACGTCAGTAACCAGTTTTATGACTGTCTCCACAGCCTGTGTGACAAGGAAGCTTTTCAATGCAAATATTTATTTTTTACTCATAATTTTGTCCCATATTTCACTGTCACTATATTTTGAAGTGAATGGTGGCTAGAATTTTTTCTGTTTGTCTATCAAGTCATAATGGTAGTTTGCTTCAAAGTTCAATTTCGGAACCAAAACTCTCTTACTTTCTTTGCCTTAGTAGTTTTACGCGCTTTAAGTATTCGTCTAATGCTAATTCTTCAATATGTTGCCTTTCGTCTTGCAGCATAGCCAATAAAATATTCTCAGAATGCACGAAAAGAGTTCCTCTGTATTATTCAAACGCAATTGCTTTCAGGTCATCCCTCAAATAAGAGCATCTTTTGTCATGGTCAGGTTATGATCTGGACCGAATTTGCATGAGGATTTCGTTTTTATGCTGAACCATGTTGGCGCGTACACTTTTATCACCAACGTAGCAAGCTCTACCAGACTTTCCGATGGGGATTTTTGGCCACATATAGTCTCAATATTCTGTTTGCACAGGTTAACCAGCGAGATGTGTCAGCTTTCCTGGTTGCCTTTTAAGTAAGTTGACACGCTACCTTGTGTAACAGAACTAATTTGAAAGAGTTATTTTTTATCAGTGCTTACAATGGTCGTATCAATCTCAGGTAACTCTGTCTCAATCTTCACAAATTCCTCCACAGATAAGTCTTCACAGTGCTGTAACATCTTGCCTATGAATCCTGCGAACGTATTGGGCCCTGACGTGCAGCCGTCCAAAGTGTTGAACAGATGACGCAGTGGTAATTCGTTGGCATGCAACAAGGATATGTAAGGGTCGATTTAACTTCCTTTCTATTAATGCAATTACTCCATTCTTGGAGCCCGTGTTAACTGCAGTTCCGTCGATCCAATAGCAACAATGGTCGATATATCCCCGAAGTTCAAATATAGAAACTGCATTATGCTATTTTTATAGAACTAGCGGTTCCAGAAGGAGACGTGACGTGGGTAATGTACTGAGAATCTGGCTCGGAGACCAAAACTTCTTCTGTAATTGTTTTCTGTGATACTTAACGCCACGTTTTTCTTGAACGATGGTCCTGTCTTTCCGACCATCAAAGTATAAGCCAGTAATTTTATTTTGAACTCATCAACCACGAACTCTGCAAATCATTTCGGATTTTCTGGCGCTTTCGTCGTAATTTACCTCTATCAATTACTTTTGAAGAATCTCGCTTAGAAATCAAACCAACGTCTTGAAGAGCTGCACTGGCAATGATTGATGCTAAGCTGTCGGAGACACCAGTCCTGTGACAAGCAGTGGCAGGATTTTCTAGTCGATGCCTCACCTGTTTTACTTGTATCTTTGAAGTGGAGGTGAGGGGCATCCAATGAAAGTTTAGTATGAAAGTCTGGATCTTGTTTGCTGCCCGACAAACTATCACTATCATCCGAGGCCCCTGCACCTGCTGTAGTTAATATAGTATGTGATTAGGGGCTAAACGTTTGCTCAACATGCGGCTTTTGAAGAAATTTATTTTCTTTTCCTGCCTTAATTATCTGCGCTGTAAAACTTTGTTGTTTCTATATCTATAGTGCCGATATACATTTTGCGGCTTCCTTTAATCTTGCAAGAATTCTAGTTCATTTTAGGTATTTTATTGAGCATTTACAGAAAACGCACAAATACATTTGCACATAGCAATGTCAAAGAGGTTTCTCGCTGCATCTTCGTAAAACTCAGTTTTATTTTTAGCTACTCGAGATTATTCATTTTTTGTATTTCTGTTAGTAACTGATAAGTCTGTTTAAAATTTGTTGTCGAGATGTGATAGGAATAGATGCTTTATTCCACAATTTTATTAAATCGGTTGCAATTATTTCACATACCTCTTTCACAGACGGATCTTTTCTATTAGATAGCCACAGCAAGTCATTTTTCACCCACAAATAACGCTTTATTACATCTTTATATGTAGGTAACATTGTCTTTAAACTTTCAGGGCCACCAAATACGGGACACCACGAACCCTTTCTTGTTTTAGGCATTTCGCTGAGTGATCAAAACGAAGTTCGCGCGATTATTTTAACAAATATGCGTGCGCTCCGCCTTAATGTGACTAATTGACTGACTGCAGTGAAGTGGCGGCAAAAGAGGTGTTAATTTAGACAAGGTAATGTAATATTGTGTTTTTTTAATATTTTAAGCATTTGTATTTTTGTTTATACGCATTATCGTATGTTTATATTTATCTTATTTTTTATTTTATTATAGCTTTGTTAGGTTTTATAAATTGTTTTAATTCTGTAAAACCCTTTTGTGTTACATAAAAGTTTTTTGTCAAATTGCAAGTTTACCGAATTTTAGAAGCGTAAAGTTTTAACGTAACGAAGTTACAGTTTTTTGTTTTTATTGAGTAATAGCGTTAATAATATTTAGTGTTTTATTTGATTTTTAGTTGAGTATTAATTCATTTAGAGTTCATTCTAGAGCTTGTTTTTTTTGTTTTGTTTTAATTATTATTTAATGCCTAATTATTTACACTGAGGTGTAAAAGTAACGTAACTTTATTGAGTGTTTATCATGCTTTTATTTGACAAGCGTGTAGTGCTATTTTGAAGCCCTATTTCAGGTGGTTTGCTTAGTTGCTGTCCAGCACACCTGGGATTGATTGCGGATAGGTAAGCGTATGTTTAGACACGCTATGTACTCTTAATTTTGGCACGACGACCCTTATTTTGACTACCAAACATTCTGGCGCCCAAAAACCGACTGATTACGTCTTCATCCCCTATTTTGACTTACGTACGATTTACTATTCTGGATGTGCAAAATTTAGCAACATCATACCCACACCCAAAACGCTGACAAGTCGGGGCAAAAGGCCAATTTATCTGTAATCCCGTTATACCACCCGTTTATACCGTTACAAGTTTTTCCATACTTCAAGTCTTCTGCGCTACCTGAAGATGCAAAGTAAAAAATAAAATTTTATATATTTCAGCAACGTTTAGTAATACAGGGTTAATGATATTCGAAAAAAATTTTTTGCCCTATTTCACTCCACCTAATGTATATTCAATTTAATTACAGATATGAATTATTACATCCAATATATTTAATTCAAAGCTATTGTTAAACAATGAAAATAAAATTATTTCGTCTACGACTATCGCATTTAAATAGAATTAACATTAATTTTCATTTTAACATTACCATAAAAATCAATCAAGTTTTTATTTTAATATTAAAATATAAATCATTTTCCTTAACAGAAATGATTTCCGTTAAGAAAAATTTTAAAGTGACCTCTACTGTTTAATAGCGATTGCATACCATTTGATAGTTACGAACGTCTGCTGATTCATCTTTTAAATTTCAAGATAACCACGACATAACCTGCTTTACTAAATCGCGGTCTTTGTATTTTATAATATATTGTATAATTATTAAGTTAGTGTTATAAAATATTACAGGTTCCTGAAACCGCTATTCCATAATAGATTGCGCATAAAAGTAGATTTGTGACGTCATTTTCCTTAACAGAAATAATTTTGTTAAGGAAATAAGGTTTATTTAGTATTCAAATAAAAATGTAACTTGTTTTCATTTTAATATTTGAATAAAAATCATTGTTGGTAGTATCAGTTTAAGCGCATTCACAATTACGTTTCAATTTAAAATATGAATACCACATGACAATTGAACTTAAATATGACTTAATAATGTGTGAAAAAACTATTTTGTGTTTTTTATTAAACTTCTTTTAAGATCCCCCATAAGTCAGAATATAACATAATAATTTTTTTTAAATGTGTCCACTTAGGAAATAAAACTGCAAAAAGGTTTGACTAATAACTACGAATTATTCCAAAAAAATAGTCCCTTCATTTTAGTTTTAATTTGAAACAGAAATGAGCAGTCATATTTGAGGAGGAGCTATAACAATATTCAATTACATTTTAAATATGTATGAAATTTCAAGAAATACATAAAGTAGTATACTTAGTTTTAAGGATTGCATTTAATAAAAAATTTGTAACAGGATGTAGGGCTTGAACAGTGTGTTTCTTAATGGTACATGTGAAGTGGTAATTGCCACGATTGGTTCTCTCTTCTAAATTAGAGCAAATATAGAAATAAGTTAAATTTCATAAACAGGAATCTTTTAATGGTGGATTTTTCTCTCTTGGCAGAGGATTAATACTTTTTATTAAAGTGTTAAATCTTATAAAAAGGTATAAATAGTGTACAGCGTATTACTTATTGTTGATTTTATTAGATAAATAGAATAATTGTTCCTTTCTTGTATATTGTGGCTTTTCAGAAAAATAATATTTTGAATTATTGTGTTAATTTCTATGAAGAAATACAAATAATAAGATACATAGCATGTACCGAGTGCTTCTTCATGGTGGATGCTAAGGGATAATTTCATGGATTGTTACTCTCTTGTAAATTATAGCTTTCAGAGAAATAATTCTCCTAATTCTTGTGTTAAATTCTACAAAAAGATAGATATAAATTACAGTTTATGAACTGGTTGCTTTTAATGATGGTGTTAATTGCAACGATTATTTTACGTTTTGCATAAGGAGTAATTTTATTTATAATAATAATGTCGTTTATTAGATTTATGAAGTTCCCAACGAAAACAAAATTTGTCGTGAATTACAATATGCATAAAACTAAATTAAGGGTCACTTACATAATTTAAAAGGGTGAAGTTCAGATATTCATCTGTACAGCTAAATATTCTGCTCTTACACTTAACCCTGAGATGATATTTTTGAGTGGTAAAAATGATTGTTATAAAAAAATAAGTTCATAATAAATATAGTCATTGTGATGGAATTGGTTAAACATATGTGCAAGATCGCAAGTTACATAAGTTCATAATAACATATAACTGAGTGCATATGTGATTATATATCATATTTTGAGCTATATGATTCAAGTTTTACAGTTATTACATTTTAATCATGGGTATACAAGACAATTTTCACAATAGTAGTTACCGATCACCTTCGGAAGATATAAATTATGTATTTTATTTAATATTCTATCTTGTCCTGGTAGCACGATCTGCTTCAGTTCTAAAATAAAAGAAAATAATTTGTATTAGATAACATGTAGGTGAAGTACATTGCATGATTAAAGTTAATGAAAAAGACAATGTTAGAAAGATAACTTATGAAATTGTGGATAATGATAGTGAACAATAATTATAAAAATAACTTATATAATTGTGTTAAAAGGAAGTGTTGCAGCATAAATTGATATTGTTGATGCAAATTAACTTAGTGTGATGAGAAAACAGGTTATGGCAATTTCGAACTCCGATAGTGACATACAATATTACATTTTAGACTACGTTGGATTTAAAATTAGTGTAGTTTTATGTTCTTGGGGTTGTAGAATCCAATTATGACCATAGTTTTCCTGTGGAGTTTGGAATAAATTAGATTTAACTAAATTTCTTTATGTGAAAATTCTTAAATATTGTAATTATTTATAGCTAAGTATTTTAAAAGCGAGATATGGCAAATAAGGTATAATTTTGTGTAGTACCTAATGCTTATAATATTAATATAATATAATATAAGGTGAAAGCATGTTACATTGTTAAGGGCATGTAATCAAAATTAAAAATGTTAATTTTATAACATAACCTAAATAAAATAAAAACAAAGCATTTCGAAAATTTTAAACTACTTAAACAAAAGTGAGGTTATAGTAAATTACCTATAATACGTGAAATGTCAAATCGATAAACAAAAGAAATGTTAAATAATGTTATCAATTTTTATTAATAACGGGACCCCATCCGAAGGAATATTAAGGACGCTGTAAGTTAAATGAAACTCATACTATTGATTTAGATTATGTTTATGAATAATGCTTATCACCTATGTTAACATTTGTAAACAATTTAATCAGATTATATAACAGTTATCGAATAGTAACGCGATTCATTAATTACATATTAATATCAGTTTAAAGTCAAATTATACTTACAGAAACGGAACTTTATTTTGTTGTTCAGCCATGAAGCACATAATGCACACGTTCAACATGATTATAAACAAACAGATATCCTCATGATATATATATATATATATATATATATATATATATATATATATATATATATATATATATATATATATATATATATAGTGAGAGAGAGAGAGACATTTCATTTTTTTACTCTGAACATAGACCATGTTCAGTTTTAAAACGACATTGTCAACGCAATGCTAAAATTCTGCCGCAATCTGATCTTTAGAAATGTAAAAAAATGCATTGAAAGGTTTTTTAGGAAATGTCAAAAACTGTTGATATGAAATGTATCTAGCTCAAGAAAGTAGTCAAGATGTGCCATTTCGAATATCTGTTATAATTAATTATTAATATTATTCATGTTTTCAACATGAGGTTATCGAGAATTCATTCATTTTGAAATAAAATTTTACTCTAATCGTGTAACTTAATTAAGCAAGAAACAACTTCTTAATAAATTTTTTTTTACTAAAAGCTCTTTATTCTTGTTAAATGTATTAAATATTAGTTTACAAAAAAAAATGTCCAATTTTGATCCTCTTCCGTGAAGTTTCTAAATTTATACTGTTTGTATGTAAACTTTTAAACTTTTGAGACTGAAAATCGGGAAAAAATTGTGAAATGGAAAATGTTCATTCTTCTTCACCATAACAAATACATTGCTTCATTTGATCAGTAACAACGTGGCATCTCCTTGTTCTTTTGTGATAATTCGTCACGATGCATGGTTTACTATTAAATTTTTTAATTATTAAAAGAATCAAATTGCCATGACGGTCGAATTTTAGCATTGCGTTGACACTGTCGTTTTAAAACTGAATATGATTTATATTCAGAGTTAAAAAATATCTTTGTATAACGGGATCACATAAACATAAAGTAATGTAAAAGAAAATATAGCTATTTGGAAAAAAAGATAAGAATTAGAATTAACGAAAGTGTGTTGATGAAATGAATACTTGACAAACATACAAAATAAAAGAAAAAATGAACCCAAACTTTGTTTATTCAAAGTGATATTGATGAGATAAGATATAAACTGGTTAAGGCTAAGTCTCTTTAATTTATTGTTTAAACAATTGTAAACTTTTATGAACTTATACGAAAAAGATCTCTCAAACAATGTGGTGTGATGTTTGGGTGGTTTTAGTGAATTAACAAATCTACCATTATCTGAAAAATGTATCTTTTGATATAAATAGGAGGGGTTGTTATAATTTTATGGTATAAGATAGCCTCATGTATATATCTTCTATTTCCCATAGATAACCATTTCAGTTCCGTTAATTTATGAGATATATGCAGATGTCGACTTATGCCAAAAATTAAACGAAGACAAGAATTTTAAATTTTTTTAATTCTCTTTGAATCTATCAGCTGTAAACACGGTCGACAAACGTTGTCGTAATATTCAAAGTTAGATAAGACTAATGATTCGCAAAGCATTGCTTTTATATTCTGATTCATAAAATAACGATTACAAAAAATCAGTTTTAAGTTAGAACAGCATAGTTGCCGATTTGGCTAGATTTATTGTTAAATTGTGATTTTTGGCCACTTCTGCGAGGTTAAAAACGTTATAATTAACATAATTATTTTCTAGCTCTACTTTAGCATAAAAAGTATATTGTAATTATGTATCATCGGCATACTAATGGCAAGTTGTGTATTTTAGGTGTTTAGAAAATGTGGCAGTATATAGTGTGAATAAAAGTGGTCCAAGGACTGAGCTTTGTGGAACACCATAGCTGAGTGTAGAATGTATAGATTTTTTACCATTTAAAATTACTTGTTATCTTTCTGTGAGATAATTTTTAAGAAGCACACAATCTTTTCTGCTAAACTCAAAATAATGCAACATACTAACTAACATTTCATGATCAATTGTGTCAATGGCCTTAGAGAAGTATAATTACACTAACAAAATTAATTTATTTTTGTCAACAGCATTTAAAATATCATGAGTAATGTTAAGTAATGCTGTCGAACAACTATATCCGTTACGGAAACCAGACTGATATTCAGGTGAAATATAAATAGTGTCTAAATAAGATCTAATTTGCTGTCCCATTATTCTTTCCAAAATCTTCGACAATACGGGTAATATGCTGATAGATCGAAAATCAGAATAACTATTTGGATTGCATTTTTCCTTTATCTACTACACTTCGCTTCAAGCAAAAATTAATGATATGCATTGTATAAGGTGCTAGAAACGGACAGCACAAACAAAGCATTTTATACTGATGCCACAAGAACCAACTGATTTTGTATTAATTGTGTATATTTCTTATAGTACGTCTATTTCTGGTACCTCCCTCAATTCATATTTACCGGTAACCTTGTGACGAATGTGTTCCTCATAATACTTGATAGTCTGCGTACATTTGTTTGAATTTGTATTACAATTCCTAAAAATTATATTTAACATTTCAACATCATTAAAATTTGGAGGAACATCCTTGTTACTTTTGCTACATATGTCCATTTTCTTTAATATTTCCAAACGTCACTTTTGTGTTTACATAATTCAAACTTAAGATAAGCTTTCATTTCTTTCTTGATGGCTGATGTGACATAATTTCTTAAAGATTTGTAGAAATCCCAATCTGCCACTTTTTTAGATTTTTTTAAATCCTTTGGAGTTTTATTACGCAATACGCAATGAAATCATTAAACGCACAGTTTCAGTGAGCCAAGGAGATTTTAGCTTGGTTATAGGCACAGTTTCAAGTGGAGCGTAGTGGTATTTTGAGTGATAATATAACACTATTAAGAAATTGTATCATCAACATTATTAAGAGAATAAATACAATTCCAGTCTGTAATTATTAATTCTCTATCAAAGTCACATAAATTAAGTGTACTGAAATCATTAAAAGTGACATAACGAGGGGATTAATACGCTCATTTTTTACAAGAGAGCAACAATGTATTAAAGAATGGTCCGAAACAGTAATTGTACCAAATTGATTAATTTCTTTATGTTTAGGAACAATGATAAAATCTATTAAAGTTCTCTGTGTAGTTCTAGTTGATTAATTTATGATTTGCTTCAATTTCAAAATTTCCAGTAATTGATAAAACTGAATGGTTGAAGCATAATTTACTTTGAATAAGTCCATATTGAAATCACCTACACAAATCAGCTCAACACTTTGTGATAACATTTGAGCATTCCTGTTTGCTATAGATAACTCCAAAATTAGTGATAGTGTTATTTAGATTTAAGCTAACCCAAATACGTTCAAAAAATGCATTTTCTTCACTACTTTTTATTACTTTATATTTAAAATACTTTTTTAAATAAATTCCTGTTCCACCACCACGCATGTTTGATCCTCTATCTTTATGTTGAATTATATCCCTCTATAAAAATAACATCATTGCTTACATTTGCTGTTAACCAGGTTTCCATCACCCCCACAATATCATAAGCGTGTGTTACGACGTGCAGCTTAAAATCTGTAAAGTTACTTGTTAAAGAACGAGCATGTAAATTTGCTATTTCTAAGAAACTACTAAATATATATCAATGAAAAATATTGTACCTTTGCCTAATTATCAAAATTAATGTGTACTTTAATGTACATTTTTAAGTTGTAATACATCTTTAATCCAAAATATTTTACTAGTACCTGTAGCTCGAACATAAATATTTCCATTCTTTGTCCACATATACTTTACATTATTAGCTTACGTAGATTGAGTTATTTTGCATCTTAGCATGACTTGAGATCAAATTTAAATCCTTCACAAACAAGTTCCTCTTTATTTTCCTGCATCCTACAAACTCATCTATATCTAGCCTTCTGATAAACTTTAATACGATTTTCTTATCTTGAGTGTGCTTACCTATACGGTGACATGCATCTATCATATCAGGCTGCAATTCAAAATTTATCGCTCGACCTGAAGCTTGCATAATTGTTACAACATTTTCTTTCCTGCATTCGGGAATCCCAATCACATCGATACAATTTTTTTTTAATATTGCTCCAGATCGTGTACTTTTTCCTTTCGTTCTTAGTTTTCCTTATTCAAAATTGTACATTTGGTCTCCATCGACTCGTTTTTATGTTCAAACTCTTGAATTCTAGAATTTTGAAGTTGTATTTTTTTATTAAGATCATCTATCTTCTCATGGCAAACATTTATGAAGTTAAAACATTCTTTTAACACTTGATACATTACGTGTAGTTGATTCATTATTTCCCTTAATGTAGGTACTTTTTCAACTACACTGCACTTATCGCAAGACCAATTATTTTATATTTTGTCTAGTTTATCTTGTGGTATATTAACGCACACAGACTGACAATTATTTTGACATACGCTGTAATTTAAATGTATAGTGTTCGAATTAAAACTTCTACTGCAAATGCATCATGAATCAGCTATGTTTCTAATGGAAAAACGAATTTTAACACCGTTAACTATCAAATTAAGGTTTAATTTTGTAGTACACGTCTTTATACCACTTAGTTAAAATATTATTTGCACTTCCACTAATTTAATTTGTAATTTTTCCAATAGTTTTTAATGAATTAACGGAGCAGCACATAGCTTACGTCGTACGGCTTTCGCCTCCCCACTTTTCCCTACTTTATTTATGATGTTTACTTGTAAATTAGTTGTATATGTACAAGGTGTTTTTAATAATAGATTTAGCGGTTATTTGCAACGATTGTTCCTCTCCTCCAAATTGGATCCTTTCGGAGAGATATCATTTACAACTGTTGTGATAATTTTAATGTAAAAATAAAGAAAAGGGTAAAAGACTATGTAAGTTTTCATTTTGTGTTGAGCAATTTTCCATTTATCAATATGTAGATTATGTTTCGTTGTAAGGTTATTTTAATGTACCCTGTATGTGTAGTATTTTGATAACGTATGTAACATGTTTTGAATGTAGCTGAAATTAGTTTGCATGAAAATAATTTTTTTTGTGTATGCGTAATGTAAGTTGGTGTAATTGATACGCCACTGCAATTTAGTGAGTCCTTGGTTATCGTGTGAAGGAATATTTGAATGCTGTTGAAAGCGTTAAACTTGGTTAAGAAATAATGTTTTGAGTAAATCCTTATTGATACGGCACCGGTAAAACTACTGGTCTTTTTGCTATTGTGCTTGGAGGAATTTGGACTAAAGAGATGGTTATAGACGTATGAGTGAATGAGTTTATGATATATTGATATTTTATTAACGTATAGTAAAGAATATTGATGCATATTTTTGTTTGTTGAAATTTTTTAATATAATAATGGCAAATCGATGCATGTTCAAAAATGAAGTTGATAGAATGTGAGGGAGTTTGCGAAATTGTGTGGAAACAGAATTCGCCCACATGTGAAATTTGCGTAGATAGTTGAGATATCTGGTTAATCTACAGTGTTGTAAGACCCTTTCTGGTAGGTCGTACAAGAATATTCCACTATGTGGATTTAAGTGCTCTTTCGGCTAAACTCAGTTGAAGTAGGGATGGGTTTCGGTTGACTCTTATTCTGTTAAATAAGTTTTTGACACCTCAGGTTTATAACATGTATTAAACACGTTTGTTAAATCTTACAAATTCTTTTTTCATGTATCAACTTAGCATAATTCAATATATGTACATTTTAACTTAAATACTCAATTTCACAATTGTCAGGTAATTGTATTAAAACTAAATGAAACAATATTCGTGGAAAATAAATGAAAATAAAAATTCTATCGTACAAAACCTAAAATAAAAATTATGTTCTGGCTGGTGGGTAGGCCACCCACTATACCTCTCGGTCCTACGGGCTTCGTATTGACGTGATCTATTCCCCTTGGTTCACACGTGTTTGAGTCGTTGGTAGAACTGTAATGAGAATTACGTATAATAAAAAATATAAACAACCAACTGACAGTTTCTAGCTTTCTAGTTTCACCCTTAAAAAAGTTTTGATTAATCGATGTGCGGTTGTGAGTGTTTTATACAAGGGTTGATTGTTTTTCAGGTAATTTACTTCCTATAATTTTTAAATGCAAAATTATTAATACGAGATTTCTACAATGGAATTTACTGTTGTATATTTAGCACTGTTTGTTATTTTGTTTCTAAGATATACGGGATCCCGTTTGTCAATCTCTATCCAATTAGTCAATGTACTTTTAATTTTGTTTACAAAGTCACGGTGGTTTTATTGATGAGATTATCGGAAGGTCGTCTTTATCACTCACAACGGAAACGTCCTTGTATATTAAAAAGGTATAAAATAATTTAACGAGATTGTCAATGAATGTTTATAGGGTAAAATTGTAAAATTAAGTTAATCCGGCTTCTCTAAAACACGACTTATTATTTTTCTTTAATGCAAAGTGAAAATATACTAAATTTTTAACACAATATTACGGTCGGCGTAACACCAGCTCTTGATCGCTGATAGCAGGTCAATGTTATTGGTTTCAATGTACTTAATATACGTAAACGAGAATGAAATTAAAGGGGTTTGTAAATTAAGGATCTTTAAATAGGGTTAGGGATGGTTGACTAAAATTCTTGATTAGAATTTCTTTTTATTTAATTTACAATGACTGGAATATTTCCAAACTAAACTTCTTGATTGTACTGTGATTATTTTTAATCGGTTTCGTTTAATAAACCAGTATTTTTGGAGCAGGTTTGTTTTCCGGTGAATTCGGATATGCTTTTATAAGTTATCGGGGCTGGTTGGAAGTTCCATATATATATATATATATATATATATATATATATATATATATATATATATATATATATATATATATATATATATATATATATATGTAGAGACATTTCGTGCCATAATTTATAATGTGAGATATTTTGGGCAAAAAATTTTTTAGATAAAATTATTAATATATATTTTACCTTAGTTGCAAATTTACATAAAATTATCTAGTTACTTTATATCAATTCTGACTAATCAAATTTCCAATTTTCAAATTATTAAATACTTATATTTATATTATATAAAACATCTATTATTTCCCAAAACCATCATAGTTATTACTTTGAATTATATAACTACCAGGATCACTTTAAACAACGGTATGTGTATTTTATATTGTAACCCAATATTATTGTTTTTATTTTTATTACTAGTTTCACTGATGACGACAGAGTTTCTGTTGAAATATATTTGAATAAAACGTTAGTGTTGTGATTACTTTATCCTAGTGCCCCTTTGCCCAAAATATCTCACATTATATATATATATATATATATATATATATATATATATATATATATATATATATATAGAATCTAAAGGTTTTCTATGACATTTGATGGATAAGCTCCCCTGCAGTCCAAGTTAGAAAACTCAGAGCTAGACAGAGTAACTTTTATTAATAGGGAATTAGAGGAATAAGCTCCCCTGTAGTCCAAGTTAGAAAACTCAGAGCTAGACAGAGTAACTTTTATTAATAGGGAATTAGAGGAATAAGCTCCCCTGTAGTCCAAGTTAGAAAACTCAGAGTTAGAGAGAGTAACTTTTATTAATAGGGAATTATGTGGTGCGTTTTTGTCCTCCGAAAAGAGCCTATCTAATCGTTGATCCCACGGACGTCGCTAAAATGCCTCGCCAACTGAATAGGACCGTAACGTCCTTAGGAGACCACCGAATTTCGTCAGCAGTTTTCCTAAGTACAGTACTAATAGCTAGTTCTCTTCAAATCGGGATTTATATAGGTATTAATCGGTAAACAGGTAATTGCAACGTATTTTCTTTTGAATTAGTTTGAAGTTCAGCTGGGAATATTCAACAATTTAAGTTTATACTGGATATACTTTAAGAGTAGGTCAGGTTATGAATTATTCTCGACGGGAGAATTTTCAAGAAGTGCAGGATTTCGGATTGGTAATAATTTATATCAGGTAATAAATTATTATTGCAACGGAATTGTAGACGATATTATACAGGAAATCTACGAAGTTGAGTATCGTAGACAGAGAAAGCTGAATTTTGTGTAAATTTCCGGTTTCATACCTGCTCTAAAAGGGGGGTTTAGGTGGGACGGAACGCGATGGGTTTGCACATCCATTAGAGGGGATACTGTGCGCACGAAAATTGTCGTTTGTTATCATACCTGGATTCTGAAAGCGTAAATGATTTGTTATTTACAAATTATCTTTATAATTTCTTTATTTTAAAACTTATTTCGCTCACCGTATTTCTGGGTCGTTACAGTGTGAATGTAATTGCAATTGATGATTTCTTCGGAAACCTTTCAGTCAATTTACAAATTAATTCAAGATGGCCACGTTTATTTCGCATCGTTGGCGTCTTCTTCCACAATGGAACCTTCGACGCGGCATAGAAATGCACGAAATACTCAATTGGGGTAGGTGAATTTTGACCTTAGCGCGAATTTATTGTGACGTATTGGCAACATGGCGGGCAAAAGCTATATAAGCGAGTGTCAAATTTGAGGAGTTAGTTAGCTAGTTGGCTAGATAGTTCAATCAAAGCTTGATTAAAGGTCGCACGCGCGTGATAACCATTAGAATGGTTAGTGTAGGGATTTATTTGTGAAAAATATAGTTTAGCAGAGCAAGTATAGCGACTACATTAATCCATAAGGGGATAAATCGTATAGACATTCATAAATACATAATTTAATATATTGTGATTTGAAGGATAACATTAGTGATTTTCTTCAAAAAATAAAAAAGTGTTTAGGCAGATTAGAAGTTAACACAGCAAATAATTTGTTATTAGTGTTCAATTGTGTGGACGCGTAATATTATTATAAAGAGAACTGAAGGTAACTATTTAAGAGACCGAAAGAAAAGTTGATAAATTTTGTTAAGTCATTGGTGATCATCAATGACATTGAATGTGTACAATCGTTAGCAATGCCAAATTGATTGTATAAAATCGAATAAGAAATTTAATGTGTATATGAAAGTCACCATTTTTCCATAGATAAGGTGATTTGATGTTAGGCTAAAGAGCCGCTATACCCGGTATGCGAGTGAGCAAACCATGGATACTGCATTAGTGAGTACTAGAACTAATTGAATGTTTTGTGTGTACTGCATCTAAGAATTTAAAAAGGATTACCGAAAGTAGGTTATATATGCTACAATTACCGCACCGAAAAATGATTAATTAATGTAATACGTAAGAAATAGATTTAAATTTTATTGAACCAAGACAAATACGATTATCTTTTAAGTACATTTTTTTGTTATTGTTGCGTTAGTTCGGCTCATTCAAAGAAAAAATAGGTAATCGATCTTTAGCCATTTTGTTGTTTTTGCTGTTAGGAATTTGGGAATTTTAGTCTTAATGTATTGATGTGCGAATTTGACAATATATATGCACTGTTTAATTTATTCTATCATTTATTTGTGTCAGTTGTGTGCCTAACTGGTTACACCTTCTGATAAGTGTAATTAGTCTTTGCATATTTTCGAATTTAAGGATCGATTGGAAATTGCCTAATGAGCCAGATCGATCACAAAATTTCATTTTAGATCTGAAATATTAATGCAGAACACTACTAACAAAGTACTTACTATTTTTTTTTATTCAGCAAAAATTACAGTGTTGAAGTATTAAGTTTAAAGGTATTAATGGTCTAAATACGATTTTAAAGATAAGGCATTAATAAAGTATAACGATTTTGTAGATAATACGAGCACTAGCCGCTCTATGTTTAAATTATTCAGCAATCAACGAACATTTTGTTGAGATAAAAATTTATTATTAAACCGATTTCGTTTATTTTATGTAGAACTTTCTAAATTGGGAGTATTTAATTCAAAGTTTTATAACATTTGGAAGTATAAATTTATAGGTATACGAGGGATACTTAAACAGTATTCATGTTAACGTCTCACGATTTGGGATTTTCATTTTTACAGGGTGTGTATAATAAGCTTGCGACGACTCGTGTATTTCAGAATTTTCTTAAGCTTTTGGATCAATTTATTTTGAAGTGTGATTGAATTTGAATGGTGAGTGGTTTTGCTGAGTAGCCTGCAATCCTGTCTTCCAACGTCAGATAGGATTAATTTACCATCCCGCCTAAGACTTTATTTTAGCAAAATTTAAGATTATGACGGCGCCTAGATACATTTTTTCCCGGACTGAGCTTTGTGAGTTGTAGACTAATGGTAAGTGTAAAGTGTTTGAACTACTTTTTAATCATTTCACTCCTTATATTGACCACGGCCATTTTCACTGCAGCTGGCTTGGCAACCCGCTTATTTCGGTAAGGATACACGACGCCTAGTGCAGTTTGGACGTGTAACATCGTGATATTTCCTTCCTCCTCTTTTTCAGTTTTTAATGTGCTTATTGCAGTATCCAAGTTATCGTAAGTATTGCACGTATCATTTTTTGAACATTTTGTCTTAACATTAAATTTTGTATAAAATAAAAATAAAACCAGAGGAAATTCCAACAGGATTTTAATTTTCACTTTCGTACAAAGAGTTAAAAATTCTTTGTCGCCTTTACGGGCTGTATCGTAATGAGAAACATGACGTGAAATTGTATTAATATGATTATAACTTCTCGTATCTCTTCTTCGCATCATGAAGTGTAATATCTTGGTTTATTTCTAACTCAACTGGTAGTAAAGCAACAAAGGATTAGGTATTGTTATTTTCAGCATTACTTGCTGCATCGTTAGTAACGGAAAACGCGATCTTCTTCACATTGTTTGATGTTAGCGAACCTAAAGAAGAATTTCGCTCCTAAAATTGAAAGCTATTTTGTTTAACCATAAAACTGCAATCTAATGCATATCTTGCTTTGGAGACACAAGTTAGTAACATTTAAGGCCCTTTTTCTCATTGTTTGTTATTTTCGGCATTTTGAAGAGAATTGCCACATAAAAAATAGGCGTTCTAACCTTATAATACGTATTTGACAACCGACTCAATCCACAGATTAAATGGAACGTTGCTTCGCAGAAGAGAACAACTGAAGGGTTCTTTTCTGCAAGATTGGCGCATTCACCGTGCACTCTATACATTACATTTAAGCCGATATTGCAAAACTCTATTTAATGAAAATTGTGCAAATATTACTGTAGTAAGACCAGAATAGATTTGTTTATTTAGTGATATCAAAATGTCGTATTCTGTAAATTTAGGGTTTAATTCCTTTTTGCATAAGACGGTCCAATTTCAACTATTATTTCTATTATAAACTGTGCAACGTGCCCATTCTTGGCAATCGTTACCTTAATTTAAGTTTCGAGTTTGTGTTATTTTGATAAGTATATTTACATTACATTGGTATCTTTTTCCTTTCAGTAATTATATTTTGGTATATGTTGATATTTTCTCTTTAGTGTACATAATTACGAGTGCCTCTGTATACATCGTTATGGTCTATAGTGGCAATTTAGTCACATCAATTTTGTGTAGTGCGCAACTCAACGCGGACTGACTGCATTTCCGTATCTTCTCCATTTCAATGCATTTCGTTTCTTAAGTTTTGCTCCTTGGTATAAGGTATGTAAGGCTTTTAATTACATTTTTCTATTTATTATATTTAATAGAGAACAATGAAAGGGAACAGACATAGGCCCCTGCATTAAGGAAAGACGATTGTTTTGAGAAAAAGCTCTTATATTAATGAATTTCTTATCGTTGCCGGAGCATTGTGTATGACGTCACGCAAATAACATGCATAAAATGGCAGGGGTGATAATGCAATCTCACCTTCCAGAAGTGTAAATGGAGATACCTTCGTTTTGTATCAATAATGCATGCTTATATATATATATATATATATATATATATATATATATATATATATACAGGGTGACAGAAAAAAGTGCCATGCATAGTACCACGCAATAGAAGACAATAAATTAAGAAAAAAAGTTGCTACGAACGCAACGCAACGCCTTCGTTTAAAAGATATAGGGTGTTGAAGTTTGTTATTCTTTTTTTTTTAATTTCTTTTTACAATGATGTAATAAGCGGACGAAATTTTGTATACAGGGACTTTTTATCACACAGAACTCAAACATGACCTTAATTCTTTTATTACTGATAGAGGGCGCCACATACAGGTTTCCATCATGCTTGAATCGGTCCTAACTTTCTTGCATTACAATGTATGTCATTTTTGACTAGAAAAATTTGTTTTCCCATCCTTTTTTCTTCAGAAAAGTATACCTTATTGAAGCCGCTAGGACCAACGGTTTACGATAAAAATGCATCCGATGCTTGCAAATTATCCAAAAGCGCCAAATTAACTTATTTACAAAAACAATGACATAACACTTCAACAATTAAATTTTACTAGCAACAATGAAGCGCAGTGATTAAAAAAAACATTAAATTTTTATAAGATATTCAAATTGTTGTCCTTGTACTTGAATACATTTTTTAATTCTTCTTCCAAAGGATTGACGGCATCTTTGAAATATTCCTGGGTTACTACTGAATCTATCTGTAGATTCCATAATTCTTATTCATAGTTGTGCTTTATTATGTATTTCTACAGAATAAACATCATTTTTCATCAATCCCCAAAATGAAAAATCAAAGGGATTAAGGTCGGACTATGAGCTGGCCAGGATACAGGTCCCCCTCGACCAATCCACGTATCTACAAATCTCCTATTCAAAAATTCACTTACCAATCGAGAAAAGTGAACTGGCGCGTCATCATGCATGTAACGCGATCTACCAATAATATCCAATGGAACATTCTCTAATAACGTATTTAGTTCATTCTCCAAGAAATTTCGATACAGTTCACCTGTCAATTCATTGGGCAATTGAAATGGGCCAATTAAGTAATTGTCAATTATACCTGCCCACACATTAATATAAAACCCATATTGGTGACTTCTAATTACGGTTTTGCAAAAAGATATTAAAAAAAACAAAAAAATGATTAAACTTCAACACCCTACATCTTTTAAACGAAGGCGTTGCGGATCTAAGTTCGTAGGAACTTTTTTTCTTATTTTAGTGTCCTCTATCGCGTGGCACTATGCATGGCACTTTTTCTATGTCACCCTGTGTATATATATATATATATATATATATATATATATATCGCTATGATGGGAAATGAACTTCTCAACTTCCAGCTGATGCAAGTACTCGTATCCTTTTAATGCAAATAACAAATCAGTATAGTAGTGTTTTTGAAATGGTTATAATGAAACCAGAAACAGCTGCCTTCTCTTTCTAAGATAAAAACCTTTAAATGCATAACCTATAGTACTGTAATATTTGTTGACGTAGCTCAAGTATACGTTTTATTATTAAAAACGGAGTTGATCATATTGCATTTTGAATTTTAAGTAAACATATATTATATGCCTGAGTAGTTTGTGATAAGGTAGAAGTTATTTAATATTATAAAGCTTTACGAGAAATATCGTTTTAGGCATTTTATGCCGTAATCAATCAGACATCTTTGTTTCTTAAATATACGTACAAATATATCTGTTTAGTGTTATTCAGATTACCTATGGTATTAGTGTACAACTTTTTCAATTTTTGTTGTACTTTAATTATTAAACCTATAAAATTTGGCGGCGTCCAACAAAAAAAAAACAAAAAATATGCTTTACTGATTATATCTATGACACATCTCTGCTCCCTCACTCCTGAAGATAAACGAGTTCTTAACCTACAGTGAGTTTCGTAAGTATTGTGCCTTGCTGAGCTAGACCGTGGTGCAACTTACCTTTTTAATATTCCAGTCACACGCCAAATGTTTTATTTGTTATAACTGGTATTTTTTTTTATGATATGACAGAAATAATAAACTGGGCAGTTACTTTCTCTTGTAAATTTGAGCTTCTCTGAGAACTTTCTTTGTGTTAGTTTTTAAGTATACAAATAAGTTGCTGTGAGTGTGCGTACGTGTGTACGTATGCGTGTGCGTGTGCGTGTGCGTGTGCGTGTGCGTGTGTGTGCGTGTGTTTGCTATAACAAGACTAAGAGGTTACCGCTTGCTGCACTATCAAGCTGTTTATAGTATTTATTGTTCTATTGAAAATAAGTCTTTGTAAGACAGTGCTGAAGAGGGCTTGTTATATCGTTTGAAAAAACATCAATTTTTCACTGTTAGCCTTCGACCGTTAGACCGTGTTCTGATTTGTCACCTTCAAGGCAGTTTAATAATATTTAATTTTATTAAAGATCTAGTTATCCTTTACTAAAATTGTAATCCGTAGTTGGTTTTATATGATTATCAAATTGTTATATTAATAGCAGGCCTATGTTTGCATTTTCATATTTCATAAATTTGTCATCTTACATAATTCTTAAAAATATTACTACTAATGAGGACGACTACTGTAGTTGTTATGGAAACGTACAGATTTATGTAAAATATAAATATAAAATGCATCATTTAGAAACCCAAAAGCTAATTATCTTTTGTTTGTAATAATCGTGAAAGTTTACAGTTTCATATTTGATTTAATTAGCCTTGTCATTTGTCAATATTATATGTTTTTGAACAAAGTAAGTTCTAAGTTGACAAAAGTAATTGGAATAAAGAGAACAAGCTGAGTATTGGAATAGCATTTGACAACATTCACATTCTATTTAGAGATGATGTAAACAAACCATTACCTAAATTTCTCTACGCTACTACGCAAAGTTTACTTTTGGGGTTATTATACTTTATAATTACACGTCGGAGTAACTTTTGAGCATAGAGCGATAAAGTATTATTGAGTAGGTTTTTGGAAATACTACACAATAAAATGCTTACTAATGCATTAAAGAGCATGTTATTGTTAACTTACGCAAAGTTTAAGTATTCAGGGCGTTACGGAAAACGTTATCTACTGTATCAAGTTTTTTGATTTTTGGCAATTTAATCGCTCTTTTAATAATTATCGACCCATTCTTTTACCACACTTGTCGGCATACGTTCACCTTAAAAGCTTTTTACAAATAAATCCCTTTATAAAGTTCTTTAAATTTCAAGCAGTTGTCTAGCAAGAGTTGTATTAAAGTTCCTGTTTAATTTTACAGTAGTTTGTAAGATTAGCCTTGTAATATAAAGTTTATTAAATATGAATTAGAGCTCAGTGTTGCTTTGTATTGAAACTAAAGCACTTCTTAAACAATTAAATGGTATCCTTTAAATCGTTAGTTAGTGCATAGCGTATATTTATATTAGAATATACTAAAATAGTTCACTTCAGAAGTAATCTTGCCTATTACACTACATTTATTTACTGACTAAATTACTAACTCTTTATACAGAAGCTTTCATAATGTTATTGTATTTGTTTACATATGTAATCACGGAAACGCCAAAATATTATCTCTACAATACCCTTAATGATGTATAAAAAAAATGCTCTTTATATTTTGTGAGTAAAAGGAAATAAGGCGATTATAAATGTTGCCTTTTATCCACTTAAACTGAGTAGAAAGATCTTGAAAGTGATAAAATAATTATTTATCACATCTCTAGCTCACACCAAAAAAGTTCATACGTTTCTTTTTCGTTTGAAAATCGTCAAATATTATAAAATGCATTTATAGTGTATCGAAATTTTGTCATAAACTGTTGTGCGTTGGTATGTTCGATAATACATCACTTGAGGAGTATTTGGAAAATTTTATATGCACTATATATATATATATATATATATATATATATATATATATATATATATATAGGGTGTTCAGAATGGTGTGGTCAAAACTCAAAATCTGTCTTCGTTATGGAGTTATCGGCCTTCAAAGTCAGTAGTTAAAAATTGAATTTCAATGATACTTTTTAAACCACTTCTTTCATTACCATGAAATCTAGACACCCTAACTAGCTCATAGAAAGGCATTTTTTGACACTGGATTTCATTGTACCTTTATTGTACAGGTAAAGCCAAAATTAAGACTCTAAATTAACACAATTTTTTACAGTATTGACAATTTTAGAATTTTACTAAGTTAGTTTCATTCATCATTTTGCATCAAAGAACGTACTCTTGTGCGAAATCGATATCTCTTACCGTTTTCGAGAAAAATGCGTTTTAATGAATCAATGTAAATTGCGAATTAAGTCAAATAAAAAAATGTACTATCATTCCGCTAAATTCATTAGAATTTGAAAATGAATACGAAACGAAAAAGTATTGAAATAGTAAACTGCTTCTCCTGAACACTTGCATTTTTGAGTTACGTATACTTATTGCAAACTTGCACAAAAGCGGCTAACTAATGTCTTCAACATTATTAAAAACAACACAATAAAAGTAAAGCAACGAAAAATAACTGGGACTGAATTAAATGTCTAAGAAAATTGTTCAATATGAGGACCTCGTTTCATTACACATTCTCTAAAATTACTTAAGGTATGCTGCTGTACTCGAAACAGCATGTTTGGCTCATTTCTAATAACGTCACATTTTGTTAATACCCTGTCTAAAAGTTCTTCTCTGCTATTAACATGTGTTGTTGCCCCAGAAGAAAAAATCAAAAGGATTAAGGTTGGGAGACCGAGGTGGCCATGTGACGGGACCGCCTAGGCCTATCCATTGACCTGAAAATGCTTATTTAGATGTTCTCTCGCATTTCTACTAAAGTGCCGTGCCTGCACATCTTACTGGAACAAATTTAGATGTTCTTCTTAAAAATTGCGATATTTTGCTCCTGTTAACGTTCTATCAATTACAAACGGGCCTACTAACTTGGTATTAATTATTCCCATCCACACGTTTATTAAAAATCTATTTTGATGTTTGGTTTGTATGATAGCGTGTGGATTCTCATCACTCCAGATACGCAAATTATGAGAATTAATAATTTCATCCCTTGTGAATCCGCCTTCATCAGTAAAAAGTACCTTGCTAATAAATTCAAGTGTTTCTTCTTGTTTTTCCAAAACCCACCTCAATAATGCTACGCGAGGAGGGTAATCCGTTTCAGACATTGATTGCACTTTTTACAGATGATAGGGATATAATAATTGCTCTCGCAGGATGTTGTGAACTGTAGATTTTGAAATATTCATTTCCATAGTAATACGTGTGCTTTTTGTAGGATCTGCTTCCACTATTTCCAGTACCCGTTCCTCAGCACGAACTGTTCACACTTGTCTAGGCCTTCCATTATGGTGCTTGGTTTTAAATGATCCTGCGAAGTACATTGTAAAGCAAAGGAGATTTTACTGTGATAGAGATTAATTTCATCAATTACCTGTTTCTCGTTCCTATGAAGTCTTATAAGATTTGCAAGCCTCCTATTAGGAAAGGGATTCGCATAAAGTCGAACTGCTAAAGAAGCATTTCTTTTTGGCAAACCATACATTAATTGCATGTCTGCACTCTCCTCATTAGTAAATGCCTCCATATCTCTACTACAGTTTTAGCGGTATTAACTTTTTTCAGTTTCTATTAACCGATTTACATCAACAATCAACAATGACAGTCATTTCCATAACAACAGAGAAACTTCACTTACAAAATGTTTATAGATTGTTGTTTTATTTAGAATTTACGTTTTAAATAAAATAGTAATTTCGAAATCGTTCGAAACTTAATTTTGACTTTACCTGTACAATAAAGGTACAATGAATTCCAGTATCAAAAAATGCCTTTCTATGAGCTAGTTAGTGTGTATAAATTTCATAGTAATGAAAGAAGCTGTTTAATAATTATTATTGAAATTCAATTTTTAACTTCTGACTTTGAAGGCCGATAACTACATAACGAAGACAGATAGGATAAAAATTCAAGTGAAGACTAAGGTTATCTTGAGTCCCTCTATACGTCCTAGCAGCTTTGACCACACCTTTCTGGACACCCTATATGTATGTATATATATATATATATATATATATATATATATATATATATATATATATATATATATATATATATATATACAGGGTTTTCAATGTTAAGTCGGCACTATTGCTATCTTCGTTATTATTGGTGCTACGAAGTCGGTTAAATGGGCAAAGAAGTAGCATTTTTTCCGCTCGTTACGATGGTGAAATCAAAATGAAAATTGAACATCGTGTTCGCGAGTTATGTCAAAATTTCCATTTTTTAAATGGCACACCCAATATGCAATCGTTGCATAATCGATAGAAATTAAATTCTGAACAAATATATATATATATATATATATATATATATATATATATATAGGTTATTATAAGTTTTAGTTATGAACGAATAAGTTCAAAGATAAATATGTAATATTAGTCAAGTTGCTTTGGAATGTGTGAATCCTTGCGATATTGTAGGCTCGCATTCCATTAATATAAGTAATTTGATTGTAATCTCATATTTAGAATTTACACCAGTTCTACATACATAAAGACAAAATTTACATTGATTGGGGCTTGAACCTTGGTGGCGCAGTTGGTAGCGCGGTACTCTAGCAAAGTACAGGTCGTAGGTTCAAATCCTACTCGAGGTAAACTTTTTATTTATGTATTTAATAAAATTAATAATAATTTTTAATTACATATATATATGGTGTCTCAACTTGTAGTCGACAAACTTTAATCGCGATTTCTACATGAAAAAATAATCCTAAAAATGCTTCGTTCAAGAAATACAGGGTCTTAATATTCTGTAAAAAAATAGAAATTTATTAATTTCTCCTAAACCGCTTGATGTATTTTATTGAAATTTTGTAGGTGTGATAAAAATATAATTTTATTATCTACTTTGAACATTTTTAAAGAAAAAAAAACGTACTACACTGCTTTTTCTCGTAATAAAGATCATACTTGTAAACATTATTAAATTTTATAACAACTGCTCGAAGTGTGATCCATCCTGTTCGATGCATTTTTGACAACGATGGTGCGTGTAATTCTCTTCAATTCTTAATATGAGAATATCTTGTATATTTAACGGAATTCCACACACTGTCTTCTTCAAAAACGCCCAGACAAAAAATCTAACACTGTCAGGTCGTAGGAATATCTTCCAAATAATTGGCCATTTCATTATCCAAGAAATTTAAGAAGAGATTGGCATTACCACGGGTGTTGGGGTGAAAATATGGGCCAATGAAGTTATCCCCCAGTACCCCTAGCCAAACATTGACACTAAATCCTTGTTGAAAAATGCGCGCTCCAATTATATGAGAATTTTCGTGCACCCAAACGTGTTGATTGTGGAAATTTACCACTCTTCGTCTTGTAAAGGTCGCTTCATCGGTAAATAATATTTTTCTTAAGAATCTATCTCTAATGAGCTTAGGAGCCAATTGCAAAATTCTACACGTTTTGGCCCATCTTCTGGCTTTAGTTCTTCGACAGGTTGCAAGAGGTAAGCTTTTCTGCCATTTCATCGAAAAACACGATGTACCTTGTCTTTTGAAGCTATTATGTTTCGGATTACTAATTCTCTAGAATATTTTCGACAACTTAAAGTACGATTGTTATCAAACAGTTCTAGTACATCTTCTTCCAATCTTTAGTTCCTTTAAGGCTTGCGAGAATTTTTGTAAGCCAAAATTTCTAAAGCTATGATGAACATTCATGAAAACCTGCTTATCGGGATGTCCCCTATTTGGGAATCTTGTAGCATACTCTAGGCATGCTCCTTGAGCGTTTCCGTTACAGTACCCATAAATGAAATGAATGTCTGCATACTCTGAATTAGTAAATGTGCATTATAAAGCTAATCATAATTTAAACACTGGAATAATCTGAAAACAGGTAAGTAAGATCCTCAATATTTGAAATATCAAAATTTAAAAAAGTTGGCGTTTTTTCCCAACGGACAGTAAATTAAGAAGCAATAAAAAATTAAACAAGGTAACAATTAATGGGACAATTATAAACAATCAAAATTAAACCACTAAACAAGAGAACAATTAAAACAAGTATAAACAATTGCAGTTATAGAATTAAACAGAATAACAATTATTGAATACATAGATAAATGACAAAATGTCAAATTGACAAATTGAATGTTGGAAAAAATGCCGACGGTTTGTTATTATTACTATCAATAATCGTTACTGTTATTTTCATCTTTTGAGAATAAAAACTATGTTGAATCTGCCTAAATAAAACGGTGTAAATAGCGCCCTCTAGGTGTAACGTCAAGATAAGCTTCAAATCCGTAATTATCACACCAAAAAACTCAACACTACCAATATCCAGATTCATGTCATCAAAACTTTCTCAATTATTGAGAAATTTCCAAATAAAATTTAAACCTTCAACATCATGTATCTCTTACACCAGCGCCTTTCGTATAAAGGTCTGATGAGCTGAAACCTAACACTTTGGTGTCTAATAGCTCCAGCTTAGTGTTGAACAATACACACGATCGTTCTGAAAGTATGGTTACTCAAGTCATTGCTCTACTTTCTCTCTATCTAAAATATTTCCAATAATGCTACGTTGCCGCTTGTATAAAAAAGTAGCATCACCTTTGATATCTTAAATGGAATACCCTACATATTAAAGCATTTTCCGCTACGCGCCTTACTTTCTATTATTTTTGAATGATGCCTACTTTGCTATACTTATCTTCAATGGTTTTCGAGATATTAACTAAATTCCATAATTAATGTTCAAAACGTAGCTCCATTTAAATGTTTATTAGGCTTAACTCATGCTTCTGTTCAAAGGATCATGACATGCTATTCACATAAAACATGCCAAGATGCTCAGATCATTACAGAAGCTTGTTTTATTTTGGAAACCTAAAACAGTTTATTCGTGGAAACCCTGTAAGGTTTGGTTTTAAACAATGTTGCAGTGACACCGGTTATTGCTACCATGCTGAGGTCTATGAAGGAAAAGGAAAAGGCAGACAATGATTGTTTTAAAATGATGACAGAACAAAAATACATAATGTCCCACAATCCAATCTTCTTAGAGTATAATAAGCATATGGGTGGAGTAGATACGTAGAGCTGGCTTATTAAAAAATACCGCACCGAAATTAGAGAAAAAAATGGTTCTTTCCAATTTTTACGAACCTTCTTGACACTGAAGCAGTAAATGCATATGTTCTGTATTGTATGGCAAACGGTCAAATGCCGTTGATATAATTTTAGAAGATCTATATGCAGAGTATACTTATAAATTATTTCCATGTCAGATCCAAAAGAAAATGGCAAACCATCAATAAATAAAATATCAACGAAGCGGGTACTAGATGACATTCGGAAAGACCCTCTTGGACACATTTTGAAAGGACTGTGGAAGACAAGCGAAAAAAATGTGGACTTCACCTACAGTGTATGAAAACATGGCACAATGTGTAGAAATCAACACAGAGAAGCATTGTTTGCTATAATTAGTTTTTGTTGAAAGTAACATTTAGTAAATATTTGTAATTTAGAAACATCAGTAAATACGTAAAGCAAAAAATTGTGCGAAACATAATTTTTACATGGGGATTAAAGTTTTTTTTGAAGAAATCTTTACATTTTGATACATATTCTCAAAATGTCTGTTGTAGACTTCAATACTATCAATAATTCAAGACTTTTAAACACAATAAATTGAAATTAAATATCTGGCAGTTAATAGGTTAACAGACAATTTTACATGTATTATTTTAGACCTATTTTGTAGTACTTTAGTGAAGTTTTATCAAGATCATTTTATATTGAAAGTCACTGATTGAAACACATTTTGGTATTGACAATATTTATTTGTAACGGTAGCCGTGGTCGGCTAGGAATTATGTTAAAACCATCTTTCTGCTTTTAAATAAAGTTTACTCACAAAAGAGTATTTTTACTATATAAAATAAATTGATTTGCACGTACTATGCAAGTCTTAATTATTTGACCAATTGAGAGTTGACAAAGTATACTTGTCCAAAACAGATTTTTGAGTGCTGGTATTTACCTATTTCTAAATTGAATTAATATAAAAGGCTTGTTTGTAACTTATCTTAGGTAACGTTATTCATGTTTTTAATTGAGAAATAATACAATAAAATCTACATTCACATTCAACGGTATCATATTTTAAGTTTATTATGAAAACAACTTTACTTCATCCACAAAGGATTTTTGAAGCTACTTTTTTTTGCAATACATTACATAGCATTTTACGGGTTAATTATTTGTATTCCCTCATGCAAGGACTAATCAGTATTTACTGATTTTTAAGTATGTGTTAGTTATATCAGGAGTTCTATTTTGAATTGGTTATTTTTAATAGATTGATTTTACTCCTATATTGTGGTTATGATCCGAATTTTCCCATACGGTGCCGACCATTTATATAGAATGTTGGGAGTTGCATACATTTATGCAAAAAAATTTATACTACCTACTGGTAGCAAAATAACGAATCTTCATAGTATAGAACATTGCGGCACTTCTTGTTTTATCGTTGCCCATGACTATGTAATAAGCTTGTCTCCATTAGAATCTGTAATGATGTACGTCGTTGCCTGTTTAAGTGTTTATTAAATATAATTATAGGAGTAGATGTACTTTTCGTCTGAATCCCGTTATTTCTATCGTATGCAGTAACACTTCAAGGTTTACAATATGAAACGCCTTAGAAACGCCAATAAATATCGGTATTTCACATCACTTTCGGTTGTATTTGGTATTAGGAATGTTGGCTTCAATTGTTTGTGAAGATGCAGAGGAAGATACGTATTAATGTAATTTTGCTGCCATTGGACTTTCGAATTACGTATTATTAGGTTGTGAAGGTATACTATCATTGAAATGTAACTAGGTAGCAGCTGGGCATGACATTAAATACCTTTATGTATAATGCGCGAGTCGTCGGAATTAGAGAAAATGTGAGGAATCGAATACCTTTAAAATGTAATTCTTATATACCACCCTATTACAATTGAAAAATTCTGATATGTATGTACCTATTATTAAAAAATATTCAAGAAAACGGATTTTTTCAATTGAGATGTGGAGCGAAATGTTCTTTTGCTTTTAACTTCTACACAAAAGGCATTAAAGGTAAAAAAAATTAAGTAGTATGGAACCTACTATCCATAACTAAACGTCTAATCTATTAAATTAATAATATAATTTATTATTCATTGTTAATACGAATCTAATTTTAAGTTCAAAAGTGTCTCAATTGTAATCAAACTGCTTTCATAAACAATATATTCGCAAGGACTTCATTTCAATTGAGATGTCAAAGGCATGTTAATGTAATATGACACTATTATGATGTGGTTACACACACGCCATGCTAGAATGCCATTCTATTGTCAATTAATGACTGAAGTTCAACTAATATTAATATGCCCATGTAATAAAATTAAGGGCATTTTGTGCTTGTTAAACTAAACTAGGTATGTAATCCACATCCACAAAACGAATTTACCTAAAAGCTTAAAATTGATTTGAAAATATCCAATTGCTACTAACTGAAGAATGATAATAATTATATGAATGTTTACTTTCTTCAACCTTACGTCTGGGAATTCCATCTTTAATAGCACAAATGTTTCAAAAACAATACAGTTCTTCAATTTGTTATAAATGTATCATTATACTATATGTGTGTGTATATATATATATATATATATATATATATATATATATATATATATATATATATATATATATATATATATATATATATATATATATATAATAATTAAATGAATATTGATCTTGCAAAATGATATTTTGTGTTTTATTTTTCTTTTTTTGGTTTTAGATCAGCTGGATGTTTAATGAATGCTCTTTATTATGGCCTGAATTTTCGCAAATTTGTTCTTTGCTTTTTTCAAAGGAACAACTAGAAAAGATTGAACAAAAAATATTGTAACATACAGACCTTACTTACTAAGAGGTTCACAAATTGTTGCGTTTTTACGTTTTTTTTATATTTTCATTATATAATAATAATCAACTATTAGCTTCAAAATACAAAAAATGTTTCTTATTTTAAAAAAACTGTATTTTTGTTTTGTTTATTAATTTTATATTATACAATGGCTAGATCTTTTTTTTTATTCTTTATTATTAAATTATTAAGGTAGGTTATAATATTGGACATTTTTTTTATACTATCAAAAAATATATAATTTATTATATATTTATTATATTTTATTATATATTTATTATATTTTTTATATTTAATAAATATGAGTATATAACACTTAGATTCTCAATATTACTTTTTTTGTTTAAGCATAAAGAATTTTGATAAATATGACACATTTCTATAAAAGTTCTTTTTGTTTTATTTGATTCTAAATGTAAAATTTTTCCGTTTCCAAAGTTAAAGTTATGTCCTTTATTTAGTATATGTTATGTTAAAGCACATGCAAGAGGTTTAACTCGCTTTTGTGTTGGGCCATATTTGTCCTATGTACGTATTATCAGTCTATGTATTTAAGTTGATAAACTAAATTACTCTTGTAATAAGGGTGGTGTTTGGAATGCAAGCTGTTTGTCTTAGCTATGCTCATTTTTGCTATGTTTACATTAATATCTTTAAATAGTTTTAATAATTTTGAGGTTAAAGGTTGAATGCAAGGTAACGACGTATATAAAAATTTTGAGTTGTCTAAATTTCTTATTTCTTTAAAATCATTGTTGTTGTTACTGTATAAAAGTTTTTTGACAAGTTTTGTTGGATAATTGTTGTTTTCTAATATTTGTTTTAATTTTTTTAAATTTTTATTATATAATGAATGATGTGAAAATATTTTAATTCTGTTTTTAAAGTCTAAAATAAGATAAATAGTTTAAATGTCGCCCAGAATTTATAGGTTTATGGTACCAATCTGTAATAATTTTGTCTTCATTTCTTATCACTAATGTATCCAGAAAGGGTATACTGTAATTTTCAATAGTAAATTGAATTTTTGGATGATGTGCATTAAATAATTCATTCATTTATTTTGTCATTAGGTATAGCTGTTATCAAATCGTCTACACATTTCTTAATAAATGGAACTTCAAAGAGTAAATTAGGAATAACAGTATCCAACAAAAAATCCATAACAATTTGTGCTAACACTGGACTTATTTTTGAGCCCATGGGGCAACCTGTAATTGGAACAAAATATTTATGGTTATATGAAAAGTAACTGTTGTTAAATATAAAAGCAATAACGTCTGAATATGTGTTTTTTGGTATATTGCAATTTTGTTTTATGTTAGGCCAAATTTTTGATATATTATTAATAACAAGTTCTTTGGGTATGTTTGTAAACATGGATAATACTACATCTAAACTAATATATAGTCTTTAGGTAATTTAAAGCCATTTATAAATTTAGATAACTCAAAGGAATCTTTTACATTGTATGTGTTTCTATTAAAAGATTTTTGTAAAATGTCACTTATAAATTTTGATAAATTTTCTGTAGCATAGTTATTAGACGCAACTATAGGTCTCATTGGTAATCCTTCTTTGTGCACTTTTGGTAGAGCATAAAGTTTTGGTAACGTGCTTGAGTAATTGTTTAATTTAGTAGCTTGAGCATTTGAAATATATTTTTTGTTTTTTAAAAGGTTGAATTCTGAATTTTAAATGTCGGATTATGTATCGATTTCTTTATAAATAGATTTGTCATTTAGGAATTCTATAATTTTAATATGATAATCCATTTTGGACATGGCAACAGTCAAATTACCTTTATCTGATTTAGTTATAATCAAATTTGGATTTACTTTCAAGAACTTTTTGCTATCTATAAAATTATATATATATATATATATATATATATATATATATATATATATATATATATATATATATATATATATATATATATATATATATATATATATATATATATATATATATATATATAATATATTACCTTAATTATGGGTTACCATTTCTACAAGTTACTTTACTTATATATTACCTAGGTAGTAGGTTAGCGGTTACTGATCGGCTGTGTCAATAATGCGCTTAAGTCTAGCGATAGCACATCAGGGATATTTGTCAAGTATATTTTACCGAGCACAATTAATGCTACATGTGCCATTTTGTAACGTCATTAGTAACGATATGTGAGTATAAAATGAATGATTTTGACGCTTAATGAATTTAGTTTTAATTGTAAAATTGAAAAGATTTTCTACATGCCTAATTGTACTGGGGTTTGCTAAACAAAAAATGAAAAATAATTGTACAAGTATATATAGTTACGATTTACATTTTGAAGATTTGAAGCATTTGCATCAAGTATACGGGGAAAATAAGAAATTTTGGTTGTTTGGTTATTGACGCAAATATTAGGTAGCGCTGGAAATATTTTTAAGTGTTTTTGTTTTCAAACTTTATTAAACGACTATTTACTCAGTGTTATGGATGAAATTTGATAGGTATGTTATAACAAAAAAATAATGTGTGTAACGTTTAATAAATTTTGAATAATATAATAAAAAGTAATTATAAGAAATAAATTGTTCTCCAAAAAAATACTAACCACTTATAATTGTGCCTTTGCCTCATCGGTAGATTAATATGGTTGGTTCACTAAGATGATTTGCTTAATTACCACTTACCATTAATAATACGGAATGTAAAAAAATGAAGTTATCTCGGGCGTCAAATTATCGTTTTTTAAATTATCGGGACAATTAAGCCGGCTTGACAAAACTGTAAAAAATAACAATATACAGACTATGTTTATTGAATTAAATGTAATGATGAAATAATGAAGGTCTTAAAATTATTCTTAACCTTGTATTACACGCGCGATGAGGGATTCCCTCACTCTTGCTGTAAAATTCGTGTCACCGCGCACATAATGTGCGCAGTTGATTCTCCCTCCGGATATTCCTAGCATAAAACCTTTTCTTTCTGTATAATTTTATCACTTAAGTTTGAGTATCGATACAAGTGAGTTCTGAGTGTTTATTTCCAAGCCTGCCGTCAAGTGAGATTTTACCTCACCTTGCGTGTAGTAACGTAAGTTTTTTCTTGGACATATCTTAACAGTTACTAATCAATAAATATGTTATTTAATTTAATTTAATTTAATTTTAATTGTTACTTATTAATTTTATCAATTTTGTGTGTATTGTGGGGTTTGTAAAATTATGTTTTAATTTTCATAGATTCCAACGAATTTTTATGAACCATTATTTTCTAATTTTTAGCGTTTCCACTAAATAATAACAACGTTTTGTTTTTAAAAACGTTTACATCAGTTATTTCGACTTGCTCGTTTGCAGAACATTGCTGAGAGTCAATCTGTAAAAATGGAGACGAGGAATAAAGAAAAAAATGTTACAGTGGTTACAGAAAGTGGAGGAAGAACTAGAAAACGAAAGAAAAGGTAACGGATGGAAATTACGAAGCGACATGATAGTGTGAGTGAAAATGAAGAAGATCAGGTGTGTGCCAGTGATCATAAAACTGACAGTGAAATTTCAGGCGATGAAGATGAGATCACAATAATGAATGATCAGTTAGAGGTAATAGAAGAACAAATACCAGTATACATAGGAAAAGATCAAAGTACTAAATGGAACGTTCATTATCACAGAAAAATACATAAAACTAGAGAAAAAAAATTGATCCGCCGTTTACCAGGAATAAAAGGAGTAGCTAAAAATGCTAAGACAAAAACTTGGTAATTATTTATAACAGACGAAACAATAGAAGAAATAGTTAAATTAACAAATATTAAAATTGCCTTATTCAGAGAGAATTACGTCCGAGCAAGGGATGCACTAGACACTAATTTTGACGAAATTCGAGCATTACTTGGTCTTCTGTACATGGCTGGTTCTTTGAAGTCATCCCACATAAATGCTGCTGACCTTTGTGCTATGGATTGCTCTGCACCTAATTTGTTCCGTCTGGTTATGTCTATTAACCGATTTCGCTTCCTTCTGCGTGCAATTCGTTTCGATGATATCAATACTCGTGAAGCCAGAAAAAGGATAGACAAACTAGCACCCATTAGACAAGTATTTGATCGATTCGTATCAAATTGTGAAGACAATTATAATCCACACGAGTATTTGCCTGTAGATGAAATGCTCGAATCCTTCAGAGGAAGGTGTAGCATCCGCCAGTTTATGCCTCAGAAGCAAGCAAGATATGGGATTAAGATTTTCGCTTTTATAGATGCAAGAGAATTTTATACTGTAAAAATGGAAGTGTATGTGGGAAAGCAACCTGACGGACCTTATAAATCAGAAAATACTCCTTCCGAAATCGTGAAAAGGTTAATCCATCCTATAAAAAATACAGAGAGAAATATCACAACCGATTACTTCACGTCAATGCAACTTGCTGAAGACTTGTTAAAGAATTTCGGAACAACTGTTGTTGGAACACTACGGAAAAACAAACCACAGATTCCACCAGTATTTCGCGATGCAAAGATTAGACCAGTGCACTCAACAATATTTGGGCATCAAAAAGATATGACAATTCTATCATATATTCCCAAGAAAAATAAAACTGTATTGCTACTGTCTTCTATGCACGAAGGTGAAGAAATTGATGAACAAACTGGACATTTAAATCAACCTAACATAGTAACATTTTATAACATGACTAAAAGTGGGGTCGATACAGTTGACAGTATGAAGAACTTGTACTCAGTCTCTCGGAAAACTGCTAGATGGCCACTGAGGGTATTTTACACTCTATTAGACAATGCAGGAATCAACAGTTTTCTCATGAACCGTTTCAATTCGAGCATTGTTACCCCAAGGGTAAAAAAAATCTGGCAATTAAACTTTGCATGCCACACCTGATAAAAAGAGCACAAATATCAAGCTTTCCTACACTTCTCCGACTTCAGTTACCAAAAATGACTGGTGTAACTCAAGACATTCCTGGAAAAAGTGGGACTTTTGGTGACTGCGGAAAAGCAAAAAAATAAATATATAAACACAAAACAACTAAAAAAATGCCGATTTGAAATTAAAAAGAATAAGAAACAAAAAGAACAAGACAAAGAGCCCATTTAGTTAGTGTGAGGAAAAATCTCACCATGACCTTTGTGCTATGGATTGCTCTGCACCTAATTTGTTCCGTCTGGTTATGTCTAATTAACCATTTGGATTCTTTGCGAATTCTTTATGATATCATAATAATCATATATATATAAATATATATCATATATAATATTAATAATATTACCTTAATTATGGGTTACCATTTCTACAAGTTACTTTACTTATATATTACCTAGGTAGTAGGTTAGCGGTTACTGATCGTGTGTCAATAATGCGCTTAAGTCTAGCGATAGCACATCAGGATATTTGTCAAGTATATTTTACCGAGCACAATTAATGCTACATGTGCCATTTTGTAACGTCATTAGTAACGATATGTGAGTATAAAATGAATGATTTTGACGCTTAATGAATTTAGTTTTAATTGTAAAATTGAAAAGATTTTCTACATGCCTAATTGTACTGGGGTTTGCTAAACAAAAATGAAAATAATTGTACAAGTATTATAGTTACGATTTACATTTTGAAGATTTGAAGCATTTGCATCAAGTATACGGGGAAAATAAGAAATTTTGGTTGTTTGGTTATTGACGCAAATATTAGGTAGCGCTGGAAATATTTTAAGTGTTTTGTTTTCAAACTTTATTAAACGACTATTTACTCAGTGTTATGGATGAAATTTGATAGGTATTTTATAACAAAAAGATAATGTGTGTAACGTTTAATAAATTTTGAATAATATAATAAAAAGTAATTATAAGAAATAAATTGTTCTCCAAAAAAATACTAACCACTTATAATTGTGCCTTTGCCTCATTGGTAGATTAATATGGTTGGTTCACTAAGATGATTTGCTTAATTACCACTTACCATTAATAATACGGAATGTAAAAAAATGAAGTTATCTCGGGCGTCAAATTATCTTTTTTTAAATTATCGGGACAATTAAGCCGTCTTGACAAAACTGTAAAAAATAACATTATACAGACTATGTTTATTGAATTAAATGTAATGATGAAATAATGAAGGTCTTAAAATTATTCTTAAAGTACTAAATAAAACACTACATAAATACCTTATAAATTTTTGTACACAAACTTTTCTTTTTGACAACCACTGATATCTAAATATGAATACGGAGAGGTTAACAGGATGAAGTCATTCTTGCGTCATCATGGTGCAATCTTGACATAATGTTATCAGCCACACCCCAAACTGAATTATTTTTATAAAAAATACTTTATTTCTTCTTAAAATTTTTAAATTCACTTCTTATGGCAATCCATTCACAAAAAAATTGCAATCTTTAAACGAAAATATGTATGCAATCATAAATTCAAATGCGTACTTAAGATGCAATTACGTTGTGAATGATATACGTGTAATTAAAGTAAAAACGTTATTAAAACCCAAAGAAAAAAACGCAAAGAAAACGCCACCAAATTGATGGCGTTTTTTCACGTAAATTTAAATAAGATCAAAAAGAAGCAACTTCATGCTTCGACATTAAACAGGAAGTGAAAAAAAAATGGATGCTTAGCAAGTAGATCATGTCAGACGATGTACTCGTGCGCCGAAGGATTTGAGCCTCGAATTAAGTCAAGATGCATTGCGCAATTCAGAAAATAATTCCGGGGAATATACCTTTAAGAAATATACACCATGAAGATATGCAAATTAAGTTGCCTACCTCATACCAATATTGTAAAATAATTAAAATTTTCTTGTATTTAGAACGAAATGTAGGAAAGATCCTAAATTGAGGTATATTTTATATAACACAAAAAAGAGTTGCTACAATGTTAAACGAGTTAAGATTTTACCATTGAGCGACGTTCCTGGTTTTGCGATCAACCAAAATTTTGAATTAATATATATATATATATATATATATATATATATATATATATATATATATATATATATATATATATATATATATATATATATTTATATATTCAACGTTACTTACTTATATATTGCCTAGGTAGTAGGTTAGCAGCAATACGATCTGCTTAGCACGTGTGAGGTAATGGTTCAATTCTCGTTACCGTCTATCCCCATTATGAGGTGTTTTCAGGGCGTTCTCCTCATATTGCTGCGTTCACTGCGTATATTTACAATATTTAGATGTATGCTGGGATAGTATCATCCCCATCAGAACCACATCTCCGTTCCTTCCGATCCTATCCTGCGAACCCATCCTTAATCTCATCTTTCATGGATACTTAATGTATGTATGTTGGGAATCCATGATCAAGGCTGAAGGATCTGGGCGAGCTCAAGAGGCCCCGCCCTCCCTCTTGTGGGGAATGAAGCGCGTCGAGAAATAAATATATATAAAGAAATGTATGGGTTTGTACTGTTTCTGAAGCATTGATGTTGTTAATTACATAAAAAAATCTAGTAATTCTCCTACATTTCCCAAGATACCTGAATTTCATTCTCTAATGTTCTATTTTTTCAATAAATAATTGCATTGCTAGGCCATAGTTTATTTCATTTTTGATAAAGGGTATGCTCGGTAAAGTGAAAATAAATTAAAATGCGAGGTATATTCACAAAAGTAATTTAGATCGCGATGTTGTAAGATATGGTGCGATTTCGGCAGAAAAGGTTGAGTACTAAATCAGAAGGTCTTACAAGGCGAACTCTTTATACATCGTTGACAATGGATATGTGGGATTGTGTAACGAGCTCAGTTATAAAAAATACCCACTTTTGAAATGCTATCTGTGATTAAATTTCTAAATGCAAGAATGCTCAGCTCACAGAAATTCGGTGATTATATAAAGAAGTACTTGAAGGTACATCAATGAAATTACTAACAGATGTTAATGAATTTTGCGTTATTAGGCTTATTATGTTTTGTACCGTAATGTATAAATAACGTACATTGTAGGCCGTGTACGCGAGTTTCCATGAAAAAGAAATTCTAGCGCTTGTACTGTTACTAACTCGCGTTCGGAAGTTCAAGCGCTTATAAATTGATGGAAATCTTGGCAACGGAGTACTCGGATTGTTAGCTTTAGTTTTGTACTATTAAGCCTGAAAACTACCAATCTGCCATGTCTACAATTATTTCACAAAGAGGGGAATATACAAGCTGAAGTGACATAATTATGCAACCAACAACATACCTCTGTAGTAATTATTTACATAATAAGACAATACTTAATATCACTGTGGTACTATTATTGCATATAAATACGCAATGGTACTATCGAGGTGGCTAAATCATTTTTATCGCAACAATGATAACAAATTCAACGAATTCCGATAAGCTGCTCATCGGTTGTGTCAATAATGCGCTTAAGTCTAGCGATAGCACATCAGGGATATTTGCCAAGTATATTTTACTGAGCACAATTAATGCTACATGAGCCATTTTGTAACGATATGTGAGTATAAAATGAATAATTTTGACGATTAATGAATTTTCTACAAGTTACTTTACTTATATATTACCTAGGTAGTAGGTTAGCGGTTACTGATCGGCTGTGTCAATAATGCGCTTAAGTCTAGCGATAGCACATCAGGGATATTTGTCAAGTATATTTTACCGAGCACAATTAATGCTACATGTGCCATTTTGTAACGTCATTAGTAACGATATGTGAGTATAAAATGAATAATTTTGACGATTAATGAATTTAGTTTTAAATGTAAAACTGAAAAGATTTTCTAGATGCCTTATTGTACTGGGGTTTGTTAAATAAATAATGAAAAATAATTGTACAAGTATATATAGTTACGATTTACGTTTTGAAGATTTCAAGCATTTGCATCAAGTATACGGGGAAAATAAGAAATTTTGGTTGTTTGGTTATTGACGCAAACGTTGGGTAGCATTGGAAATATTTTTAAGTGTTATCGTTTTCAAACTTTATTAAACGACTATTTACTCAGCTACCACAGAGAGTTTTTACCAGTATCTAGATCGCAGTGGCGTCAATAACTTTTACTACCAAATTCTAAGCTTTATTTTATGGTTTTTAAGATTTTTGAGGCTCTATTTCAACTACTTTACGTATCACAACGGACTCCATACCAATTCTACCAATATTATAATAGACTCAACTAACTTTTTACACGATTCTGAGATTTACATAGAAATTCAAGGACTAGCAACGGGACAGTCGAACTTTACACAAAAATGGACACGTGGCTTTATTACTACAAATACGTCGATTGCATTATTATACTGACACATAAAGACTATGTAATTGATATATGAAGCAAATTGATTGAAATATAAGAAAAATCAAAATTTATCCAATAAAATGGTAACTTCGTTAATTTCTTAGAGATTGCACTAGAGGAAAGGAGATCTAAACAGGTCCAAAATACCAATCTGAACCAAGTCTTAAGCTAGTTTTACAATCCACATATAAACAAAAAGATAGCAATTAGGATTGACTGTCTTCATTAAAGTTACATTGTAGCAATGACGTCTTTTTAGGATAATCAAACTTTCACTACGTAACTAAGAGAATGAGTTCTTTTAAGAAATTTTTGGAGTTGTACACAATTGCACACAGTCGGCCACTTCAGGCTTCTAACTTAAATACTCCACGACCACTTACGTCCTTCCACGCTTGTATCAATTAGGCAATTAGTTCACTGTATGCCTTAGTAATGTTTGATACAGAATATTTTAATTCACTTTGTGTCTAAGCGCTTAATTGTATAGACACATGTTTGGTTTATACCGTTAACAAAGGCCTTTATTTTACTTTACAAAACATTTACTTATTTATACAGGGCAAATTCAAAGGTTTTTTTGCTGCTGTAGGAAGTTTTTTATACAAATTTCGCTGAGCACAACGGTTACTATTTATTTTAAATCTGTTTAAACACCTTATTTAAATTTTTTAAAAAGTTTCGCAACACATTAGTTTCCAATTCAACACAAAATCAACTTTATTGGTAAACGTGTTTCGTGATTAATCACAACACATTAGTCGTGGCAGTAAACATCCAATGTTTTAACTGCACTACTAAATTTTATAACATATATTGTCACATACTGTTATGTGCTTCTTTTCTGAACTTAAGCACTACCGATTCAACCGACAGTTGAGTGCAAAATCTCTTTAATGGCTTCTAACTTTGAACTTCTATGAGTATCCACGCCGATCTTGAAAACATCATGCCGCTAAATTAAAACCAATCACTCTTAAGAAGTTAAATATCACATGGCTTTGCCGAGCAGAGAATCTCAAACGGCACCAATGCAAACTACGCAAATCTACATTATCTTGGAATCGTAAGGAAAACGTAATACTTGTCTGAAATGCTCAAAATTCGTTATTCACATTCACTCAAGAAGCATCCAAAACCAAACTAAACTTTACAGTAATACTACGTATGCACAAGGTCTCTGTCCGTAAAATTAAATAGCGATCCTAAAAATTGGCAATGAAGATACATTTTTATTTATTTCCGCCTTCTATGTGTGCAAGAGCACATCGCGTCTAGTTTCGATTAAGCCCCACTTGCAGCGAAGTATAAAATCGTAATTTTTAATATAATTTGGTACAGCACCTTTACTTCTTATTCCGTAATTGCTCATTACTCTTCAAAGAAAACAATCCTGAGCACTGTCCTTAAGAAATTTCTTTGAAAATATTAAGTTTATTATTATTAAACCGTATTCCAGAACCTCGAAACTCAATTTCTTTTTTAAAAATAATAATAGCTAAAATACCTGGCAGATCCTGTGATTTCGAATTATTAAACCATTTTGAAATTAACCTAAAGCGAAAGAAGGGCAAAATGCCAAGTACCGAATGTACCCTTTATACTGAGTGACCTCCGCGGGAGACTAAATACGTTGCGAGATCATTTCTTCCAAGTTACCGAGGCGTAAAGCACCGTCTGAGAGTGATCGATTGAGGTATGGCTCCTCCGAAAATACAAGGTTAAAATCAAATAAATTAAATTACATTGGCTACTCTACGTCTTTAAGCCAGACCGATTTTTCTTAAATACCTAGATTTGTTGAAGCCATTTTGCACGTCCAGAGGCAAATACTCTGCTTGAGGGGAGCTACGTATATAAAACTGCACTGGATAACCGATTTCTTGTCGAACAAAAAGACGAAGTTTCCAAGAAATGTTCGGTATACTTAATTACTTGAAAATAGAAACTTGCACGTTTCCAAATACAAAGATTACGATTAATCATAATAAAATTGCATACTAAATACTCAGATTCCAGTCCCTTTATTAAACCCTCCTATTTCTTTTAAGTCATAATATCGCGTTTCATCTGAGAATAGGACGACTAACAACTTTTCGTATTCGTAATAGACATCTTAAACCCTAAAACTTTAACCATCATAAATTGATCTTTTCCATTGAAAAAACTACCCCGTGTATAAATAAATCCTTGTTTAATTTCCGTTCAATCAAACGTGTGTGAAGGTGCATGACCAACCTATAAACTCCTGACCCTAAAATAACATCGATTAAAGATATCGAGTTATCTATATTCATCCTGCACACTCGCTTCTATTAATTACATAGTAATTATAAAAACTGAGAACTAAGTATATATATATATATATATATATATATATATATATATATATATATATATATATATAATACAGTGCGTTCAATATAATCGGACGCACTAAATAACTCTTTTGTATTGCGTTTCACAACAAAGTGTTTAAATAGTTTTTATTCATTTACAAATACTCTATTAAGTGCTTGGTTTAGATAATTTTTTAAGCTTCCGGTTTGACCGGAAGCGCACATAATTTTATTTTCTTAAATCACATTGTATATCTATTTTTGCATTTTTGCATTGCCTGTTTTTTTCTCAATACATACGTATAAAATTCTTATAGGGTTTTATAAAACAAAATTAGAGAAAAATGTCATCGAAAGTTTTCCAATTTTATCATATGATTAGAAAAATTAAACAAAATCTGTTATAATTAGCGAATAAATTGTGCAAAGTTGCTTTTTTGATTTGCTGCGTAGTTAAATTAACATATGCAGCTGTAATTTTATTCTTTAAGTCTATAACATTTAAAGGTGGATCATACACCACTGTTTTTAAATTACCCCACAAGAGAAAGTCTATCGGTGTAAGATCCGGTGATCTCGCAGGCCATTCTACCGGGCCGTTAGTTCCTATCCATCGTTCATTGAACGTTTGGTTAAGATATTCTTTTACTATCAAAGCGTTGTGAGCTGGAGCTCCATCTTGCTGGAAATACAATTGTTGTCGCAGAAGCAGAGGAAACTCATCGAACATTGTTGGTAGCACGTTATCTAAAAATTCAAGATACCTATTGGCGTTTAGATTACCATCATAGAAATAAGGCCCTAGTAATTGGTTTCCAATTAAACCGCACCAAACATTAGTACCCCATACGGTTTGATGGTTAGTTTCCATTGACCAATGAGGATTTTCGTCAGACCAATAACGATTGTTTTGTTTATTAATAACTCCATTATTTGTAAACTTGGATTCATCTGTCCATAAAATATGATCTAAAAATAATGGATTGTGATCACATTGCTCAACTATCCATGCAATCAGAGTTAATCTCCGATCAGAGTCTTGAGGCCGCAAGTGTTGAACCAAATCGACTTTATACGGCAGCATTTTGAATTTTTTTAATGTCCTGTGAATTGAGCCAACTGATACACCTACTTCTTGCGCTACATGTCTAATAGATGACCGTGGATTTACTTTAAAATAACCCAATATTTGTACTTCAATATCTTCGGTCAAAACATTTCTTTGTTGTTCTAAATTCTGATAATTTACTCCTGGTTTTGTTCCAAGCATTCTGAGCGATTGTTCGATTTTTCGTATGTAACTTCCGGAAGGATGGTATCTATTGGGATATCTTTGTGCGTGTAATTCTATCGCTCGTCGAGAATTACGTTTACATTCACCGAAAATTAACAACAGGTCAACTTTTTCACTGTTATTCATTTTAAACAATTATTTTGATTGAAATCAAATTAAACTTTTATCTGATTGTCAATTGCAATAAACGAAAAAACAATTGCGATGCGATTTTGTTGACGTACGCTGCCTACGGTTTTGTTTGATTCTTCTAATCGTATAATAAAATTGAAAAACTTTCGATGGCATTTTTCTCTAATTTTGTTTTATAAAACCCTATAAGAATTTTATACGTATGTATTGAGTAAAAAATAGGCAATGCAAAAATGAAAAAATATATATAAAGTGTGATTTAAAAAAACAAAATTATGTGCGCTTCCGGTCAAACCGGAAGCTTAAAAAATTATCTAAACCATGCACTTAATAGAGTATTTGTAAATGAATAAAAAACTGTTTAAACACTTTCTTGTGAAACGCAATACAAAAGAGTTATAGAGTGCGTCCGATTATATTGAACGCACTGTATAGATATTATACACACGCACACACACACACAACCCTTAAAAACAAATTTATATCCCTTCTTTTTGTAAATAGTAAACAATTCGGACGCGCCATTTCGTGATTTGTCACTAAACAGTTTTGTGTTTACAGTGTCGTGACTTGTGTTAGCGGAATATTGTTTGCATATACTACTGGTGTGATTCCTTTATACTGGGGGAACGTGATGGAAGGGTTTTGTTTCATTGAGTTGAATTAGCCATTGCTTGGTCCATTGGACTATTTTGTGAAGGCTCTGTGAAAGGAGTTGAGCACTATAACTGGATCTTCGTATCTTGTTATGATGATCTTCTCATCTCCAAAAGTGGCGGTTAGGGGTGTACTGACTTGTTGGGATGTCAGCAGTGTACACTAGGTATAAAATCTGGTCAAGTACAGTGCCCTGTTTATTGGGTGAAGATTAGTTTAGTGCTGCCCAAATTTCACTAGAAAGTATCGTAAAAAAGTAATAAGGTCGGAGGATAATATAAAAGGAGAGAAGTAGAAATTACTTTAGTTTGTATAGGAGGCTGTGTGCATACCTTGTCAAAGGCTTTGGTTTCATCAAGAAAGGCAGCTGAGCAATATTATTTCTCTTCGAAAACCGAATTGGTGATCTGGAATTTTGTTATTGTCTTCTAAAATTGACATTAGTCTTTTTGGTAGGAGTTTTTCCAAGATTTTACCTAGTACAGGGAGTAGACTAATAGGTCCTTAGAGATTTGCCAGGTTTAGGATCTGTATTAAGTGCGCTACTTTCAGTGCACTGGGAAGTAGTCTGAGAACTGAGAACTGCATTCTTTGACTAGTTTCCCTGTAATTATGTCAAAGCCTGAGGCTTTCTTGGGATTTAGGTTATACCCGATCATATGTTTAATTTTCTACTGTGAAGCAATCCATAGGTGGAGTTAGTTGATATGGTGTTTCTAACGACTCTTGAATTCTGTCTTCGTCTGCTGGGGGACATTGAGTAGGTATAATTTGGAATACGCTTTCACTCAAGGTGTTGGGAAAAAAGTTATGCCTTTTCCAAGTCGGAGCGCGCCCATGTACTGTCTAGCTTTTTCAAGGAAGAATGAGCTATCTTGCTACCTTTATTCTTTTTGTTGCAACCTAAAGAGAATAACTTGTGTAACATAAATAAAATAATCTTGAAAACCATAATTTTTTAGGCTTTTGATGAGTGTTTTTAGCTCTGAAGTAGCTTGATTATATGGTCTTTTATCGGATGGATAACTTGTGTTTTGCCATGTACGCCTTATCCGTTTTTTTCTGCTATTTTTATTTTAATTACAATAGGACATCCTTCTTGTTGTCTTTTGTTAGTGTTGCTTCCACACCAGCTTCCTGGATTATTTTCCTAAAGCTATATATAGTTAGAATAAGGTCTCGATCGGTTTGGAATGAAATTTTTAAATCTAGGCGCTTTTGAATGAGGTTTATGTAGTGAGTTCAGACCTTTTTTTTGTTGTGTAATCTTGGATCTATTTCTCGTTGCAGAATTGTACTGCCCACGGTTGCGATAATTGGCGTATAATCCGGTAGGTCAAGACAAGGTGCAACTTTGAAGTAGTGCGGGGCTATTCCTTTGGTTGTGAAGAAATCGAAACATTAGGTATTTTTGTTACGTCAGTGGGCCAGTGGGTTTGTTGTAGTCGATAGACGACCTATTTGTAATTCTTGAACTACTTGATACATCAGTCTTTCCCTGCTAGGTGGAGAGTTTCTGAAACCGCACAGGTGTATGTTCGAAATTGAAATCTCCTTCTGATAGAAATCTGTTGCCCAGTGTTTTGAAGTAATCACTGAAATTCTGCTTTCTTGCAGCATAGTTAGCAGAACAATATGTGGCTGATATGACTAGTTGACCATTCCAGTCTTCTATCTCAATGGATATTGCTTGAAGGAAGTTCTTTGAAAGGAAGGCAAAGTGTGATCTTTAATGCGTTGCTTTATTACTATGTTGTGCCTCCTCTAGAATGATTATCTGCATTAGGATGGTTTGTACAGTATACCTGATGGTTTCGTATTTTAAAGTGGGTTACACTGGTGAAATTTGTTTCCGACATGGGTAGTATATAGATTTCATTGCTTGTGAGGAAGGTTTATACCTTGTGTTTATAATTTAGAAGACCAAAGGCGTGTCACTCTGACATTTTATATGTTGGAGCCATTTTGATTTTTTTAGTTCTTTCCTGAGAAGTCTAATATGTGCTGATAATTCATTTATGGTCTGTTGTTATGCTAGTATAGTTTGTTGTAATCTAAATATTATGGATGTGGGTCATGATTTTGTGGTTGCGATTGTTCATGAAGTCATGGTTGGGAAAGGAGTTGCTGTCTTTGGTGCAATGGGGCCACATGATTGTTTTGTTGGCTTATTTGGTTATGTTGTTGTTTTTGTCAATCGTGTTGTTGTGGCTGCTGTTGTTTCTGCTGTTGCTGGATTTGAAGTCTTGAGGCATAACTTGGGTTTGATGGGTATCTTCTGTTTAGTTTCCAAGGTGTACCCTGCACCCTTTGTAGTTAGCAGGATGTGGAGCTCGACACAGTATTTAGGTGGTTTGTCGTCATTACGGTATTTTGGATAGGTGCGGTAATCGTGAGGTTCTGAACACTTAGCACAGCCTGCTTGTCTGGTACATCTGTTACCGGTATGACCGTAACATTGACAGTTTTTAGACTGTGGTAACTGCTCTTTCTTTATTGGTTCTTCGTAAGCCACTATTGCGTTTTCAATGTTTGTTATCTCGAAGATTTCTTTATTGTTTTCTTTGCGCTTGATGTCGATTTTATTGGCATCCAGAACATATCCTTTTTTTTTGTAATCGGAGATTATTTATCAGTAACCTTAGTTTGTTACCTTGTAAAAGTTGATATTGAAAGTTTGTTTTTGGAACGTGCTTTTCAATCAATGTTGTCAGTGGATTTGGCTTTAATATAGTGACGTATGAAAGGCGGAATCTGTTTTGCTTTCGGAGTTTATTTTTCTGGTGCTGGCACTATCGTTTGCTAGAGGTTGTGTGTTGAGATAGGACGGCTGGATATTTGAGGATCGCTAGTCGCTTTTCTTTTTTTTACGTTTATTTTCTTGACAATCGTGTATTTCTATGTATCAGAGGTGTCACTTGTGGTTGACATATCCTCTGGAAGAATTCATTGATGGCCACAAACTGTGCAATGAGTTGTATATTTGTGTTCGTAGTGGCCGCAACGTTGGAAATTTTCTGAAGTTGGATAATAATTCGCTTGATGCAGTGCGTAGTATGTTTTGGGTAGGCAGCATATTGCTTGGGACTGTTATAGGTAGTCTAAACATTGATATTTGTGATGTAATTTGTTGATGATGGTTATGGTGAGTTGGTGTTAATTGTTATATATAAGAGTTTGGACGCTGTGGAATATAAGCTTGATATTGTGTATACATGTTGGAATAAAAACCATGACTTGAACTTTTCATGATCGTAAAGTGTTAAACTAGCAGTAATTATTTGGATATAATATGCAGAATAATTTTAGTAGAAATAACTGGAGGTCAGGCACTCTCGCTGTAATAATATCTCACTGCGCTTCGACCCAGGTCTTGCACTACAGAAATCAAATCAACCACTGGTGAACTTAGCTAAAGCACAATACAAAATTCAACTGTGTGTGGGCATTAATTAAAGTAGTTCTCTAGAAAGAATGCCAATACAAAGTTTTTGCTATTTCACCTTGAACCAAAGGAAAAATTTCTCAATGAATTCCTAACTCATTTATACGTATACAGTACACACACACACGCACGCACGCACGCACGCACGCACGCACGCGCGCGCGCACGCACGCACGCACGCACGCACGCACGCACGGACGCACGCACGCACGCACGCACGCACGCACGCACGCACGCACGCACGCACGCACGCACGCAGGCACGCACGCACGCACGCACGCATGATTCTATTTTTATACTTTTAAGAAATGTCATGTGATACCCCTACAGGTCAATAATCTTTGACCTTGACCACTATATTTTTAGGCTTCTAAGAATTGTATAATGATTATGACATTGTAATTTCTATTTTTAGCTTTTGACCTTGACATACAAATTTCCTCAGAGTGACCTTGTAATATTATGATGATGACATTGCAATTTATACTTTTAGCGGGCTCCAAAAATTTAAATTTCCCCGCCAAAAGTTTGACCTTGAAGAGTTCCAAAAGCTTACATTTCTGACCACCAGAGGGTGAATGACCTTGAACTAGTCCAGAACCGGCCTAACCACTACTTATATATATATATATATATATATATATATATAAATGTATATATATATGGTCAAGTCAATCGTCACAATATGCATTATTGGGCTCAAGAACATCCACACTGGATGCGAACAGTCGCTAATCAACACCCTTGCTCGAATCTGAAAAATGATTTTCTTCGAAAATCCGCATTAATTTAATGATGTCCAACACCCAATCTGCAAATCCACGGCGCTGCTCTTGGTCCCTTGGTTTGATTTCTTGCACCAATTGAACCTTGTACGCGTACAAAATTCAGATCTTTTACCAAAATTCGTTGCATAGTGCTTCTGGAAATGCTTAATCCTTGACCACGATGCCGAATGGAAGTAATATATATATATATATATATATATATATATATATATATATATATATATATATATATATATATATGGTCAAGTCAATCGTCACAATATGCATTATTGGGCTCAAGAAAATCCACACTGGATGCGAACAGTCGCCAATCAACACCCTTGGTCGATAAATACCTGGTGTGGGATATTTGGCGATGTTGTTATTGGACCTCATTTTTTCGATGGTAATCTTAATGGACAGCGATACTGCAATTTGTTTCCAGCAAGATGGCACACCACCACATTTCTTTCGAGAAACACGTGCTATATTGAATGTCACTTGCCTTAACAGATGGATTGGACGTGGGGCACCAGTAAATTGGCCTGCAAGATCGCCAGACTTAACCCCTCTAGATTTTTTCTTGTGGGGTTTCGTCAAAGAAAAAGTCATGGTGACTGCTCCAACTACAGCCGAAGACATGAGAGAAAGGATTACGCGTGGAGTTCGTGAAATCACCCCAGATATGTTATTCAGAGTGCGGAATTCTTTTCGAAAGAGGGTTGATAAATGTTTAGAACAAAATGGTCGTCATTTTGAACACCTATTATAATAAAATAATGTACCTAATATCAGTTTTTTCCTGTTGATTTTCTTTTTAATTTTGTTGAATTTAGCGTAGTGACATTGACATTGGCATTAAATTATTCATTGATTATAACGTAGTTTTTTCTGGAGATTACGAATCTGTAAAGAATACTACACCTTTCCATTTAACATCTAAAAGTAACCCCCCACCCCTAAAAAGTGGAAAGGGTTAAAACGTTACTTACTTTGTCAAAAAGTGTCCCCCAACGACCCATTGTATCCCTAGATATTTCATTTATTTTCATTCAGCCATTGTCTCAATATCACTTTGTAACCTTTAAAGGACCACCCTGTATATACATATACATGGGTGAGGCAAGGAATATAGTTAATAATTCCTGAACTACCGTCCGGAATTTAATGAAACTTAGTATTTTTGTGTTTGGTATTGTTACCCACATCTAGGCGTATGTTTTGCAAAACCTGGGAACGGCTCCCGGAGGAAGTCGTAAAATTTTTAAATAGATGCCTATGTTGAGTTATGCTTCATTTTAAAGGTCTTTTTTAATAGAATGCAACGGTGCAACTCCGGTTAAAAATGGTTGACCCATTCAAAATTATAGCTTCTCAATGTTTTCAATAGTTTCTTGATGCACAACAGACGTCTTTGTTTTGTTGAGTTGAAATAAGCTTTCTGACTTAATTTCAAACACGTGTTTCATTGTTGTCCTTGTTTACGTAATCATGAATTGTCATTCCGTATAGAGCACGTGTATACCTCTTAAGCATTTTGTTATTGTTTACAGATTTTCAAGAAAACTAAATTAACAATTCTTACCCCATTAATTATGTGAAGTATTTATTTTAGTAGTGTACTGTAGTGCAGAGTGATATTATCATGACACCTTTAACTACTTTAATTATTTTAATTATTTATGGCTATGGGGACAAAAAGGGAACACAATGCGAAGTCTGCGCAGTTTTTAAATAGCTATATCCCGATGGAGTTCTACAGCAATCAACCGAGTCAGAAATAGTTAAAAATTTTATTGAAACTGGAAATGTTCTGGATAAACCTCGAAGTGGGAGACCGAAGACTGCAACCACGGAACAAACATCATTAAATGTCCTACTATTCGTTTATGAAAATTCTCACAGTTGTACGCCACAGACTACACTTAATGAAGATATGAGTCGAAGATCCGTAAGTAGAATTTTAAAATTGAACAAATTTCATCCTTATAAAATACAACTTGTTCATGAGTTGGTGGATGATGATTACGATAGAAGATTAGAAATTTGTGAATGCATGATGGAAAGGTGTTTTACTGATAATCCATTTTGTTCGAATATATTTTTTACGCATGAAGCAACATTTTCTCTACACGTAAGTGTAAGCAATCAAAATATGAGATATTGGTCGGCTGTAAATCCTCACTGGGTGAGAGAGCAGCACACCCAGTGGCCTGAAAGATGAACGTTTGGACGGAACTGTTGGGGAACGTCATTGGTCCGTTCTTCATAGAAGACACTTTAAATGGGCTCGTTACTTGCGGCTTCTACAAGAGCGAATTTTGCCAGCAATTTTACAAGTTTGTGAAGACCAAGACATTTATTTTAATAACCTCTGGTACAAACAAGATGGTGCTCCCCCTCACTACCATTGGGATGTACGAAACTATTTAAATGCAACATTCCCAAACAGATAGATTGGGAGAAGGGGTTCCATTGAGTGGCCCTCTAGATCACCTGATCTGAACCCCTTCGATTTTTTTCTTTGGGGGTATTTAAAGATGAGGGTTTATACTAATAGGACCAAGATTCTAAATGATTTAAGAGCCGGGATTGAACAACATATTATGGAAATTCCTGGTGAGGAAATGCGACAAATTGCCTTTTACACACGTCTTGGAGCATGTCAAGAAAGATTTGGCGGATAGTATGAACAACTCAGGTAGAATGAGTCAAACCAGAGAGATGATTTCAATCTGCAGTATGTTTTCCTCAACCAGTTTGTATTAGCTTAGTCAAAGTCTTACCAGGTAAGTTAGTAAGTAAGTTAGATAAGTTTGTCAATTTTATCATAAAAATTTAACAGAATCGACAATAATTATTTTTATTGTATATATATATATATATATATATATATATATGTATATAAGGTATGATGGAAAGGTGTTTTACTGATAATCCATTTTGTTCGAATACATCTTTTACGCATGAAGCAACATTTGCTCTACACTTAAGTGTAAGCAAACAAAATATGAGATATTGGTCGGCCGTAAATCCTCACTGGATGAGAGAGCAGCACACCCAGTGGCCTGAAAGGTGAACGTTTGGACGAAACTGTTGAGGAACATCATTGGGCCGTTCTTCGTGGAAGACACTTTAAATGGGCTCGTTACTTGCGGCTTCTACAAGAGTGAATTTTGCCAGCAATTTTACAAGTTTGTGAAGACCAAGACATTTATTTTAATAACCTCTGATACAAACAAGATCGCGCTCCTCCTCACTGCCATTGGGATGTACGAAATTATTTAAATGCAACATTCCCAAACAGATAGATTGGGAGAAGGGGTTTCATTGAGTGGCCCCCTACATCACCTGATCTGAACCCCTTCGATTTTTTTTCTTTGGGGGTATTTAAAGATGAGGATTTATACTAATAGGACTAATAATCTAAATGATTTAAGAGCCGGGATTGAAATTTAACAGAATCGACAATACTTTATTTTTATTATATTATATATATATTATATATATATATATATATATATATATATATATATATATATATATATATATACATATATATAATTTTTACATTTTGATATCGTTTAATATCTTCTTTAGAAATGACAAATTACAATTTATAATGATATATTTCATGTAACTAAACCAAAGCATACTATACTTTGATAAATTTTCTAAAACAGAATCGTAACAGTTTGGTACATCTTCTATACGTTTTTGCTATTACAAACGTTTTTATTGCTTGTGATGAATAACATTTCCGAAATGTCGCTTCTTATAATTATTTTCTAAATCTACAATTTTAACCGCTTTAAAATCGAAGGAATGTTTTAAATCTATAGTATGTTTTGCTAAAGCCGTGCAATTTGGTTTTAAATTAATGCCGCTTGTGTGTAAAACTCTATTTTTTAACGGTTGTAATGTAGTACCAATATATAATTTATTGCAAAGGGAACATGTTCTTTCATAAACGGTATTTGTTTTATTTCCTTTAGGAATTTTGGTTTTTAAATTAGCTTTTAAGTAGTGGAAAATGTGTAGGTGCGATATTGAATTTGGATAATGATTTAAAATTTAAACTTTTTTTATTTACAAAAGGAATTGTAACAAAATTGTTAGTTTTTGTTTTTTCCATTTTACTTATTTTATTATAAAATTTATTTATTTGTATTTTAATATATTTTATAAAATCAATTGGATAATTATTATTTATAAAAGCTAATTTAATTTTATTAAGATTAAGAAGTCTATTTATCCGTTAAGATTCTACTTATTACAAAACAGATACTGAAGAATGGTACTTTTAAAATAAATAAGAATAAAATAAAATAAAAACGTAAAAAGTAGTAGCGAAACAGGAATATAATTTTATTTAAGAACGTTAAGCTATTGTTTTGAAGCTGTATTGAGATTAAATTTAGTATTTTCTGCTTTTAAACATAAAATTGTATTTTAAATTGCCAATTTTATGAAAACTAAATATAAATCCTTACAATAGTATTTATTATATTAACTTGTTGACGTAAAAGTTTCTAGTTCAAACACTCACACAAATAACAGACGTTTTACGTGAATGTTTTTCTAAAAGTTTTAAGTTCAAGAGTTTACACAAACCACTTAGATTTTGTATTAGTTATTTTGCCCATTGAAAGTTCTCCTTTATAGATAAACCGACGAAAATATTTATATTGTTAAGTAACAACTTTTTAATTTAAATGTTAATTGAGGGAGGTGTCGTTATTGTGTCGTTTCTTATAAATTACATTAACATTCTGGTCTAAAATTTTGATAATAATGGGAGTTTTAACGTCTTGATACTCATGATTAGGTACTACGTTAAAGTTACAAACTCTTTTATCTCGTTTTTCATTATTTTTAAAGTTACTTACTGTACTTCTTTTATTCCAACTACATTGCCTCACAGCAGCGTTCATACTGAATAGTTTTCAATTTGTTTTGAGTTTTGTATGTTGTTGTTTACATTCCGTTTCTGTAAAAAGCTCATTCAAAATATTAAAGGTTAATGTAAATATGTGTACGTTACTTAATAAATCTTCAGCAATACTCACTTTGTTATACTGATTGTTCAAGTCTCATGTGACTCAAATTTGTTTTAGTTACTATTAATTTATATGTGATATACCTATCATCGTAATGTGATAAACAAGAATTAACTAACCAATTCCGTCAAATGTCTAAATAACCGTTACTTCGGTGCCGCTTGCCGCCTTCGTGCACGACAAAGACGCACCTTAGAAGCTCATCTGCGATAGGCAGCTTTGGTTTGAGTTGGATAGATATGATGACGTTTTTCAAGGTAGATACCTGCATGTATATAAGGAGTGGCATGCTGGACCATAGACACTGGAGCAGAAAGTGGTAGATCTACCTGCTAACAGCAGTTATTAGTATTAAGACAAAGGATTGTGTATTAAACAAGCGAAATAAAAAATAAGTGATTGTTTATGTGACTAAATAAATACTTGTTAAGCTTTGTAAGTTAACAGTATTTATAATACTGAGTTAAATATATGTGCGTTTATCAACAGCACTTAATCGACCGTTTATAAACACATAAGAATTTATGGATCATTTGCTCATAGTGCAACGGCCAGTATTAACCCCGTTAAAGGCCCGCTATTAGTAGTCTGAGTACATACATAATCAGAATTTATTAAAGCAAATCAATCTTATGGGATAGAACATTACACTGCCATTTTGTTAATACGAGTTGTACGGTGATTTCTTTTGACAGTTGTCACGTACAGACCACGCGATTTAATAATATGGAGGAATACTCAAACGAACAACGTTTAGTTATTGTAAAAACACTTTACAAGAATGGTGAAAGTTTTGCGAAAACAGTTCGCCAATTATGTCTAGTTTTCGGCCGCAATAATGCGCCAAATGAATTGACAGTGAGGCGTTTAATTAAAAATTTGAGACCAAATTTACGCTGATGGAATCAGGAGACCATTGTTCGTCGTCGTCCTTGTCGGTCACTGGAAAATATAGCCACAGTAAGGGATTCTGTGGTTGAGAATCCAGGAACTTCCATTCGGCATCGTGGTCAAGGATTAAGCATTTCCAGAAGCACTATGCAACGAATTTTGGTAAAAGATCTGAATTTGCATGCGCACAAGGATCAAATTGGTGCAAGAAATCAAGCCAAGGGACCATGAGCAGCGCCGTGGATTTGCTGATTGGGTGTTGGAACATCATTAAATTAATGCGGATTATTCGAAGAAAATCATTTTTTCAGTTGAGGCACATTTTCAACTCGACGGATACGTAAATAATCAAAACTGTCGCATTTGGGGTGCTGAAAATCCTCGTGTGATACTCGAAAAACCAATGCATCCAACGAGTAACTGTTTGGTGCGCATTTTGGGCTGGCGGAGTGATTGGGCCGTATGTCTTTGAAAATGCGGCTGGAAATGCGCTAACTGTTAATGGTGTGAATTGGATGTAATTGATGTGGAGGACATGTTTTTCCAGCAAGACGGTGGGACCTGCCACACTGCACGTGAAACAATGGTGTTACTGCAGACCAAGTCGAGTCATTTCTCGATTTGGTGATCAACATTGGCCACCAAGATCGTGCGATCTAACGCCGATGGACTTTTTTGTTTGGGGCTATATAAAGTAAAAGGTGTATGCGAATAAGCCTGAAACAGTTGAACATCTTAAAGAGGAAATATGGCGCGCTATTGGTGAAATACAGCCACATTTTGCGAAAACGTTATTCAAAATTTCAACAAAAGGGTAACCCTGTGCCAGAAGTTTCGTGGTGGTCATTTGCCTGACGTATTTCACGTTTGATCTGAAATATTTTTTTTTATATTGAAATAAAAATGTTTGCTTAATTAAAAAAGTAAGTGTGTTTTTCTTTAAAATTAAATCCGGCGCTCTTGTTGTGACACCCTTTATAAGAATAATTTTAGATATTTGACTGATGAGAGTTTGATTATCGTTAAAGATGTCATTGTTTTTATAGTAAATCTCATTTCAGGCAGAAAGGATAATCACTCTCTATTACCCGTTATTATAAGTTATAATAAGGTGATAGGGGCTTTAATCTATAAGAATTGACTTTTGTGTACGCGTTGCTTTACGAAAGCAATGTATGTGTATATTTTTGATAAGTTTTGTTCATAGTTTGGTTAGTTAACTTTTCTCTTTGTTTAAATTGTGATGGACCTCCTTACAATTTAAAGCTTTAAAGATACCCAATATTATCTTCTAAGATGTCATTGTTTCATTTGATATGTGAACCGCCATAAAGGATTACAGCGTTTAGAAATAATCAAACTTTTGACATTTTACGTAGATGGTTGAACTGAAAATTTGAGATTAAAAAATTTAATTTCTTTTCATTAATTAAGGGTCAGTGAGTACATAATACTGGCCAGACATATTTATTAAGTAGATGTTTCAGATTTAAATCATGGCGTTTCATTCATATTTGCGAACATTTAAATGTATTTTAATGATAAAAATTCCAATAATATTAGAGAACATATATGATTCATACGAGACGCGTTTTTACGTTTTTCAATTTTTAAGATACGAATTAATGTTTTTGTGGTTAAAAATTAATATACCAATTATTACTTTTTCCAAATTGACTGATATTTATTTATTTCAGAATTTCTACGTCACGTATTAATAGTGTTTTATGTTTAGACGACAGTATATTTAAAGTACCCAGATACTACCCCACTACTTTTATTTTAAGAATGTGTTCGTTATTTTGGGATTCAGATAGATTTATTAAGATTACTGAGACGAAATTTAACATGCTGTTTTAAAGTGAAAGTGATTGTACCAACTGAACGTTTGATCTTAAATTGTACATGATTTTACCGAGTAGGCTACAACTCTATCTTCCACAGTGAGGGGAGATTACGTTAACAACTCGCCTTTTAAATATAACCTTTTTACATTATCCCCTATGGTAATGTATTTGATATAGATGGAGAGATCGTTATGAATTACATTAAAATAATCGGTAGGTAAATTACAATATAAAAAAAATATGAAAGAAAAATTTTGAAGAAAGCCGATATAAGAAGTAAAGAAATAGGATATTGAGGAAGGGAAGTCAGAGATTAACAACCTGTAAAATACGCAACATCTAGACGCTTGTAAGAATACTATAAACAGCCTTTTTGAGTTTAGTTATAGTTACGGTTTTAAGATTCGATGGAAGTAGATTTTTAACTTTCCCAATATTATATGAAAGACAACTCTTGAGCATTATTATAAGTTTTGTTATGAACGAATAAGTTCAAAAGTAAATATGTAATTAAAACGTATTATTAATTTTATTAAATACATAAATAAAAATAAAATTATATTAATTTTATTAAATACATAAATAAAAAGTTTACCTCGAGTAGGATTTGAACCTACGACCTGTACTTCGCTAGAGTAACGCGCTAACCAACTACGCTATTGATATTCAAGCCCGAATCGATGTACATTTTGTTTTTATGTATGTAGGACTGATGTAAATTATAAATATAATGAGATTACAATCATATATATATATATATATATATATATATATATATATATATATATATATATATATATATATATATATATATATATATATATATATATATATATAAAATATTAAAAATAATACGTTTACCTTTAGAAGTGTTTTTTCTTTCAGCTGTTCTAATAATGATAACCATATGTTGAACTGAAATACTTTTTATACAACGTGTCCACATGTAGTCTCACTAAACACGTTTTATGAATGGTTGGATATAAACTGGCTATTACATTCCGATCATTAACTAATTTAGAAAGTAATACACAAAACCTGATTACTGCTACCCGTACTTAGCAATTATATTGTACTTATAAAATTTACATTCTAAACACTTACAAATATTTTAAAAATTCTGCTAACGCAAAACTACTTTAAATAATTTGAATCTTGAGATTACATAAACAATTAAAAATTATTATTAATTTTATTAAATAAATAAATAAAAGGTTCACCTCAGTAGGATTTGAACCTACGACCTGTACTTTGCTAGACACACACACACACACACGACGCACGCACGCACAACACCACACGCACACTGACACACTCACACACGCAAACACGCACATATGCACACACGCACATACGCACAAACGCACACTCGTACACAAGCACACAAGCACACGCGCACACACGCACACTCGCACAGACGCACTGACGCACGGACGCACAGACGCACAGACACACTGACGCACAGGCGCAGACCCACAGACGCACAGATGCACAGCCGAACAGACGCACAGACGCGGACTCGCGGACGCGCGGACTCGCGGATTCGCGGAATCGCGGGCTCGCAGACATGCGGACAAGTGGACCCACGGACAGAACGGAGAGAACTGACAGAACGGACAGAACGGACAGAACGGACAGAACGGACAGAACGAACAGAACGGGCAGACCGGACAGACCGGACAGAACGGACAGAACGGACCGAACGGACAGAACGGACAGAACGGACAGAACGGACAGAACGGACAGAACGGACAGAACGGACAGAACGAACAGAACGGGCAGAACGGACAGAACGAACAGAACGGACAGAACGGACAGAACGGACAGAACGGACAGAACGGACAGAACGGACAGAACGGACAGAACGGACAGAACGGACAGAACGGACAGAACGGACAGAACGGACAGAACGGACAGAACGGACAGAACGGACAGAACGGACAGAACGGACAGAACGGGCAGAACGGACAGAACGGACAAAACGAGCAGAACGGACAGAACCGACAGAACGGACAGAACGGACAGAACGACAGAACATACAGAACGGACAGAACGAACAGAACGGACAGAACGGACAGAGCGGACAGAACGACAGAACGACAGAACGGACAGAACGGACAGAACGAACAGAACGGACAGAACGGACAGAACGGACAGAACGGACAGAACGGACAGAACGGACAGAACGGACAGAACGGGCAGAACGGAATGAACGGACAGAACGGGCAGAACGGACAGACTAGACGGAACGGACAGAACGGACAGAACGGACCGAACGGACAGAACGGACCGAACGGACAGAACGGACAGAACGAACAGAACGGACAGAACGGACAGAACGAGCAGAACGGACAGAACGGACAGAACGGACAGAACGGACAGAACGGACAGAACGGACAGAACGGACAGAACGGACAGAACGGACAGAATGGAATGAACGGGCAGAACGGACAGACCGGACAGAACGGACAGAACGGACAGAACGGACAGAACGGACAGAACGGACAGAACGGACAGAACGGACAGAACGGACAGAACGGACAGAACGGACAGAACGAACAGAACGGACAGAACGGACAGAACGGACAGAACGGACAGAACGGACAGAACGGACAGAACGGACAGAACGGACAGAACGGACAGAACGGACAAAACGGACAGAACGGACAGAACGGAGAGAACGGACAAAATGGACAGAACCGACAAAACGGACAGAACGGACAGAACGGACAGAACGGACAGAACGGACAGAACGGACAGAACGGACAGAACGGACAGAACGGACAGAACGGACAGAACGGACAGAACGGACAGAACGGACAGAGCGGACAGAACGGACAGAACGGACATAACGGACAGAACGGACAGAACGGACAAAACGGACAGAACGAACATAACGGACAGAACGGACAGAACGGACACGCGCACGCGCCCATGCACGCACGCTCCTACGCACGCACGCACTCACGCACGCACGCAGGCACGCAATCATGCACGCACGGACGGACGCACGCACGCACGCAAACGCAAAAAAGATACAAACACGCAAACACGAACACACAAACGAAAACATACAAACACGAAAACACACAAACTAAAACACGCTAACGCTAGAACACGAACGAAAACACACTAACACGAAAACACACTAACACGAAAACACGCAAACGCGAAAACGCACAAATGAAAACAAGCTAACACGACAACCAGCTAACGCTAGAACACACAAGCGAAAACATGATAACACGAAAACACGCAAACGCGAAAACATACAAACACCAAAACACGCAAACACGAAAACACGCAAACGAAAGCACGGTAACACGAAAACACGCGAACACAAAAAACACACATTCGAAAACACGCTAACACGAAAACACGCTAACGCAAAAACACACAAACGAAAACTCACAAACGAACACACGCTAACACGAAAACATACATACACGAAAACACACAAACTGAAACCACGCAAACACCACGGAAAGACGCAGAACGAAAACACCTTAACCCTAAAACACGCTAACGCAAAACAAGCAAACACGAAAACACAGAAATGAAAACACGCTTACGCAGAAGCACCCAAACACGAACACAGAACATACAGAACGGACAGAACGAACAGAACGGACAGAACGGACAGAACGGACAGAACGACAGAACGACAGAACGGACAGAACGAGAACGGACAGAACGACAGAACGGACAGAACGACAGAACGGACAGAACGGACAGAACGGAAAGAACGGACAGAAGGAAGAACGAAGAACGGACAGAACGGGCAGAAGACGACGGACGGAACGGACAGAACGGACAGAACGGACAGAACGGACCGAACGGACAGAACGGACAGAACGAACAGAACGGACAGAACGGACAGAACGGCAGAACGAAACGGACAGAAGGAAAACGGCAGAACGGACAGAACGGACAGAACGGACAGAACGGACAGAACGGAAGAACGAGCAGAACGGACAGACCGGACAGAACGGACAGAACGGACAGAACGGACAGAACGGACAGAACGGACCGAACGGACAGAACGAACAGAACGGACAGAACGGACAGAACGGACAGAACGACAGAACGGACAGACGGACAGAACGGACAGAACGGACAGAACGGACAGAACGGACAGAACGGACAGAACGGACAAACGACAGAACGGACAACGGACAGAACGGACAGAACGGAAGAACGGACAAAACGGACAGAACGGGCAGAACGACAGAACGGACAGAACGGACAGAACGACAGAACGGACAGAACGGACAGAACGGCAGAACGGACAGAACGGACAGAACGGACAGAACGGAAAACGGACAGAACGACAGAACGGACAGAACGGACAGAACGGACAGAACGGACAGAACGGACAGAACGGACAGAACGGACAGAACGAACATAACGGACAGAACGGACAGAACGGACAAACGGACAGCGCACGACGCCGACGCACGCACGCCGCACGGACACGCACGCACTCACGCACGCACGCAGGCACGCAATCATGCACGCACGGACGACGCACGCACGCGCAAACGCAAAAAGATACAAACACGAAACACGAACAAAACGAAAACAAACAAAACGAAAAACAAACAAAACACAAAACGCTAACGCTAGAACACAACGAACACACTACGAAACACGCTAACCGAAAACACGCAAACGCGAAAACGCACAAAGAAAACAAGAACACGACAACCAGCTAACCAGAACACAAAGCGAAAACATGATACACGAAAACGCAAACGCGAAAACATACAAACACCAAAACACGCAAACACGAAAACACGCAAGAAACACGGTAACACGAAAACACGCGAACACAAAAAACAATCGAAAACACGCAACACGAAAACACGCTAAGCAAAACACACAAACGAAAACTACAAACGAAACAAACACGAAAAACAAACGAAAACACAAAAACGAAACGAAACACAAACGAAACTACAAACACGAACAAAAAACAGAAAACACAGAAATGAAAACAAACGACGAGAACGCAAACACGAACCACAAACGAAAAAGACAGGAACGCTAACAGAAAACAGAAACGCGAAAACACAGAACGGAAAAACGGAAACGAAAACAGAAGCAAACGCAACACGAAGACGCGAACACAAAACAACGACGAAACGACGACAGAAAACACAGAAACAACAAGAAGGACAGAACGAAACACGAACACAAAACAGAACGAAACGACAGAACGGAAAAGACAGAACACAGAACGGAAAGAACGGGCAGAACGGAAGACCGGACGAACGGACAGAACGGACAGAACGGCAGAACGAACAGAACACGAACGGACAGAACGGACAGAAGGACAGAACGGACAGAACACGAACGACAGAACGAGACAACGGACAGAACGGACAGAACGACAGAACACAGAACGGAAACGAAAGACGAACACAAACGGACGAACGCGAAACAGAAACGGAAAACAGAACGGACAAAAGGCAAACAAAGGCAGAACGAAAACGGACAAACGGACAAACGAAGAACGGACAGAACGGACAGAACGGACAGAACGGACAGAACGGACAGAACGGACAGAACGGACAGAACGGACAAACGACAGAAGCAGAACGGACAGAACGGACAGAACGGACAGAACGGCGAAAACGGACAGAACGAACATAACGGACAGAACGGACAGAACGGAAGAAACACGCGACGAACACGCTCGTACGCACGCACGCCGACGCACGACACACGCACCACGCACGAACGCAGGCACGCAAATGCACGCACGGACGGACGACGACGCACGCAAACGCAAAAAGTACAAACACGATAACACCAACGCAAAACACGCAAACACGAACACACAACAAACACGACAAACATGAAAACACAAACAAAAACACGCAACGCTAGAACACAAACGAAAAACACACAAACACGCTACACGAAAACACGCAAACGCGAAAACGCACAAATGAAAACAAGCTAACACGACAACCAGCTAACGCTAGAACACACAAGCGAAAACATGATAACACGAAAACACGCAAACGCGAAAACATACAAACACCAAAACACGCAAACACGAAAACACGCAAACGAAAGCACGGTAACACGAAAACACGCGAACACAAAAAACACACATTCGAAAACACGCTAACACGAAAACACGCTAACGCAAAAACACACAAACGAAAACTCACAAACGAACACACGCTAACACGAAAACATACATACACGAAAACACACAAAATGAAACCACGCAAACACCACGGAAACACGCAGAACGAAAACACCTTAACCCGAAAACACGCTAACGCAAAAACAAGCAAACACGAAAACACAGAAATGAAAACACGCTTACGCAGAAGCACCCAAACACGAACACACACAAACGAAAACATGCTAACAGGAAAACGCGCTAACACGAAAACACGCAAACGCGAAAACATACAAACACCAAAACACGGAAACACGAAAACACGCAAACAAAAGCACGCTAACACGAAAACACGCGAACACAAAAAACACACATACGAAAACACGCTAACACGAAAACACGCTAACGCAAAAACACACAAACGAGAACTCACAAACGAAAACATACAAACACGAAAACACACAAAACGAAACCGAAACACAGAAATGAAAACACGCTTACGCAGAAGCACGCAAACACGAACAAACACAAACGAAAACATGCTAACAGGAAAACGCGCTAACACGAAAACACGCAAACGCGAAAACATACAAACACGAAAACACACAAACGAAAACACGCTAACGCTTGAACACACAAACGAAAACACGCTAACACGAAAACACGCAAACGCGAAAACGCACAAACGAAAACAAGCTAACACGACAACCAGCTAACGCTAGAACACACAAGCGAAAACATGATAACACGAAAACACGCTAACACTAAAACACGCTAACACGAAAACACGCAAACGCGAAAACACACAAACACCAAAACACGCAAACACGAGAACACGCAAACACAAAACACGAACATCGAAAACACGAACAACAAACAAGAAAACAAACAACGAAACCACGCAAACACGGAAACACACGAAACAGAAAACACGTTAACACGAAAACACCTAACGCAAAAACAAGCAAACACGAAACACACAGAACGAAAACACGCTTACAGAAACACGCTAAACGAAAACACGCAAACACGAAAACACGAAAACCTAGAAAACACAACGATAAACGCACAAAACACGCAAACACGAAAACACACAAACGAAAACATACTAAACACGAAAACACACGACCTAACGAACAAAAAACACGCTAACACGAAAACACGCAAACGCGAAAACACACAAACGAAAACAAGCTAACACGACAACCAGCTAACGCTAGAACACACAAGCGAAAACACGATAAACGAAAACACGCTAACACTAAAACACGCTAACACGAAAACACGCAAACCGAAAACATACAAACACCAAAACACGCAAACGAAACACGCTAACACGAAAACACGCAACACAAAACACACATCGAAAACACGCTAACACGAAAACACGCTAAACGAAAACACACAAACGAAACACACAAACGAAAACACGCTAACACGAAAACACTTACACGAAAACACCAAACGAAAACAGCAAACACGAAACACAGAAGAAAACACGCTTAGCAAAACACGCTAATACGAAAACAAGCAAACACGAAAACACAGAAATGAAACACGCTACGCAGAACACCGCAAACACGAAACACACAAACGAAAACATGCTAACAGGAAAACCGCTAACACGAAAACACGCAAACGCGAAAACACTGCAAACGCAAAACACAGACTAACACGACAACCAGCTAACGCTAGAACACACAAGCGAAAACACGATAATACGAAAACACGCTAACACTAAAACTCGCTAACACGAAAACACGCAAACCCGAAAACATACAAACACCAAAACACGCAAACACGAAAACACGCAAACGAAAGCACGCTAACACGGAAACACGCAAACACAAAAAAGACACATACGAAAACACGCTAACACGAAAACACGCTAACGCAAAAACACACAAACGAAAACACGCTAACACGAAAACATACAAAGACGAAAACACACAAAACGAAACCACGCAAACACGGAAACACACGGAACGAAAACACGTTAACATGAAAACACGCTAACGCAAAAACAAGCAAACACAGATATGAAAACATGCTAACGCAGAAACACGCAAACACGAAAACACACAAACGAAAACAGGCTAACACGAATACACGCAAACACGAAAACACACAAACGAAAACACGATATCGCAAAAACACGCAAACATGAGAAAACACAAACGAAACATAGTAACACGAAAACACGCTAACACGAAAACACGCTATCACGAAAACACACAAACGAAAACACGATAACGCAAAAACACGCAAACACGAGAACTCACAAACGAAAACACGCTAACACGAAAACGTACAAACACGAAAACACACAAAACGAAACCACGCAAACACGGAAACACACAGAACGAAAACACGTTAACACGAAAACACGCTAACGCAAAAACAAGTAAACACGAATACACAGGAATGAAAACACGCTAACGCAGAAACACGCAAACACGAAAACACACAAACGAAAACACGCTAACACGAAAACAAGCTAACACGAAAACCCATAAACGAAAACACTACATCGCAAAAACACGCAAACACGAGAACACACAAACGAAAACATATTAACACGAAAATACGCTAACACGAAAACACGCTATCACTAAAACACACAAACAAAAAAACGCTATCACGAAAACACGCTAACATGAAAATACGCAAACGCGAAAACATACAAACACGAAAACCCGCCAACACAAAAAAAACACACAAAAACGAAAACACGTAAAACAAAAACACGCAAATACGAAAACACACAAACGAAAGCACGCCAGCGAAGAACACGATAACGCGAAAACTCGTAACGCTGCAAACATGAATCAAGACACGAAACACGCTAACGCAGAAACACGCAGACACGAAAACACACAAACGAAAACACGCTAACACGAAAACACGCAAACACGAAAACACACAAATGAAAACACGCTAACACAAAAACACGCTAACACAAAAATACGCAAACGCGAAAACGTACAAACACGAAAACACGCCAACACAAAAAAAACACGAAAACAGGCTAACGCGAAAACACGAAAAACGAAAACACACAAACGAAAACACGCCAGCGAAAGACACTATAACGCGAAAGCTCGTAAAGCTGCAAACACAATGAGTCATGAAAAGCTGCGTGAAAATCAGCTGGTTTGCCAGTGGTGTTGCACGAAAATTTCATACATGGGTTATGTGGTTAAACAGAAATATTACAAATTGAAGTTAAACCAAGCGATAATTTATATAAGACTATGTTTTGTGAAATTTAGCAATTATAGCTTAGGTTACACGATTACAAATAGGCGCAGTTTTGTTTTGGAGCTCCTTGAATACTTGTCATCAACAATGTCTGCTGAATAACTTTATTTACAGAATAACAAAATGATCTATACAAAAGTACGATCTTATAATTTATCCTAAACTACTGTAAAATGATACATGTACCCGCAAAGCATGAAATAAAACCTTAATATCCGACTCTTTGAGGGACAGTTTAATAGTATGTCGAATGTGTTGAAACTTAATAAACTAAATATACTATTTGAAACGCCCCCAAAAAAGCATATTGTATTTTAGAAAATTATGTAAACGAATTCACATTAATTAAAACATAGATGTGTATAACAGAAGCTTTCAAATTAATAACACAAGGAGTAAAGGAAGAAGGAGTAACCGAACCAGATTCTTATTAGTTTGAATGCGATTACTTATTACCTTGGTTTAGGAGCAAATTATTTAAAAAATTTTTTTAAATTAATTTATTCACAAACAGAATATAAAATGAACACGTAAATATTACAAAAATTACAATTGCTAAAGTTTATTTTTAGTATACCTAATGTAAAATTCTGGTAAATAGGTTATCATATATACATACAAAAACAATTAAGAAATGATAGATTTTGTTTTAGGGTTTAAACAATTGAATCAACACACTTCATTTTGGTTGAAACTACACATTCACCTTAGTTTTATAAAATACACAAAACATTAAATACGATATAAGGTGTGTTTCATTGTGGGAACTGAACAAGTTGCAAAGTACCTATGATGTGTGGAAATTGGAAATATTCCCTAATAAATTATTTTATTCTGTGCTCGGTCCTGCTTGTTGTAAGTCAGAGTCAGGCAATAGAGAAATTCCAAGATCCCCCTCATCTTCATCATCGGAAGATTCTTCAGTAGATTCATCTGAATCGCCTGTATCCACAACGAATCTAAAATCATCATATGATTTGTCAAACATGTGTTCTTTGTACTTGAATTCTTCAACTACTTTATCAACATGTGTACATATGTTTGCCCAATCTTCAGGAGTTATCGTGGCAAATTTTTCTTCAGCTAATTTTATTACATCCTTTAATTTAAAGGTAGTATTTCTAGATGCAACGTACTGCTTCACTGCAGCCCATATTTTCTCAATTGGGTTTAGTTCTGGATGATACGGAGGAAGTCTAAGCACTATATCGTCATGTTTTGCTAATTCAGTATCTAAAATATACTGTTTACACTTTGACTTATGCTTCTTGATTATTGCATACAACACAGGTTTTGTTGAAAGAGGATCATGCATAATTGAATGTTGACGAAGCCACATCATAATATCGTCCTTTTTGGTCATGGATGTTGGATCTTTATTTATTACCATATTGTGATATGATGCATTATCGATTACAAGTGCAGCTCGCTTTGGTATATTCGGCAACAGCTGCTTCTGTACCCATTGCATAAAATTTGTATGGTTCATATCGTTGTGGTAATATCCTGATGCACTTCCTATAATTAATAAGGTTTAGTTTTAGTTTTAGACAATTATGATAATGATCTCGTACCTGATTTGAACATAAGTAGTGCATTATTAACAAAACCTTCAGATCCACCAGCATGTACTATGATAACACGTGGACCTTTTCCAATAGGTTTTTTAAAGCCCAGAGTAGAATTATCTGTCAAATTTTTTTCGGTTTGTATGACAACTGTTGATATAGGACTCATCTGTAAAAATAATTGGTCTCTAGTCTTGAATGCATTGCTGCAGTTGACGTAAATATTGGATACACTTTAAGCGTATGTCATATGATTCCATCAGAACCTTCCTTTTATCAACAGTGTTGCACCATCTACAAATTTATGCAATAAGTTAATATGAGTGAATGTCACAAATAGTTATATGACTTACCGAAAACCCAATTTTTTAATAATCTTTCCCAAAGTCGAAAGTCCTTTAAAATCAATACCCCTTTACAGAATTTTATTGTGGATACCTATTAATTTAAATGTAATTATATTTACCATGTAAAAATTGTTTTATTACCTTTAAACGTAGGCACTCTCTTTTCAATAATATAAAAATTATGTATAATGGATTTTATCTGCTCCAATTCCCCCTGATACAAATTACTTTTAGGGTTTGGTCTGTTTTTATTTTTTCTAGGTGAAGAAAACCTTGTTGCTTTGCCTTGGGAAATTTCCTTGATATCTGATATAACTTTACGATAACTGAATTCACCTATCTTCGTAGCAGCTAAAATTCTCTCCTTAAAGTTTGACAAAGGGATTGTCACTCCCTCCTTGGCTTCTTTTGTCATGAATTCTATGACGTTTGCAACAATTTCTCGAGCTTGACTATGCAGAATCTTTCCACAAACGCCGATCTGTTTCGATTTGTTTGCCACTGTTTGGTGACTATAAAAAGACAAAAAACATACTTGTAAATTAGGTACGCTTAAAGCACAGATATTGCAAACATATATACGAAGGGTCAAAAAGAGCTCTGAAAAGAACTATTTATTAAAAGAAAATGTAAAAGTCAGAAATATAACCTATAACTCAAGCGTGCACCAAAATGTAAATAAACTACTTACAATTTCTACGCCTATGAATTGCGCACGCGACGGCAAATTGTCGAATTGTGACCAATATTGGTTTGTGCGTACTGTGTTGTTCTGAAAGTATTTCAACTCTTAAGCCATCAACTTACTGCAATTAAAGTTTAGGTTAATTTAATATTAATTTTAATCAAAATAATGTAATGTAAATTAATTCAAACCAGAAATTCACCGGACAAAATCAAACTGTAAGGAAAATTAAAATAATTACATAATGCTGTATTACATTCAAACAGAAAAATTTATATGTAAACAATTTGTGTTAATAAACTTATCAAATAAGCACATACACACACATGCACAAATCACCTCATTGCTTGTTTCGTGATCTCGTTTGCGGGCCTTGTATTGAAAGTTAACTGATGATTATCTTTCCAATAAAATGCCCAGTCATCTAATGTCAAATTTTTTTTTAGCAATTTTTAAACAAATCATACCGTGCATAATGAACATATTAGATCTAAAATTTAAATTGCTCCATGCAGAAATGAAAGGTACCTGTATAAAATCTATGTAGATTATATTAAATGGCAAAATGAAAACATCCCAGAAATATTGAACCAAAGAATGACATTAAATACAGACTTTTCTATATCACAATACACTATATTGATACTTACTTCAAACAGCTCCTGAATATTCTTTTTAAGTTTCTAGCGAGAAAAGATGATCAATCTCTATTACGTAAGATGACTGTCTCTGTTTATTTAAAGGTAGAGAAGACGGATAGTAATGCAACTGTGAGCGATCAACATGTGATTTTTCTTTTTTAAAACATTGTTAATTAAATAATGTACTGAATGAAAAATGGCCTTTAAATTATTTATTGAAATGGTAAAAAGCTAAAAAGTAAAAATAAAATAAATGGACAATAAAACAACTTTTCTTTAAAATCATTTATGCTAATTTTTCGTTTCCTTTAGTCTATGTAAAGATATTGTAATATTATATATATTTTCAGAAATTCTTTTTATCAAAAGTTTTCATACTAGAGTATCCTGTTTATATAATAGTACGTTATAATAATAATGATAATAATAATAATATAATAATAGGATTTATTGTCCAATAAAAAAACATCCAATAACAGGACAATTTAACTAAACTAAATCACGTAGGAAGTACACGACTTATTACATAAAAACAGAAGCATATTTAAAAAAGTAAAGAAACAATTGAATGATATCAAAATGTAAATCTGCCATTTCATAATACAAATACTTAACCCTTTAAATATGAAGTTTTTTTTTCGAAGAATCTTTGCACTAGATGTTAAGGTTGGGTATCGAATTAATTAATATGTAAGAAAAATATAGTTTAATAGCTTAATGTGGGTTTGGGGAATTTATAATGGCCGTTATCATATGGTAACGCCAGTACTTGCATGCAGACTTTAAGAAACATATCACAATTTTTAATTTAGATTGATATGAGCACAAAAACATAATATTAGCTTGTAATCTATGAGTGAAGAGTTGTACAATAATTGACTACAAAATTAATTTAGATAGTAATAGTATGAAATATAAAATAGCAGTGGATGCATAAGACCGCATTGCATTTTTTGGACATAATTCTTACACTTGAAATGCAGCCCTCACCAGCATAGAGACGTCGATTTTTGTTTGGAGTTGGAATTAGTAAATGATTCAAACCATCGTACCTTAGATTGTCACTTATTCTATTACAGGAAACACTGAATTTTGATGTGGACGGACGTCTACCAATCTTTGGTGACACCCTATATGTTTTCAAATATGTGTTTACAATTCTCTTCGAAACGAGAGCTAATCTGTGTGCTGATGAAGTGATTTCCTTTGTAAAATCCTTCCATTATTTATGGCCACATCGATAATCCAGGTGAAAATGCACCAACACCATTTCTTTCTACGTATTGAAATCCTGTACCTCCCCAAGTTTCCGTCCATTTGATCCGTTTCTCCTATAAAATTGTTATATTGTCCAATTAGCTTTGGTCTCCCTACTTGTATAACTGCGGCTGAACACCATATTAAGTCGAGGCAACCGTAACAACGCTGTTGTTTACCCATTTTACAAAAATTATTCCGACATCTTGAGAAACACAGGAGTCCATAGTGACCCTCGGTTGTTTTTTACTTCTGCCTTTGTTTTTAGTGGACACTCTTTTGAATTCTGTTATCTCTTATGGTTCCATTAACTGAATATCCATTTTTCCGTAAAGAAATTATACAGCAGAATTCCAGAGAACAGGTTATCGATATAGAATTTACATGGCAGAAATTTATTGGGTAAATCTGATAACATTACAAGAAATGGTGATGCTGCTTTACCAAAAAGTCGCTAATAATTTTTATCTCCAATGTATCGTTTTCCTTGGTAAACTTCAAAGTTTACTAGAAACCCCTCTTTTGTGTTCATACTTCAAACTTGTAGCAGAGTCGTACCGGTTTCCCACAGATAAACTGTTTACATCCATGGTGGCCGCAATATTTGATCATGGGCTCATCATAATCAACGTGCTGCTCTGAAACAAAGTTTTTGATACAGTTCTTCCCATTTTGGCTATTATTGGGTGCAGTTTACAAAGTTTGTCCTTTGGATTCATGCATGTATTATCAGCGCAGTTATTTGAAATAATCGATCCCGTCTCATTGCATTACTAACTGAAAGATTCTTCATGTCGTTTTCTGAATCCCAATAATAACTTTTTCCTGGCACCAGCTAAGAACAAGATTTCCAATAAAGCACTTTAATTCTACCCAAAGTTACATGAGAACTGGGACAGTTCAAGAATAAAGCATAACGCTCTATTCCCTCCAATGATAAGGAATAAATATAATTTTCAAAAAATAATTCGAATAAATCAATTGGCGATTTGTCTTTATATAATGAATAATCACCAATGATAAACTTCTACTCATTCTCCGCCAGATCCCCTTCAATGCACTGTTTCTTCGGCGTCCAAAACACCTGTAGATATTATTTACGCCTCAGATTGTAATAGCTTTCCAGTAAAATGATAGTTTCATCACCAGAATCTTCGTCTGTGAGAACGTGGGGTTCAGTTGGTGTGATGGATATGTCCGTTACAACATCTTCTTCAGCATACGCACTTTGAAGGGCCTCTTCAAGATTAAGACCACCCCTAAACAAAATAGAACCATATATATCACATCAATGTCAAAACAACATAATTTTTGTAGTTATGTACAATTAAAAGCATATTTCCTAATCCATTCTGCATAGTTTTGAACAATCATCTGACTAGAATATTGACAAATATAGTGTTTATTCGTACCTACCCAAAGCGAACGTCCATTATTTTGGTAAATACAAGCTAATGTGTAAATAAGTCCGTTTCAGATTTATATTTTTTAAACTGTTGCAAACATTTGGCTGTAATTCTAATATTTTGTATCATTTCTATTGTAAACCACTTAGGATAGTTATTTTCAATGGTTTTACTATAGATAAGTTCAAATACATCTCAGATATTATACAGCGTGTTATAAAAATACTGACAAGCGTTATTTACATTGTTGTATTCCCGTAGCGATGATCCCTCAGTGCTTAAAAAACTATCACGTAGATTTTTTCATTCGCTTTAGCAAAATTATACTTCTTCGTCTCATTATTTATAGGAAAATTAGGCGTAAAGTTACATCTGGAGTAAATATTAATTTTTAATGCTGGGTGATATACATCTTCACTCACCATTAGTTCACCACGACACTCCGAACATTTCATATTACTTACACTAAATTCAAGGCTGTCGTTTACATTGCTAACGGTATTAAACTATGTGTAATATATATACATCAATTAGTATCATGGCTGCATAAGAGAGGATATTAAAATCTCCCAAAATCATTATTTTACCTTCACAAAATGGTAACAGTTCAAATAATTCATGGAAAGTTTGGAAAACCGTAGATAAAGTGTCTGGAAGAATACAAATTACAATAACATGCACAACATCAAACTAAAACTAATTTTACAGCCTGCACCTATTAAGGTCGCGAATAGTTTTATTCAGTATTGATAATTCTAATCGTTCCGAAAGTATATTGTTATTTATGGCAATTAATTTCATATTTTCGGTCACATCTATGTACAGTACAGTTCATAAGGAAAAGTTCAGTATTTAACATATCAGGTTTAAGAGCTGTTTTGGTTAATGCAATTATGTAGTATTCGGTGTCACATTTGTGTAATTCTACTTCTTGAGCTTTTGATAGCAAACCACAAACATTTTGGTAGAACAGATTGCATCGTTTTTTGAATTTGTTCTTCTAGCGTAGATTGTGTTAGTAGGAATTACTACCTTTTTGAACAAACTACTTTGTGAACTCCTCTTACATAACGGATGGACGGTTTAGTAGTTCCAAGCGTATATTTCTTGTATACTGAGACTGCGTGGGTGTTTCGTCGACAATGGATAGGCGATTATTTTCATATTTCAGTAAGTCTTTGTTATGTAAAACATCAATAACTTCTGCAGAAGAATTTAATATTACTTTAACAGGCCGGGGGGCCTATTATTTAATAATGTATGTCAAAATATACATACCAATTTAATTAAGGTAATAAAAACGTTCACCTTCCTATATTCGTTACAGCGACTATATTAAATAACGTTTGAAGGTTGTAGTTAATAAGTTGAATCTGATTTGCAATCAACACTCCAATAGCACGGTTACTATGGTGTTCTTTATTCTTCAGTCTAGGTACAGTAAAAAGTTCTAATAAGGTTTTGCCTTGAAGTAAACCATTTTAATAATAGAACGGGTTAAATTGCTACAATTCAAAAAATTACAATTTCAGTTTAAAATCCAAACTATGATATACTACGAAAACAACTTTATTTATTTGACAAACGCCAAAGCTGATTTATCTGGTTGTGCTGATTGACAGTGTGCGAAATGATTACTTTTACTAAGCAAGAGTACGCCGAGACTCCTTACTTCTTTGCGAAAGATACTTAGTGGCAGCTGTGCGTTGAGTTTTCCCAACCGGCGAATACCAGACCGGCAGTTTTTCCAAAACGTAGACAACCACATACGCCAATATGGAACTTTCCCGAAGCCATCTACTGAACGCCCAACACTGGAAAATGAAGAGAACATACTTTAGCACCTCTGTTCGCTGAATATCTTTGCATATTGATATATCTCGAGTGCAAGTTCGCAGGACATTAAAACATCATGGTTTTCATTCATTTCATATCTAGCCTGTAGCTTCCTTACCCTTAGATTTCTCCAAACGCATGGAATTTTGTCCCTGGATAATTTAGAACCGACAAGTAGTTAATAAAATTTTATTCACGGGCGAGTTAACATTTTCAAGGATTAATGCGTAGAAAGAACAGCCATTAATGGAATTTCGAGAATCCACGTAAACCACATAATCAAATCATCAACATAGGTTTTCAGTAACTGTGGAATTATTGATAGTGTGCTCATTGGCCCATTCGTCTTTGACAATCATTTAACCGCAGACATATTTAAATTTTCTAGAAGATCATCTAGGAAATATGTTAGAAAATTCCCTCGAGCCATGAGAGAAGACATATGGTATCAGCACGATGGTGCCAGCGCACTTTCTCTTACGTGTAAGTTAATTCTTAAATTAACGATTTGAAGGTGGAGGATAACAGCATCCCTGGTCCTCAGAAACTGGATATAGAAGACGGACTGTTGAGGGAGCCGATCTTATTCGGAATAATAATATGTTACACAGAGCAACTAGATCTCTCTTAAGAAGAGCCAGACTATGTCTCGAAAGGAATGGTGGGTATTTTGAGAAATTTTTATAGTGAGTTAAAACTTAAATTATAATTATCTGAACTTTAACAATCTAACCCTCTGTATTAAGAACACTGTTTGCTTTAAGCAAAACCTGCTTAGAACTGTTTACTATATTTATACTGAAGATTACGCAGTCTAAGTAGTGACATTACGTCATGGGACACCCTGTGTATTTATGTGTGTACGTATGAGTGTGTGTGCTTACGTTATGCGCGTCAGTCAGTCCATACGCCCACCCGCCATCCTTCCGTGCATTCGTGCGTGCGTGAGTGCGTGCGCGCGTGTGTGCGCCCTTGTGTCCGCCAACATGCATAGGGTAGCGCATCCAGCGCAGGCAGCTGAGCGGAACAAAAAAGGAGAACTGGATCAAATCTATCACATCTAAATGAAATTTACGAAAAGGTACAGTTTACAATGGAAATAGGCCGCAATGGAGAACTGCTGTTCTTAAATGTACTAATCTACAAGACGGGAGTGCAGGTAGGACGCAGTTTGTAGAAATCTCATACACAGCAACAGGTGTTCGAATCCTCAATCGCATCATCACCCAGCATAACTTCCGGTTGTGGTAGAAATACTAATTATGAGATCCAAGCGACTGTTCACACACAACATAACACAAGCGCGCAACACACACACACACAACACACGAAGCGCGCGCGGTCAGAAATCAAAACAATAATGTCAACTTTACTACAAAGCGGATTCACCGAATAGCTTATCCAAAGGGCGGACCAATCGAAGAATGAAACGCTAGAAGCAAAATAGTAGGAACAAACAAAGTACTATTTCAGTACATAAAGGTAACAATACAGCGGTTTAGCCGAATTCGGCGATATTCCATCTAGAATAACAAATACTGGATCAATATCAAGCGCTACAGTATTCTGCAGAATTAAGCTGAAAAAATATGTCATGTAGACATTTAAATAAATAAAATAAGATGGTCTCATGAGCACTTTACCGTGGAAGAATAGAAGAGGCCAGAAAATCAATGTTACCATCCAGGAACAATTACAGTACATGAAGTGAGAAATACAAGAAAAAGACTGTGTTTCAAGTGCATGAACCGCAACTATAATACAAAGTGCTATTCAACAATGAATTGCGCAATATGCCAGTATCCACATCATACTATACTACACTAATCGCCCAAATCAGTCTTCAGTACCAACGAAATCAACGTCTCATACACCTACATCACCACAGAATATGGCAAAAGAAGAAGCTGAAGATCACACAGTATTACTTGCAGCAGCAACCATGCGATTAAGAAATGTACTCCCGGAACTTCAGTGATGAGGAATATTAATTTCCACAAGGTCACAAGAGTCAGTTATCACAAAGCAAGCAGCTCACGAATTAAAACTGCCGCCGTAGTTAAGTCAGGTATCAGCGATACCAGAATAGGCACAATGCATGGAAATGGTCCAACATCCAAGCGAAAACGAAAATCAGTTGCAAAGGTTACAAGGCAGGATAAACAACATCAACCAGGAGTAAAGAGAGACTAAATCAGAAGATGAAAATGAAATGAAAATATGGGAAAGAAGAATTTAACCATCAGAGTGATAGCATAGACAAAAAATGCTAAGAAATGTAATAAAAGAGAGTAATAATGTGGATAAAGGAGAGCTAATTAAATCAAGATAATAAGTTATAAAAAGTTGAAAAGATTAATGAGAAAATGAAGACAACAAGAGCCGACTGTTTGGAAAAAAAATTAAGTTATTACACAAAGTCGGCTGCGGAACTCTGTTCACAAAGATTTTAGTGATAAGGAAAGTCGCGACGCAACTAATAAAGGTTAAATCATCGTCATCTAGAAATAAGAAAAAGCAATAAATGCGATTCATATGCGAAACGAAACCACTACAAGTGGCATTTATAAAAGAAGGATATACAATAAATGTTGGCATTGTATGCACATAAAAAATTTTAAGCTAATTAAAATTCATACAAAAATGTAAATGATAATACGTAAATTCTAAATAAATGCCCAAATAGAACAAAATCTTACCCTAAATGTACGAAGAAGTACGGAAAATGCGGTGTTGTTGGTTAGGAAGGACCCCTCGCAACATCACCAAAAGCTAATGAGGTGCTACCGTCCACGCACGCCAGTAGGTGAAACTGTAGGTTCCAAATTCTTATGTAAAGCTAATAAAACTTTAAACTGGTGGGGTTTGTGAAGCAAACCTCCACGAGAGGATCAAAATGAAAAACCATTAACAAAAATTGAAGCCAACGTAAAGAGAGAACAGAGACCAACCATGACCTGAAGGGTCAGAGAGCGGGGAACCCGAGAACAATTTTTTCTGTGCTACGATAAAAATCACGACAAAACGCCATTCCACACAAGAGTCAAACTTCCTCAAACACAAACCATAAAAATCGCAAGAATCGAGGCCGAGTGAGAGTGGTTCCAATACCCTTCCCCATGATCTCAGCTCTAGCCCCTGGGTACAACACAAAACACCCACAGTTACGTCCCGCTAAATAAGTCAAAATCGGTATATCAAAGTCTTTACCAGGTCAGGGTGTGTAAATGGATTGTATTGTGCACTCTATTCCGCACACATTCATAACCCCACCCAAAAGTACTCCGGTGTCATAGTCAGGAAGTCATGGTTAGGATGTGAACTAGTGACGAGCTTGACACGATGTGAACCGAAGTACACAAAGCATCGTCAATCCTATAATACTGGACAAATCATGTAACATCAAAAGCTAGAATTTTGAAGATAGTTTTTGGGTAACTAAAATGAATTAATTCGAATCAGAAACAGGTACGTATTTAAGCATTTCTAGTATTCTTAAAAACGGTTAAGAATTTGAAAACTCAAAATGGTTATTTCAATTTTTACTATTGTAACAATAGAAATTGTAAATGCAATAAATGGAAATAATTTACCTGAGAACTAAGGCCCCAAAAAATCGACAAAAACAGTTGCACAATGTGATCTAAATATTAACAACCGTGCTTAACGTTTATAGTAAAAACAAAATAAATGATGTGGCATATAAGCATAAAACAAAATTAAATTACTTTTGAAAGATAATCAAAGTAATTAAAATGTAAGTAAGAAACTAGAATGTAATAGTCTTAAAAATACTATTGAATAAAGATAATTTCGATTTAATGTGGTTTTAAATCTGTAACATGAAAAATACCTAAAGGTTTTGTGAGTGGCCAATCGGTATGTGGTTGGACCTAACGCTTCTGTAACTTTTGCTTCAGTAAATTTTGGAGCTAACTTTTGACTATAATTTTTCGTCGCACCAGATAAAGTAAAATTCTTTTTCCAAACTAGATCGCCGATGCTTAATTTTGATAGACGACGTCGCAAATTGTAAGATTTTCGTTCGTAAGCGGCATGTAAATTTTGATTTACATTCTTAAAAATCGGTGAAAGTTCATTTAAATCTTGAACCTACTGTTCACTGATGTTAATTGATAAATTATCCTCTTCCAAACCTTTTAATCGACCATAAAAATCTCCAGTAATCGGAACGGTTCGACCAAACGCCAAAAAGGAAGGTGAAAATTTAGTAGATTCATGAACAGCGTTAGGAATAGCATGGGTAATTTTGTGAATTTCAGCATCCCATTCTTTATTATTACCTTTAATGTAAGATCTTATTGCAGTACCTACTACTTTATTAACTCTTTCAACCAAATTCACTTGGGGATGGTAGCTCGCATTAAACCAAATGGGAGGAACTTTGAAAGACTCTAATAGATTTTTAAATAATGTACTCTTAAATTTAGGACCGTTGTCAACCATACAAATTTGTGGTACACCGAAAACTAAAAACAGAATTTTCAATACATTGGCAAATGCCTTTAGCAGTAGCACTGCGCATTGGGTGAATCAGACTAAATTTGGTAAACCAATCACAAACAACCAGAAAAACAGTATTACCATTTTTCGATCTGGGAAAAGGACCTACTAAATCGATTGAAATGCATTGAAAAGGAAACCATAATGAGTAAATTGTGAAGATTTACTTTGATTACAAATATTACAATTTCGAATGCATTTAGAAATGTTTGATTACATTTTTGGCCAATAATAATAATATTCTTTAATTTTCGAAAAAGTTTTAAAAACGCCAAAATGTGCTGATGGATCATCGTGAAATTTTTGCTAAATATTCTGCCTTAGAGATTTAGGAACAACTAATTTCCATTCCACTAAATTGGATTCAATATTTAACTCATTTAAAATAAATTTGTAAAGTTTATCGTTTTCAATTCTCCAATCGAGAAATAATTCAGAATTTTTTGGAACTTTAATTAACATTTTCTTATACCAACCGTCTAAATCTACAGCTGAAAATTCTAAAGAGCTAACTTCTAATGGCGCTCTTGAAAGAGCGTCAGGAAAAACATTTAATATACTTTTCCTATGAATGACCTGAAAATCAAATTGTTGAAGTTTAACACTCCTTGGGGCTTATCGACCTGAAGGATCATTTAAACTATTGAGCCAAATCAGTGAATGATGATCAGTAATTACTTTAAAATGTGTGCCTTCAATATAAGGTCTAAACTTTTGAATTCCAAAAATAAAAGCTAGTAATTTTCGTTCAGTAAGAGAATAACTTTTCTCGGCTTTAATTAACGTACAAGAACCGTAAGCAATACCCTTTCATCGTCTCCCACACCTTGGGATAAAACAAAGCCAATACCATAATTGGAGGCATCGCATTGTAAATAAAATGTTTTGAAAAATCTGGAGTGGCGATCCTTATGAATTTCTCGCATAACGCATATTAGTAGAAATTTTAATTAGAATCAAGACGCTGCCTTCCATTAAAGGAGTAACACATTAGATAGAAACTACAGGTATACATAACAGACCAACTTTTCATATAAACTTATTGATAATATTCAAATCATTGAACATATAATAGTTCACATAATCTTATTCGATGTTTGTTCGTTTTTTGCGAGCGTTCCAATTTGTACGATACAGAGGAAAAAGAATGTCTTAGCTATGTATGAAGTTGAAGTGGTTTTAAATATATTAGGATGAGGGTTAAGAATGTAACTACATTAGGTAGTATAAATATATATATATATATATATATATATATATATATATATATATATATATATATATATATATAAATTGTATGTAATTTAAAATTTAAAAATACATACATAAAAGAATTCCTCGAGTGATTGAACCAACGATCTTTCTTTGCTAAAGAACTGCGTTACTAACTACGCTACCGAGGAGCGAATCACACTCGATTTAAACTTAATTTGTATGCACTTTTTAATATCAGTGCTGATGTACACTAAATACTCAAATTCTTTTCTGTATGTATTTTTAAATTTTAATTTGTATATTCAAGAAATTTTGGTCAAAAATAATTCTATATATATATATATATATATATATATATATATATATATATATATATATATATATATATATATATATATATATATATATATATATATATATATATATATATATATATATATATATATATATATATATATATAATATATATATATATATATATATATATATATATATATATAAATGTCTATTCTAAAATATTTAGGCATATACAGAGTGATTGACAAAAGTATGCCAACCCAAACCTCTGTTTTGTTAATGGAACACCCTGTATATTCTTGTATTTTTGGATTCACTGTTACATTTGGAATAAGGTATAGAAATTTGCATCTGTATCACTAACCGTTCTGCAGATATCATCACTATAGTACCAAAACAGGGTTAACTTTGGATCCACGATGCAAGCGTTGTCACCAAAATTTTGTAAATCTATTTATACCACCGACTGTTAACAATAGTCTACAAACAAACAAACTGGGAAGTTTTTCGGAAACGTGTAAAACTATACAGATCTATTAACTTACGTGAAATGTAATTTTTCTCAATTTTTTTCAAATTAAACACCCTGTATATTTCTTCACATTTCGATTCCCCGTGAAAAGTGGATACTACTCGATAATAGGTTTCATAGTCATAAGACGGACCCTTCTTGAGATATTGACGCTTGATTTGAAAATATTGACATACAGAAGAACAGATAAAACAAAATACAGATCAAATAAGAAAATACGAAAGGCAAATAAATTGTGTAACTGATAGGAAAACTTAATTAATAACTAACCAATAAAATAATTCTCTACTCCTAAAAATAAGTTGAACAAGTAAACATAAACGAATAAAACGATAAATTCAAATGAAATGTTCAAAATGCTGACCTCGCCTACCTAAACACTGTTGCAATTCGCTCGGTAAACGAAAGATTCACTCGCCACAACATTAGAGACGAAATGGATTGAAACGCAGCTCTAATACTATCTTTCATATCTTCGCTCGTAGTGAGAGGATGTTGGTAAACTTTTTCTTTAACGTAGCCCCAAAGGAAGAAATCAAGGGGCGTAAGAACCGGTGATCTGACTGGCCAGTTTTGCACACCACCTCGTCCTACAGCCCCTTCGGATAACTTCTATCGAGATATTGTCTAACGGTCATTGCATACTGTGGAGGGGCGCCATCCAGTTGAAACCACATCGTATGAATATTATCTACCTCTATTTTTTCCAAAAGCTCGGGTAAATCATTTTCCAAAGACTAAATATCTTTCTCCAGTAAGACTTCCATCAAATAAAAAAGCACCAACCACACTAAAATTGATTACACCACCCCACAGCTTAACTGACCATCGATGCTGGTGATCAACAACTCTTAAGGTGTGTGGATTCGTATCTGAATAGTGATGATAGTTATGTGTATTAATATTGCCATTATTGTGAAAAGTTGCCCCATCCGTAAATATAATGTTATTAAAAAAATTGGGTTCTTCATTGACTTTAGCAGTTACACATTGGTAGAAAGATTGACGATTTTGAAAATCTATTTCACTTAAAGCTTGATGATGCTCGATATGATAAGGATGCAATTTGTTTTTTTTTAATAAAGCTGCGAACTGTGTTTCTATTTAGGTCTAGGTGTGTACTTAGCTCTCTGCTAATTTGCGGATTTTCTATAAGAGATGCTACAACTTGAAACTCAATTTCTTCATTTCGCCTTGTTTTTGCACGCTGGGTATAACACACACTTCCATAATTTATAAATCTCTTAGCTACATTCATGAACGATTCTTTCCGCGGCTGCCTTGTCTCTGGGCGTAAATAAATATCATATCGACCATTCCTTTTTTGGAAAAATTCATTTTATACAAAAATTGACAAAACGATAATCCAAAAACACACAAACTAGCGGATCAACACTTCAATAATTATACAAACGTGAAAACAATAGATGCTTGTTCCTCTTTATTACGAGCGGTTAGCGTACCTGATTTGTTTTGATGAATTCTAGTGTCATAGTAAATTTGTATTTTAGAATATTTTTAGGTAAAAGCGTCAATATCTCAGGAAGGGTCTGTCTTATCGCTATGAAACCTGTTATCAATTAGTAGCTACTTTTCACGGGGAATCGAAATGTGAAAAAATATACAAGGTATTCGCGTAAGTTAATCATTCTGTATAGTTTTACATTTTTTCCAAAAATTTCCCAGTTTGTTTGTTAGTAGACTATTATTAATAGTCGCTGCTACAAACAGATTTACAAAATCGTGGTGACAAGTCTCGCATCGTGGTTAACTATATTTTGGTACTAACGTGACGATATCTGCAGAACAGTTGGCGATACAAATACAAATATCTCCACTTTTATTATAAATGTGACATTGAATTTAAAAATACAAAATATAGAGGCTGTTCCATTAAGAAAACACTGGTTTGTATCGGATTAGTTTATGTATATACCTAAATAATTGAATAATGTAGGTCCAATCATCGTGTATTACCACATTAAAATTGGTTTTGATATCTCTAACAGTTAAGGAGCTATGTGTATATATATATATATATATATATATATATATATATATATATATATATATATATATATATATATATATATATATATATATATATATATATATATATTACTCAGGGTACGGAGAGGCTCTATCACGACAATGGTAAAGCCTAGAGGTTTGGGAAAAAACCTTTACAAGTAAAGCAAGTGAGGGAAGTGGCTGGAAATTATTTTGGAGATAGTGTCTCGACCGATAGAGGGCGCAACTGCGAAGAAACAAAATTCATGCTATCTCGGAAAATTTTGTAATGAGCTCTAACTTTGAAAGTAATATTTGAGAGCTAGGGTGATAACTCATCATTTCGTTTTGCGACATTCTTCCGCATCTCTCATAATAAAGGAGTTAAAGCTCAATGCAATTTCCAATATTTACATTTTAATATCTCCTGAACCAAAATTCTTAGTTTCGTTTGAAAGAGCAATTCATAGGGTGTTTTTCGTTGGAGCGTTCCTTTTTAAACGAATGAACTAGAGCAACTGCAGCAGTTACAGATTTTTGCTATTTTTTCGAAAAAGTTAAATGTAACGGTACTGTTTATTTGGCAGACCGTTACGCGGATTAAAATTACCTGAATTTAAGTAAACCTCCTTCGCGATTTATACGTTCTCGATATGTACGATAAAACGTTAAAAATTGGATACCACAACCGGAAAAATTTACCTTATCGGGGAAAACAATTACATATCCATGGTAACCGCTAAATTTATAAGGTCACTGATTTGAAAATTTTCAAAACTTACTTCTCTGAGTTCTCTATGCCTTGTATGTATTTTTTTAATACATTTCTTTGGGAGGTAAAGTATGCCATTTTCTGACGCGGCAGCGTATGCCCTATTTCGTGTTTATTTCCAGTGATTCGAAAATTGGGCGACAATATGCAATGCAATTTCAACAACGAAGACAGTTTTCTCGAGAATTGTTTTCCAAATTGGTCAGGCGATTACGGGAAACTAACAACGTGAAGCGGATTCATGTAAGGGTTCGTAGAACGTATTATCAACGTTTTGGCTTAAATGCAACACGATCTCACCTTAAGCACCAGAAAAATTTTCGACGACTTGGGAGTTCCCAAAACAATTATCTACGAGATTATTCATAACATTAATATGCATCCCTACCACATTGTTTTACACCGAGCATTAAATCATACAGACTATGATCATAAACCCAACCATTGCGCCTGGCTCCTAAATATGAATCCTGAAGACCTAAATTTCCTGTTACGAATATTATGGACGACGAAGCCACTTTCATTAGCACAGGGAGTGTGAATTTGCACAGTATGCATTATAGGTTCGTGTAAAATCCGCATTGGATGCGGCATCAAAATCGCTGAAGCTTGAACGTATGGTGCGGAACGATGGAAGGAAAAATTATAGGTCACATTTTTTAATTAATGAGTAGAGGTTCTCTGAATTTTTTAACGTTTCCCTTCCACCATTTTTAGAAGACGTCTCCTTGAAACAAGAAGACACACTGTGACCAACGTAAGTCGGCATTTATTTGAGCAATATTCGAATAGTGTTATTGTAGGAGGAAGTCTATCTTCCTGGCCGGCCTTTTCGCCGGATCTTACTTGTTTAGATTTCCACTATGCGGTAGGCTGAATGACCTGGTTTTCGAAGAGAAACTACAACTAGGAAAAATACGAAATGCCATTAGAAGCTTTTCCAGGGCTGAAATGAAAGCAGCAGCTTTTTCTACTGAATGATAGAAGACATTTTGTGCGATATTACTGGCTAACTTTCTTTGTGTAGGTAGTTCTTAGATTTTTATACTTTTGTTTTATTGTTATTACTGATTTTCTGCTCGCCCGTAGGCCTTTAACCCTTTAAATCCTATAGTTACCATATGGTAGCAGAAGTACTACTTTACTTCCATAAACACGAAATCTAGACGCTTGTGTATTTTATCTTAAAACAGATAAAACCCTGCTTCATACTCATACTACTGAATAGGTGGCACTCCAGCATTAGATAAATACGTTTGGTAGGCGTCCAAGGTGTCAGTGTTTAGCTGATTATTGTTTTGATGAAAAATGGAAATGAGATGGGAGAAAGTAATGTATTCTCTATTCTCATCTTATATACGTCACCTAACATGTCATTTTAACAATATAGTTTACTTACTTAGATGGATTTTTTGTAGATTACATTATCTGGTTGTTTTTAGCGTCATATGACAACGCTAGGCTGTTAGTACTAATCTCAAACAATTTTATTTTCGGACCTGGATTTGATCTACAACAAGCTTTAGCTATCCTAGAGGGGATTCAAATGAGGAAATGGGAGATATATCTGAAGTTCCTGTACATCCGATAAAAAATAACAAAAAACTCTTATCTGTAAAAGGAAAGTTTAAATTCGACTGAATAGATGGTGATATAATTGATAACAAGCCACAGCCGTCCACTCTGAATTACGCACCGTTTTGAAATAAATCAGTGGTGAGATGTTTGTAGACGGCGGCATTACCAATCTTCTGGCAGAAGAATCAAAGAAATATACAGGATTCATCAATTTTCCGTCACCAAATATCACCAAAGAGGAAATTTGATGCTTGTTAGGAACATGAAACCTTAGAAGACTCAGGTCTAGATATGCACAATAAATTAGTTTCTGATACCATGTAAATAGGTCGTTTATACAGATTATGATATTTATATATGTATTGTGCTGACAATACTAAGCTAGGTAAAAAAATTTAAAATGGCAAAGGTGCGACCATTTATTATATATTTAAAAACAACTTTCTAAATTATTTTGTGCCAACACAAAATCTGGATTACGATAAAGCGGTGACAAATACTATGGCCGCCATCCTTGCAAACAATATAAAAAAGGAAAGTCTATTAGTGAAAATGTAAACTTTTACCATTAATACACATATTTAAAATACTTATCTGTTTAGGATTCTGTATGAAGTATTTTTCTATTTAAGTTATACAAATCTACACGTTCCGGTAGTACTTACAGTTAGTACGTCAGTGGTAATACCATCTTTCAGAATTCATTAAGATTTGGGTACCAGGCTTTGTCCCTAAGACCGATTTTAGGTACTTGGTAAACCTTGATTTTTATCAAGGAAGCAATCTAAACAAAAATTACACTTAAAATTCAGAATTTGGTGCATTTTCCGCATCATTAGTGAAGGAGATCGACGCATTTCCCGCATAATGCATATTTTGGTAACCTCATTACTGGGTTGTCTTTAGTCCATAATCTAAAAGATAGGGGCTATGCTGCTACTTGAACGATGCGGGAGAAGCACCTTCCTAGGTCCAGTCCTATCTTTGATTAAAGAATCATACAAGAAATTGTAAGGGGAACATATGTTTCAAAAATGCATTTCAGTAATAAGATGGAAGACAATACCATAGTCACTTTAGCGTCAACTGTTCACGGTATAAATCGAGAAATTGTGGAAAGACATTAGCAGCCGTAAAAAATTCGTCAAATGCCAAGACCATATGCAGTCGCGAAAAATACGCTATGGGAGGAACGTATAGGATGGACCAAGATATTTCGGCTTATCGAATATCAATTCGAGCGAGGAAGTGGTATTTGCCCAATCTTACTTGGCTAATTGATATTACCTCCATGATATATAGATAGTATACACGTCGGGACACAAAATAGCTGAACGAAAGTTCCGAAGAGAACTAGTACAAGCATATCTGATTCGATACAAGAATCCGTCCAGAGGTCGTGTACCTCTATCAAAGAACAACATTTCTCTAAATCAAGTATCAGTTGCTATTCGATACGATCGACTAGATTATTTGGTGATACTCGTACCAAATAACGAAATGTGGAAATGCGCGGGAGAATTATGCACCTCAATAGTTAGAACAGCATGCAAAAAGTGCAATGTCGGTTTATGTGTTGTCATGTGCACATGATTTTTTCATAGATTTGCTGATAATTTTCAAAATTATAAATTTACATTTTGGTATCGATATTTAGGACTCAGGTCCGTGTTGGGGGAACTATCGTTGCAGGCATTCTCATTCCTTCACAATGCAAATAAGGGATCATATAATTGTTGAACCTTCACGAGACCAGTTTATCGTTACGTGTAGTTGGTCCTTAGGGACTTATCGAAATCTAGAAAGACGTTTAGTGTTTAAAGTACGAAGTGTTTTCGTTGTTCTCTAGAGAAGTCACCGCTTCTGGCGGAAAAAACAACGTTCGTTCTAAAGCTTCATACGTAAAGTTCACAGTTTGCCGTTAATTATATAATCTGCTGTAGATAAAGAACACTTTAGTAATTTAAAGATATTAATAATTATTCCGAACTTGTACGTTATTAGAGAAAGAAATAAATAACGTGCTGTGAGTAACCCAGTTTTTAGTTAAGTTACAATTAAAAATTGTTAATCAGGCGCATCCATCCGTATTTTCATTATCTAAATTTATTTGAAGGTGTTTTTTATTCTTGGTTAAACTGATGAGTTCACATGGAAATTGTGAATAATGACTACGTCTTGAGCACGCAATTTAATTATTTATTTGTAGAAAAATAACAATTTATTCTTTTGGACGTATAAATCAGTTTTCTAGTAAATTTTAATATAGGTCATCGTGAGCTAGCTCGCTTCACCGGTAAGAGATAACCTAGGGGAAAAGATCATAATATCTGTATTGACAATTCGATGGTTCTGATTCGTTTTTATTTATGTTTTTTACATTACATACATTTAGGTTATTGGATTTGTTTTTTTTTATGTGAACCTATTATTACACAGCATCTGACGACACGTTTTTTTAATATGCATTGGTTTTTTTATTTCCTCTTCGGATTAACGTCATCACATTGTATTTAGTTAAATAAAGCAATTACGGCCAAAAGCTGTTCAAAAGATTATTTAATTAGGGCGTAACCATTAGACGCCGGCGAATCAATGCACTATTTTTTTATAATTTGAACAGAATAAATTACAATTTAAAGAATTCAATTTCAAGTTCCTGTGTACAGAATTAAGTGTTTTTTTTTGAAGTGAAATTATTTTAAAAGCCGAATTTTCTGGTAACATAACGCAAAAATGTATTATTGTTTTTTATCAAATTAGTGATTTTTGTGGCACGCATTTATTTTAAGTAAGCGTGCAAATATTTTTGAAGCCTTTCAGGTTGGCGAGATCTGCTGCTCCCAGTGCCGCCTGTAAAGATTATGTTTAGGTAAGCGAGTTATTTGAGTATTTTGAGCGAGCTGTGGACTGACGTAGTTTCAATCCCTATTGTGATATTTCAAATACTCTGGCGCCCGTTTCTGGTTTTATGTCGTTTCAACCCCTATTTAGGCTTATATATGATAAACTGTTCTATTGTGCGCAAAATTTAGAACATTGAATCCACCCCGACCGCTGGATAGTCGAGTGAAAACGAAGTTTATCTGTTACTTCGCTGCCAGTTTATACTGTACCCTGTTTTGATATATTCCATTCTGTTTCTATTTAGTTTTATATATGCTGTGCCAAGAAACATGTATGATGTCATCGACATTTTTTTTAAATACCGACAAGGTAAATATGAACGATGGTTACATAAGGAAATAACGAATAAAAATTATCGTAAGCATTTAAAATGAGAAAATTTCATTGTCAATGTAAGAAAACGTTAAATTGTACATTTTGTTAAAATTGTAATTATTTGCACGTTAGCAACTTGTGTTTAGTTTTTTAATAGGCGACATCATGTTATCATGGGTTTATCTAGTAATTACTTTACCGTTATTTTGTGAAATATGAGGAAATTAAGGGAACGTGAAAGAATTGAGATCCTATGCATGTTTCGGAGATAGGTCGCTCAGTCAATCAGAAGTGGTTGCGTTGATTAGTGCAACTCTCCCTGATCGACCGATCATTAGCCAAATTGTGGTAAGCAGAGTAGAGGCGAAATTTCGGCGATTTGGACATGTTCGGGATATGGGAAAATCGGATCGTAGGTCGGTAAGTGAAGAAGAGCAGTTGAACCTAGTATGACGCGATCTACTGTGCATAAAGTGTTGAAAAGAGAGAAGATTCATCCCTACAAGATATGCTTACTTCACGACAGATGATTTTGATCGGCCAAATGAATTTTGTGAAAAAATGCAGTAATTATGCTATGGTAACGCCAATTTTTCAAAAATAATAATTTTTTACGGCGAAGTAACATTTGCCTAAAACTTCCATGCGAACAGGCAAAATTATCTTTATTGGGCAACCGAAAATCCTCATTGATTCATGGAACATCACACATAAAACCGTAAAAAATTGAACGTTTGGTGCGGGGTATTTGACGGAAGGTCCTTACTTTCGAGGATACTCTAACTGGTGCGAGATATTCTGACTTCCATAAAAATTGCAACACCTAGAATTTATTGAACGATCTTATTGAAATTTTCACCAACGATGTCTTTCATTAGAACAAACAAATGATTAAAATTTTAAAACAAAAGAACAAAAACTAAAAATGTTTTTTTCAATAATGAGTTGCTCCACCACGATTTGTAATGCACTCATTTAGACGGCGTGGCATACTATCAATCAAGTGATCTATAGCTGCCTGTGGTATATCAACCCAAGATTGTTGAATCCGTAGCCGGAGATCGTGTAAGTTATCGGGAGGGTGTGGTAAATTACCCAGTCGCCTACCGACCTCATCTCACACATGTTCAATGGGCGTAAAATTAGGCGACCGAACAGGCCATGGGAGGACGGCAATGTTAGCGTCTTCCAAAAAACGTACCCTTGCCGTATGAGGGCGCGCATTGTCTTGTTGGAAACTGGAATTTTTCAGCCCCTGAAGATATGGAAACGCAACGGGTTCTAGCATATTGGCCATATAACCAGCGGCGTTTAAGTTGCCATCAATGAAGACCAAGGGTGATCTGCTACCGTAACATATTGCACCCCATATCAGGGCTGTGTTGCGTTCCACAAAAAATATTGGATTTTTACGTTCTCTACGCATCCGTCTGACCTTCCTACGACCATCGCGGGCCCACAAGAAAAATCGGGACTCGTCACTAAACACAGTTTGACGCCATTCTTAAGCCCAATTCGCTCTTCCGTTGCTCCATTCTAGTAAGAGGAAGACATAAAAATGTACGATATGAACTCAGCCCATAAGACCTTATCCGGCGATAAACAGATGACATTGAAATTCTGTGTCCTACAACTCTCATCCAATCATTTTCAATCGATCGGGTTGTTGAAAATCTGTCTCTTGTGGCCAAAAGTCTTAAGCGACGTTCTTCGCGATCTGTAGTCCTGCGGGGACGTCCAGATCCAGGGCGACGTTGTTGCACCCCTTCCTCGGACCATTTCAATACCGTTGTAACATTTTGGTTTACACGACGAGCAATTTCTTTTACTGAAAGTCCGGCCTCTCTCATGCCAATAATACGGCTACTTCCAAGATCAGTCAATTGGGAAAAATGTTGACGTTGACGTACTCTTGGCATTGCTCCCATTTCAGAACGAAATTGTGAACAAACAATTTGCAAAATTGACAGTTAATTACATACTGATTGGTTTATTTCTTCAAATTTATTGTTACTAAGTGCAAAGGAAAAAAAAACTACTAGTTAGATTTTATTAAAATTTTAATCGCTTGTTTGTTCTAATGAAAAACATCGTTGACGAAAATTTCAATAAAATCGTTCAACAAATTCTAGGTATTGCAATATATATATATATATATATATATATATATATATATATATATATATATATATATATATATATATATATATATATATATATATATATATATATATATTGCAAATTTCTTTAGTCTGACCTGGTCGACTGCAGATGATGATTGATTAGCGCTATTGTAAATCGCGGTCGGTGTTTCTAAATTTTGTGAGGCACGTCGGTGTATTTTATTTCTTACAAATTTATATAAACTAAAGAAATATGTTTTTGTAGATTTTGATATTTAATTGAAAATGCTAAAAATAAATTATCACTTTTCTCATGAAACTAGAAGTCACCATTAATATACTATATCTAAATAAAACCTAATATTATTTCTGTATTAATACTGACATTTCTTAGATGTATTTTATATAAGTATATTAATTGGTTTGAATGCATGGAATTGTGTTTGCACCTGTTAGATATTCAAAGTTAAATTGTAGCTAACTTTGCTGCTACATAATAAAAGATAAATAAAGATGTATTTTAATAAAGTTTTCATTAGATATCATTTTTCTAGGTTGAGTGGGAGTAATGTTGATTTATTTCTATCATTTAAGCAGCTACACAAATAACCAGACGAAACATTATATTAGTCTGTTCGTAATATTATAAAGTTATGTAACAAATATTCTGGCCATTCACGGATAATATTTGTGTCATTTTATACCATTGAACGAATCGTTATTTGATGCCAATGTTAATAGAATATCTAGGTTTCGTCAACACAGTTGTGGTACATACAACATATATATGGTTTAATTACTTCCGTATGTAATATCAAAATTGTATATTTGCAGTTAAAGTGATTTGTTTGTAAAACGGTTCATCATGAACATTATGAATTCATGAACTCCATATATGACGTGTAAAACGGTGGTTGCGAAAAAAGTATCACAAACAAACGAGCGTTTGCATTTAAAACAAACCCTATTTTCTGTATATGATTTTTGAACGTGTTATATTTTCATTGACGACTTCATTGCACAATCCAAAGCTTCCTATGTATTTTAGGAATAAACATGTATAGCTTTTCAATTAACAATATAAATACAGCAAACATGTAACCTTTCACGGTTTAAGTGTCCATATCTATCAACTTCAGTAATGGATTAAACGTTTGATATTCCAGTGTCAAAACTTACAGAATATGAAAACACAAAGAGGAACTCTTCTATAAAAACTATGAAAGTAGTTTTATTTGAAACTTTACTATTGAATGTTATTCTATTTTAGTAACGATAAAGTCTATTAACTACTATTAAATCGTCTTGGAAGTGACATTTCAGAACATCCCACACAGAGGAAGGCTAACAATAAAAGATGCCACAATCCAAAAATGAATTTAAATAAATTACATAATATCAGTGCAGAGTTGTAAAAGACTTTACAGAAACAACGTGGACATATTAATTAAAAATTAGACGAGCCCAACAAGGAATTAAAAATTCTTTTCTTTACTACTTTTTCAATTGTAATACTTAGAACATTGAATGTAAATACATAATTTAACTTTAATTTTAACTATATACTTTAAATTATTGGTGCCAAAACTTAAAATTTATAACATTTAGCGTATTTATAATAAGAAGATGCCAAAGACCTACTTAACAAAAAATTTTCTTCTTGAATGTTAATATTTATCCACATCTTCACGTTGTAATGAAGTTAATTTAGTTAACTTAATGCGCGAAATTCTATATGCTCATTATGTCTAGTATCAAATCTACATTTTGTGGTTCCATTGTATATTTCTCGACACGAACAATATAACTGCGAAAGCTGACAGTGGATTTTAAGCATTTTAGGTGATACTGATAAATGTCCTTAGTCTCGTGGGTTTAAAAAGAGTCCTAATACCATGATTAACAGTTTTATGGTTTCAATTGTTCCACTGTGGATAGCTTGTATATTTGCTCAACAGTCTGTATTGTCCGCACCCGCGTTCATGTAAGGTGCTAGACGGTTGAGCATGCTACTAATTAAGTGATATAACTGGGCTTATACTAACTTTATAGCGCGTTCCTGAAAAATTATATTTTTTAAAGATCTCTTTCTAAACAACTATTGGGCCTATTTTGTTCATTTTCCTTTTATTTTGTTTGTTAATAGATTAATTAACGGCACAAACGGAAAAAAAGTGATTTGTGACTTTAAAAAAAATATTTCTTGTAATAACAGCTTATTATTTTTTTTTGCGCGAGACTGTCAAAGATTCCATATTTGTTTCGCATTACAGCTTGTGTAGGACATTAGCATTATACGTATTGTACTCATGGAACGTTGGTAGGTCTTGTCCCAACAGAATATGGCTGTATGTCACCGCCTTATGTTCCATTCGCATGAGTCCGGAATTGACCTTCTCCACTCGTAACAAGTCAACTTCACAACACCACCGGTTGGTATCCTTTTTGGAATCAGCGTAGATGGTTCTTAAATAGCTTCCATTGACGTTATCATCCTTGATTGATCTTGTGGGTTACAAATACCTTAACGTCTATGGACATCACTATGTCAACATCAATGTTGCGTGTCGCAGTAGCTTGACGAGCTGCTGCATCTCATTTCGCTCTATGACCATGTCGCTTGGAATCCATATAAAATGTGCTAAATTGCCTGTCTCATGAAGTTAATGTAACAATAAAAGTATAATCTGTAGCATAGCGTTTTGGGTAGTTGGTATTGAATCCAAAGTGTCCTTTAAGGACACTTTGGAAGTCACACGAGATCAGAAAATGTACGGTCAATGCCGCAGTACTACAGCGATTGCCAAATTGCATACACTTCTGCAGTATATGCAAAAGACACAGGTGAAAGTGACCACAAATAAATACCCAACGTGTAGTTTGGTCTTAGTTCAGTCTGCATACGCTATCGTTGACCCAACCATTTCCTTTAAAGTTGCTAAAAACGTTTGGCGGTAAATTTTCGCAGAAGTGTTTGTTTACAATATTTTGTTGGTTCAAAACAAATGCGAACGGGTGAATTATGAAGGAATTTCCATGGGACCAACAGAGAATAGCTTAGGGATAAGGAAAACTAGCATTTGCAATAGTTACTATGATCTAATCGATGCCGGTCTTGTATTCTGTAAGTTTAATAACTAGATCATTAATAAATTAAACATTATTAAACTGCCTTGAAGGTAACAAATCAGAATACCCTCTAACCGTCGAAGGCTAACTGTGGAAAATGTCATAACCTAAGAACATGTTTAACAAAATTTAATCAATTTATGATGTAAGTGTAAAGTTGTGAATGCGAATGGGTGATGTTAATCACAGAGGAATTTCCATGGGACCAACAGAGACTAGTGTAGGGATAAGGAAAACTAGCACTTGCACTAGTTCCTGTGATCTAATCGATGCAGGTCTTGTAACGGTAAGTTTAATAACTAGATCATTAATAAATTAAATATTATTAAACTGCCTTGAAGTTAACAAATCAGAATACCCTCGGACGGTCGAAGGCTAACCGTGGAAAATGTCATAACCTAAGAACATGTTTAACAAAATTTAATCAATTTATAAAGTGTAAATTTGTGAATGCGAACGGGTGATGTTAATCACGGAGGAATTTTCATGGGAGCAACGGAGAATAGTGTAGGGATAAGGAAAACTAGCATTTGCAATAGTTCATGTGATCTAATCGATGCAGGTCTTGTAACTGAACTTTTACTACGTTATGGTTTCGATGGCTGCACAGTCCCGAGATTTTTGCAATGTAGGATGCGAGTAATTTTTCCCGTCGGATTCGGAGAAGCGGTACTCCAGATTCGCTACACAAACTTACTGCAGGGCTGGTTGAACAAGCGCCCAGGGCGTACCTAATGCCAGAGTTGAGCACCGCATCTAGTGTCTTTAGCAAATATTCCCTAGCTGACATGTACACTATGTATCCGGCTGGTTTCAGTCAACGCTCTAATCACATTTGTGACTGCTTATATTTTATTGCAAGCTCTCTGTGTGTTTTTTCCAGTTGAGCTTAGAGTCAAAGTGAAAGCCTAAAATATGAAAATGTAAACTTTCACCATTATTACATATATTTAAAACACTCATCTCTTTGGTTTTTTGTAAACGTTTCGATAACACTTAAAGATATCTTGGTCAGTAGTAATACCATCTTTAAAAAATTTGAAAAATTGAAAACGCAAACATCAGCCTGCGATTAATATAACAGTTTGATAAACGTATAAAGCCAACTATGGAATAAAATTTTAGTAAAGATAACTAGATGACTAATAAATTAAATATTAATAAATCAAAATACCCCTCACGGTCGAAGGCTAACTGTGAAAAATGTCATAACTTAAGAACAAAAATTTAATCAAATTATGATCTAAGTGCATTAGGCACTATTTGGTTAATCGGGATTTGCAATTTGCTAGCAGTTATACCAACCGTTTTAAAGAAAATAGCTAAATGATCTGCGTACCAACACATTTCATCGGAACATTCGATATGGACAACAATACTGTTCTCGGTAATCGTGAAAACAGTAACGCTAAGTGTGGAGCCTTGAGGAACTCCAAACTTAGAGTCGGACAAGTTGTTTCCAATGCGCACACGAGAACTGCGATTGCTAAGGAACGACGTTACTAATAGTGGTGTATTACCTCGTATTCCCCATTCATGCCAATCAAAGAAAAAGAGTCTTGAATGGATCCTTACGAACGACTCCAAGTGACACACAAGTCTGTTGTTAACGATTTTTTGCAATAATTTGCCAGTGCGGCACGTTAGATTAATGGCTCTGTAACTGATGGGTAGCGTGTGATCTTTACCAGGATTTAAAATATGGACCACGGTGGCTACCCTCCACTAGTCTGGATACGTTCCAGTTGATAGAATCTCGTTTAAATGTGCTAATTGCATGATTTTGAAATCTTGTGACAAATAGATAAACATCTGGTACGAAATAGAGTCTTGGCCTGGTGACGACGTTTTATTATGAGATAAAGCGATTTTAATTCCATTAGCGAGAATAATTTATTAGAATCGTATTCACAATTGGTAGAGAATTCTAAACGCATTTTATTCCAGTCTTTAATTAAGGGGAACTGTTGCCAGTAATTTCTAGAGTTGCCTAGCCTTTTGAAACTCGTCGTCAGTCATCACTCAATCTCCTAGTTGAACTTTTCAAATCTAGGTCGCCGATCGCGTTCCAGCAATGCTCCTAACTATTTTCCAAACATCCGATACCGGATTATTCTTAGATAGGGTTAATACGTATCGATTTCATAATAAACGTTGGTTTTCAAGAATAATTCGGCCGGCAGGCCCTGCTCCAAATTTATTGAAATTTACGTAATTTTCAACGATTGGTTTTCTACGAAACAAATTAAATGCTCTCATTTTTTGGACTTATCTTTCTGGGTTTCCTATGTGCATTTTTGTATATTTTTATACAATCTAAGCGTTTTCAAAACACTTACAGTAATCTTCGTCAGTAGTGGTATTATTTTCAAAATCGTTTAAGATGTTGAAACATAGTTGAAATATATTACTACTACTGACGAAGTAAGTGTTATCAAAACGTTTAGATTGTATAACCTAAATATAAAAATACATCATAAAAATACAAAAAAAGATAAGTATTTTAAATATGTGTAATAATGATGAAAGTTTTGCTCTCTTTTTTGTTCTAATTTCTTCTTTCACACAGATCTTGGAATGGCGACTTGCGTAGCCGTAAGAATAGAATTTGTAAAACAATTAACTATTGCAGAAACATCTTTAAAGGTAACGGAAGCTTTTACATTCAGTTGAAATTTTGACCAATCATGCTTTGCCTTTACCGGGTTTCACAATCGGTATTAGTCGAATCTCATTCTTAATGACGATCATAAAGTCACTGTGATGGGGGTCATTCAAAAACCTCCATGAAAGACGGGTGGAATGTTCCGCAACACTAACGACAAATCTATGTGAGAAAAGTCTTTTGATCGTGCATTGAGGAAGGCTTTCTATTTCTATTTGACTTGGTAGCTGTGAGACTAGACCTTTGAGATCACTCCGGAAGGTAGTCGTTGGAAGTTGTGGGGTCGCAGGAGAAAATATACTTATCGCTACACCGTGAATTCTAGTGTCAACAGTCCACTGGGTAAACTGTGTGTAAAATGCAACTGCTACAGTTCCATTGTGTAATGGCAGCAATTTTTTATATTGTACACGAGTAAATAGCACGTAGCTTTACGTACCGATACATAAAGTTAAAAATGGACCGATTACATAGCCACGCAATAAACGTTTGAATTTCTTTCAAGAATAATACCACAGAATAATATCACAATAAAATTGTAGAAAAACATCATTGAAGAATATCACGGAATATTATCACAATTAGACTAGTTCAGGACAGATTTATGTGCTCCCCTTTGTCCCCTTTTTCTCTTTTCCTTCATGACTAGATCGGTTTGAAGCCGTAGAAAGTACTGAATCATAGTCTGTAGACAGTGGCTTATTTATATTATATATAAAGGAAGCTTTATACATCATCTAACTAACAGAAAAACTGCATTCAAGAAGTGGGAGCTGAGAAAAGGAGGCCTAAATATTGGACAATTTATAAATGATATCGCAACTGCTAATTCCCCCTTCAACTAAAGTAGATTATAAACATGTATGGTTTTTCCTTTTATTAACTTCCTACCCGTAAAGTATTCAATCATTATTACACATAATTAAAATACTTACCTTTTTTGTTTTTTTTTACTAAATCTATACGTTTCGATTATAATTACAGTTATCGTCCTGGTAGTAGTAATCCTTTAATAATTGTTTAAGATGTTAGAATAAATTAATCTAGTAAAAAAAACTATCAAAACGCAAAAAAAGCGAAGTATTTTAAATATGTACTCTACTTAAGAAAGAATCTAATCCAATCCTATTCCTTATCTTCCTGATCCAGAAACAGATTTCGGAATGCAGGGAATTTCAACCAAAAATTCTAAATTGAAACGTTTTTAGCTATTTCTTTAAGATTTTCCATACCAACTTACGTATGATCTGTGGTGATTTCCACAGGTTAATTTATAAATCCGTAAACTTTGAAATAGTTCCATTATTTATGTCCTATTAAGGTTTAGAACATAGAAAAGAGCTTCAATCGTATTCAAAGATAAAGAACTTTAAATTGTGTATTTTCTTCGGAGTAGTTCATATACTAAATGATAACTGAAATCATACCTAACTGCTATCTGGCAAATATTTTATATTTCATTGGAATATTGCTTGTGAATTAAAGGCTTTTGCTATGCAAGAGCTTCCGTATACTGCACCTGTCTCTTTGGCGAAATAATTGTGTAATATTACAAATTATTATAATATAAAGTTTACCTCGAGCTAAATTTGAACCTACGACATGAACTTTGCTAGAATACCGCTCTAACCAGCTGAGCTATTGAGATACAAGCCCAATCTATGCAAATTTTGTCTTTATGTATGTAGAACTAATGTAAATTCAATAATAATTATAATTGTGGAGTACATTTATTTACAATTGAATTTCGTTTTGTTTAAGATTATTACAAATTGTGAAAGCACATACACGTTTTTTTCGTAAACACAAGACTTACTTTTTTAAAAATCCTGTACGGGATATCCAGAAATAATTTTTTCATTGAATAAGTTGGTTGAAAGCTATAAAAGGCTATTCATGAAATTTTGCACATATTTTCACGTTTTTGAATAGGAGAATTTAACCATTCAATTCCAACTATACCTGAAGTTATGAAAAGCATTTAGTAGCACGTTGTATCAACTTTACGGATTGTTACGTGAAATAATGAAAACATAAAAGTTTTGTAGTTCAGATGTATAACACAGTGATATTTTATCAATGACTGAGAAAAAGATATAAACGTAACTTATTTTAGTGTAAGTGTTTACGCCTCTTGCAATTTACCAACTTACTATTGGAATTTTAATGTGTTGAAATCATTTGAAGAGTGTTGCGCACCGTCTGCTTGTCTGATTGAAGATATACCTTGCCCGTGAGGAAGGAGTTAAATGGGATCGTTTCCTTGCATGTTACACGTTTTGTTTCGCGCAGAAGAAATATTTCACGGAAATTTGAAAGTTAGGGTATAATTTATTGCACGAGCGAGCCACGATTTCTGAAGCAAATTGTGTAATAAAGAGAACTAATTAAACACATACAGTTTGTTTATAAAAAATCTTTATTCAAGCAAGATAAAATTTTCATGTTCAGAGTTTCGTAATTACTTACTTTAATCAAAACGCGCCCTAAGATCGCATTGGTTCTTAATATAATTCACTTTTGTTAGAGATTATATTTCATGTCTTCATGTACGGATATCTAATTTATTTAATTTCATATCATCAAGGTAGATCTATGCTAACCGGAATATTATCTGCTCTCTAATGTACATTTGTTACTATTTAATAAATCAATGACAACAGTATCCGATTAGTTAAACAGTCTTCGTTTTGCACGCAAAACCTGTTTAGTTAATTAGTCTAAGAAATGGGTATAACAATTACGCGCTTTCAGAACGTTTTACGTATAAATATTAAACAGGAGAGACTGAAGCTGTAATTTGTTTCCCTTATTGTTTACTGGGTTTTTATATCGTGATATTTTTTAGTCCAAGAGTACTTGAGGAACAAAAGATTGAAATTTTTATTATTTTTTACGTGAAAGTAATAATAATTCAACTTTAAATTTTTTGAATAATGTTTCAGGTAATTACTACTCAACCTACAACGTTATCTGAAATTTTAATGAAATTTAAGATTACTAACTGATATTTTTGTATAACAAATTATAACAAACTGGAACATTTTTAAATTCTGTGGATAATTTTTATTTGTAAAGAGACTTGAATAGTTTCGTACTAAATTTTGTAATCAGAGGATGACCATGTGCTGTAGTATTTTTAACATCCATAATTAGGGGGGGGTCTCGATAGATAGTTAGGCAACACATCAAACCCCCATAAGAGCAATGTTAAAAACGTTCTAACTTTTTATATTATTAGTTATCTGAAACTTTAGAGAAAAGCGTAAGACGCCAAAATAGTTCCGAAACCTTCCTAAATGTTTGAATATAGGTTTTTTTTTTATTTTAATTTTTATAATTTTCTATTGAATTTTTTTCCCAGTAGTGATTAAATTGCAATATTTTTATAACTGATAATATTTTTAACAAAATCCATGTATTCAGGGATAGGTTTTTCGAAATACGAACTGTTAAAATTTTAAAAAAATTGTATATTTAAAATTTACTATTTAAAACATTATAAAAACGATAAATGTTCTGATGTCAATAAGATAGAAATTCCGTTAGAAAATATAGGAGCATAGTCTGCTCATTAAATGACCCGAGGTCACAAAGATCTTCAGGTATTCCTTAGCAAGTACCTATTTCTATTGAAAAACAAATTTAATCGAATTAACTTTGAATCCTCCATGATATTATTTAAATTAAAATAACGAAAATTGTATGTACTTTATATGTACACCTTGTAAATTATAATGTATTCGTATCAGTAAATTTTAAAATAAAACAATTAATTATTCCATTTATTTATTTCGTATCAAAGAAAAAAACAAAGTTTTATAAAATATTGTAAATAAATTATAGAGGTGAACAAATAAAACTGGTTTCTATACACGTTTATTCGCCTCTGTCTATTTGATAAAGTACTGGTTTTTACTTAAATTATTTCTTAAAGATTTATATCCATAACTACAGCAACGCCACCTAGAGGCATAGGAAATTAAATTTTCACCTTCAACCTTCGGAAGGACTAGAGAGCGCATTCCTTTAACCCTTAACTGATGTCCATGCGTCCCACAGACTCCGCACGTGGCAATTGGCAAGCGGCCGTTTCGTGTACCTTCAAACCGTTTAGTATTCTTACAAATGTCTTAGTGAAAGTTACGTCATTCCTCACACTTTCGACTTAATCACATCCCAGAGTCTCGTTGTAACCATTAATGTTGTTATAATATGGCTGGTTCCCGCATAACTCTGTGATGATGAAGTGGAAGAAGAAAACTATATAAACAGTGATCATTAAACGGACAGTGAAGAAGAACTAAGTAAAAATGAAGCAGAACATGACTTGGAAACAATATCTGGCGAAGATGAGCGGCAATGTATCGATTACAGTAATTATATATATATATATATATATATATATATATATATATATATATATATATATATATATATATATATATATATATATATATATATATATATATATTATTATTTACTTCCATCAGTGCGTTCGCATGTGGAACAATTAAACAGTCTTGTTTATTATTTCAATAAAACGTTCTCGCAAGATATGTATGGCCGTATTGGCAAGAGAACGAAGAGAAAGCTCGTAACTTTTTGGCCAAAGTATAAAAAATGTGGTAAATAAGAAACCGAATTCGCTGATACTGACGAAATTGAACTCAGGCTTTTTGGGACTCCTTCTCTATACTTTAATATACAAGTCAAAGCATGACGACATCGAAGTCTTTTTGCTACGAACGGGAAAGGATGACCTATATTTAGAGAAATTATGTGTCAGAAGCATTTCTAATCCTGATGACTTCTTTAAGATTTGACGATGCCTCGGACCGAGAGCAACTGAAAATCCAGCTGCTGCTATCCAAGAATTTTTTTATTTATTTGTCCGCAATTCGAAAAATGCATATAAAGTTGGATCCAATGTGTGAGTCGATGAAATGCCTATAGGCTTCAGGAGACGATGTCACTTTAAAATGTATATCCCGAAAAAAAACAAGAAATATGGGATAAAAATCTTATGCTGACTGATGCACGAACTGGGTACTTACACAACGCCTACATTTATGATGAAAAAGGCTCTGGTGGATTTGGCCGAAGAAAAAAGAATGGGCATACCTCCTCAAGCTGTTATTAGATTAGTCAATCATGTCTATAAAACTAATAGAAATGTTACTGGCGACAATTGGTTCAGTTCAATTGAAATAGTACATCATTTATGGATAAATAAGCTTACCTACGTCGGTATACTTGGGAAGAATAAAAAATAAATTCCCCCACAGTTTCTCTGGCGACGAAATCGTAATGAAGGGACACTTTGTATGGATTTACAAAAAACGCAACACTTCTATATCGCACAACTAAGAAAAACAGAGCTGTAATAATAGTTTCATCCATGCACCACTCCATAGAAGTCGATACAGATAATGGATTACAAGAAATAAATTCTTTCTATAACTTGACCAAAGGGGGTGTGGACACGCTGGACGAAAAGTGCGTAAAATATTCATGTAGCCGCAGAACACGCAGATGGCCAATGGCTATTTTTTATAAAATAGTGCACATATGTGGCGTTAATTCCTACATTCAGGTTTATAGAAACCTTGGCTTACGAACTGGTTTACCAACATTTACATAGAAGATTTGAAATGCCAACAATACAAACGTAACTGAAACAACTTATTGGAGGTATCCTTGATGTTCCCGAAAATAACAAGAAGAAAAACTTGAAGTAAGAAAGTAATGCCACATCTGCACATCCAATTTGAGAAGAAATACTGCATATTTATAAACTAAGTGCCAAAAACCCATTTGCTTGCAGTGTTCGCCAAAGATTTGTAAGAATTTTACTAGTGCAGAACGAGAATAACAATTTCTTTGTCCATTTTTAGGTATTACAGGTTTTGTGTAGGATTTATATCTTGCTGGATTTCACATTTTCTATGGAGAATATACTTATTTTTAAACGTATATTATGTATACTATGTTCGAACTTTTTTTGAAACTTATGTTACCTTTCTATGAAAAGAAATTCTTTCAAGTCTTATCCACTTCCGATTAGATTTTTTCTTTTAATAAACTTAAATATACCATGAAAATACTGTTTTATTGTTAAGAGAAGAAATGTTATTACTATATTTTTCCATTAATTTAAATGGTCTCCATTCTTGTAATTAAAAGTAGGGCCACCAGTTAATGGTTAATTGCATGACTAAACTATTATCTTTGTTTAATCGATTAAGCGTATCCAATTAAGTTTGGATATATAAAGTGAGGGTATTGTAGTGTATCCTGAGCATTTACCCAAGTAGGCATGACCTATAAATTTATTTGCTTTAGGACTTCCTCATCCCACATATAACACATTCCCAACTACTGGTTATATCGTTTCCTCCTACAAACAAGTTTTACAAGTTTCGCTGATATCATATCGTTACGTGGGCAGATGGATCCATACGATCACGTTCTGTAGCTGTAGATTTTGCATATACCCGAGGCATACGTAAATTGTAATAGTTTAGGGGTAAGGCTTATTCCATTTGACGCCTATCCATTCAGTTAGACTGTGTCTGCTAATTTCATCACCTTATTCCACCGTTAAATCAACGAAATGTTGTAGATCTCATTCTGTATATAATTACTTCAATACTTCAAATACGTTTTTTTTTATTTAAGTTACGAGGGCTAATTTCTTTAATCACAATGTTAGGTATATAGCTGAGCTCAGTGGTCTATGCACCTACTTTGATTTGCAATTCTTGGGTTGTGTGAATATATAGGCTTACATGTAACCCTCTACTAGAATATGCGGCTGATTTCTACAACCTTAGCATTTTCTTAATTTAACTACCTCTATTTTATCGTTTGTTGTATAATATTTACTAAATATATTAAATTATATTACATTTAGAGAGCACTTTATTTTTTGTCCGATTAATTTTGTATCCATGTGTTTGCGATAATTAAGGCTTTCAGTTCTAACTTCTCTATTACACGTCCCCTTTTTGCACTTTTGGGATTTAAATTAGAAAGATCATGGTGTTCCACTATAACATACATTTTGTATAAGATCGCCTACCCTAATCTTGTGAAAACGCTCAATATTTTGATTACGTAATCCAAGTGCTATTTTTACTTCCGAAGCTGCTTTACTTTCTATATTGTGCAATTATTCTGATTTCAGAGATCGGGTAGGGCACTCGTATGCTTGGTGGCCCACTTGGGTGCAAGTGGAGTATATATATATATATATATATATATATATATATATATATATATATATATATATATATATATATATATATATATATATATATATTTGCGTTGACGCACCCTGTATGTAAGATGTTATAATGACGTGTATTTCGTGTTTTGAGTACGCGTGTATTGAGTTTGAATTTAGGAGAAATATCATTCAGTATGCCGATACGTGTATTTGAATGTTACAGATACATTGGTGTTGTAATAAATAGATTTTGGTGAATGTAAATGTGCAGAGAAAATTGTCGATGGGACGATAATGTGTTGCTACTGTTGACTACTTAATAAGTAATGGAATGTTGGAAGATAAAGGAGTAATCTTTGCCGGAAGATGTGAATGTATAAGTATAGAATGTTTTAGGAAATATTTAGAGAGATTTGGTATGTTTAATTGTTGATTATAGAAAGTTCTCGTAATGTTGTGCAATCAGTTTTGAGAATACATGTACGTATATGGAATTTGAGATCTTAGACTGTACTTATTTTTGCAAATGTTGCGGAAGGAGGATGAGCGCATGTGAGAGATAAACGTTGAAAGTTGTGTAATGGTCCAGAGTGGCCACTGAATGAATGCGATGACGAGAAATGGCTTCTCCATAAAGTAATTGTAAAATTTTCAGGTAAAGCAAACATGGCGATGTATAGTAGTTATAAGCGTGTTTGTGCAGAGGGTAGCATCAGTCGGCACTAAGAAAGTTTGAGTGAATACCATTGGTGAATATAGCAAGGAAGTAAGACATGTTTAAAGATGGATGGCTTGATGTATAAATAGGAAAGTCAGAGATTGACGGGGGCTTTTTGCTTTTTGGTTTTTGCTTTTGGTGGATGTCGGTGAGAGCTCGGTGGAAGACGCGCGCGCGAGGTGAAGTGTGATCGCAGAATGGGTTGAGTTAGAGTTATATTTGTGAATAATATTGAAGGCAGTCATTGTTTAAACAACTGCGTAACCCAAAAGGGGATGAATCGTATAAGACATTCATAAATAAAACAATTAATAAAATTGAGATTGAAGATAAAATCAGTTTGTTTTTCTTCAAAAAAATGCGTAAGCAGATTTATAATAAGATAACAGTTGTTACGTTATAGTGCTGAGTGCGGCGCGTGTGCTTGTAATGATCCTTAGTTAAAATTATTTATGGGACCACCTTCAAGTGAACGAAATATTCGTAGTAAATTGAGCCAATGTTAAAGTAGTTTTATATGACATTAAAAGTTTATTTGTGTAAGGAAGGGCTTAATTGTCCTAAAGGTTGCGAGAAACTTTAAAGAGGCAACCAAACGTGTACAGATTATTACGGGTCATTGGAGTAATGACCTCGTATAGTTGGAGTAATCGCGAGTACCGAAAGGGATAAGTGCTTGTGAAATTGTGGAGTACTTGTTATGTGCCTTCAGGCAATCTAAGGATACACATGGACAAAAAATAATTGGTTTACGGGAAGAGAGAAGAAAGAAAAGCGAAGGATGAATGGACAGTCTTTAAGTAAGAATTACATTTAAGAACCTAGAAAATTCAGTTGAGCACGATAATCTTTTTGGGTAGTTTTATTTGCGTATTGTTGTGTAATTTTTATTTAATTAATTAGTGTTGAAGGAAAAAGGTAATCGATCTCGAGTTATGTTGTATTGGCTGTTTTAGTAGTAAGAATTTTTGCAGAAACGCTAATTTGTATTGACAGTGGTGTGGTGGGTTGGTTTCTCAACCACGCTGTTGTAGTGTATGTAAACATTTGTTTTTTTTATTATTATTTTGTGCAGGACAATATATATTTATCGTTAACTTTTATACTGTTGTTTATTTAGCCAGTTATGAGATACATTTGTGACGTTTACTTAATTGGTGACCTAGTTTTTGACAAGTTAAATGTAGACTTTGCATATTTTGGTTTTAAGATTAATGAACAACCTGAAAGGTTATATTTGCCAGGTTAATTTTAAAAAGAAGATTTTCGTGTTAGTTTTGTTTAACGCAGTACACTAATGACGGATCAGCCGTTGTTTTAAAAATTTCATGAAGTATAACTAAGAGATGGAGTTTTGAGAACTTACATATTTACGAATGTCCCATACGATTAAGAGATATCATAAAGGAACAATTATTAAGCCGATGACATTGCTTTTCTTTTGGTTAGGAATTTTAAAAATTAATTATCGATCATTGAATGAAGAACTATTTATTCATTAATAAGTAGAAACTTAACTTTATATGTATACGAGGGATACGTAGAAAATATTCAGTTAACGTGTTATAACTTTGGTATTCTGGATGTACAGGGTACAATCAGGAAGTTTGTGACGACCCGTGTATTTCAGTTTTTTATAACTGTTGGTTACGTGAATGCAGTTAAATTTGAGTGATAAATTTTGTTTTGGAAATTTTGGTATACGAGGTGTATTCAAAAAGTTTCTAATAACCTGGGTAGTACTAAATATATTTGAGTTTGAGTTGAATTGTTTGGGACGAGTGTTTGTTTTAGGACCCTCGTGTGAGAGTTTACTGAGTAAGCACAATCCTACTTTCCACAATCAAGTAGGGTTAATTAACACCCAGCTTAAGACAATTATTTTAGCAAAGTTTCGATTGTGGTGGCGCCTGGAGACATATTTTCCCGGACTGAGCTGTTTGAATATCGGTGTAAGGTGTTTGAGCGTATTAATCATTCATTTTACTTATTATTTCGACCACGCCCATCTCCCTGTTAGCTGGCTTGGCAACCCGCTTACATTAGTAAGCATACACGACGCCTAGTGCGGTTTGGACGTGTAACATATATATATATATATATATATATATATATATATATATATATATATATATTTTTAATAAGACAATTTTTCTTTAAAATTGTTAAATAAACGTAAATTAATTCAACGTTTGGAACGTCCTTTGTTCCCTTTGTAAAGGAACAAGGACGTTTAAACTTAATTATTTTACGTTTATTTACAATTAAAAAATTTCTTATTAAACATGAATTTATCAAATCTAAATAGATAATATAATATATATATATATATATATATATATATATATATATATATATATATATATATATATATATATTTATTGTAGAGACATTTCGTGCCATAATTTATAATGTGAGATATTTTGGGCACAGGGCACTATGATAAAGTAATCACAACATAACGTTTTATTCAAATATATTTCAACAGAAACTCTGTCGTCATCAGTGAAACTAGTAATAAAATAAAAACAATCAATATTGGGTTACGATATAAAATACACATACCGTTGTTTAAAGTGATCCTGGTAGTTATATAATTCAAAGAATAACTATGATGGTTTTGGGAAATAATAGATGTTTTTATATAATATAAATATAAGTATTTAATAATTTGAAAATTGGAAATTTGATTAGTCAGAATTGATATAAAGTAACTAGATAATTTTATGTAAATTTGCAGCTAAGGTAAAATATATATTAATAATTTTATCTAAAAATTTTTGAATTTAAAATTTAAAATTTTCAATTTTGTTGCTTAAAATTAGCCAAGAATATATGTTACTAATTTTGTCAATGTCTTTTTGTGTTTAAACTATTTTCATTATTCTTGAAAATATGTACCAATTCAATTTCTCTTTCTTCTTATTCTTTTCATTTGCCAAAACTTCTATATTAGGATAGTCTATTATATGTCCTGTGTTTGTACATGTTGAGAAACACCAAGCATTAGGTTTAACTCTACAATCACTTTATGTTGGTTTTATGTTGGTCTTAGAATTTGTGATGTCTGGCCAATGTAAGTCTTATGGCAAGATGTACATTTTAATTTATATACTACGTCACTCCACTAAATAATGACAATCAACAAGGATTGATAATACAAATAGACTATATATACCTATGGAATATAATCATATAATATTTCCTAAACTAAAAACATTATTAAGCAGAGATGAACCAGTCACATTAATATCAAAAAGCACAAATTTAATACCAAAATTCTTTTCAAAAACAAGATTGAAGAAGCAACCAACTGAATGGAGTGACGTAGTATATAAATTAAAATGTACAACTTGTCATAAGACTTACATTGGCCAGACATCACAAATTCTAAGACTTAGAATAAACCAACATAAAAGTGATTGTAGAGTTAAACCTAATGCTTGCGTGTTTCTCAACATGTACAAACTACAGGACATATAATAGACTATCCTAATATAGAAGTTTTGAAATGAAAAGAATAAGAAGAAAAGAGAAATACTGAATTGGTACATATTTTCAAGATTAATGAAAATAGTTTAAACACAAAAAGACATTGACAAAATTAGTAACATATATTCTTGCTAATTTTAACAACCAAAATTGAAAATTTTAAATTTTAAATTCAAAAATTTTTAGATAAAATTATTAATATATATTTACCTTAGTTGCAAATTTACATAAAATTATCTAGTTACTTTATATCAATTCTGACTAATCAAATTTCCAATTTTCAAATTATTAAATACTTATATTTATATTATATAAAACATTTATTATTTCTGAAAACCATCACAGTTATTACTTTGAATTATATAACTCCAGGATCACTTTAAACAACGGTATGTGTATTTTATATCGTAACCAATATTATTGTTTTATTTTATTACTAGTTTCACTGATGAACAGAGTTTCTGTTGAAATATATTTGAATAAAAGTTAGTGTTGTGATTACTTTATCATAGTTTGAAAATATTACATATATATATATATATATATATATATATATATATATATATATATATATATATATATATATATATATATATGATACATATTCCGTACGCAATAACGAGGATTGGGTGTGGCCTAGAAGGAAGTGGAGGTAGTGGAGATTGAGGTTGAGGATGTTGTTGAGGTGGTGGGTGAGTGAGTTGTGGAGGGAGTTGAGGGATAGGTGGCTTCGGTCGTACGGTTACTATCGCGTATGTCCTTGGTACTGGTAGCTTCGGTAAATTGTACGATTGTGATCGTAGGTCGAGTACGTTACGTGATAGAGGGACCCGCTCGTCATGTTTGACTATGACCGTTAGTAGGGTGTGGAATTTGGGGATATAAGTTTTCTTGTTTTTAACAGCGGATTCTCGCCGGTTTGTTAGTTACTTCAGTAAATAGTGTTCATTTTAGATATGTGTTTATTAAAAGTACCTATACGCGTCCTTTTTTTTTTTTTTATTTACCGTTTTACTATTACTACTATTAGTTGTGTGCTTTAGCAGTGAAAACTGCCTATTTAGAAACGGCGAAGTATCCAAGGACATGTAGATTGACGTTGAAAGTTGGAGAAAGTTGATTAGCTGCTTGCTGCTCGCGCTCTTGCTGTCCTCAGATCACAGGTTTGCCAAAGACTGTGGCTTATTCTGTCAACGAGAAGGGTGCATCGGTGACATTTTATATACAGGAATAACGTGATCATCCATTCCACATTTTTATCGTCAAGGTGACCATACAACATCGTTATATGTTAAAACTTAAATCTCAATTGCAATTCAACAAAACACATTCTTCATTTTATTCTCAATACAATTCATTTGCACCAATTCTACGTTCGAAAACATTTGGTATCTGTATAAACGACGATATACAGCGAAGTGACCACAAAGTCTCAGATCAGTCATGTCACTTTCAGCACTAGAATACTGTAAATAGGTATTTTGTTAATAATCACATCATATTTTCTGTCAATGAATCTATTGTTGATTGTTTGGGTATAGAACAATTATGGGCATCGCTGAATCTGCATAATTTTTGTGTAAGTATTGAACTAACTTATTTTGTAATTGATTAGCGTACTACGGGAGACTGTTTCTGTAAATGCAAGTTCATGTGATGGTACATTGTATATGGGTTATTTCAATATTCACGTATTACGAGTTCCAAAAAATCCACAGTGGATTTTTTATCAATGTTAAGCATTTTAGCCCAAAAACAAGTTACTGAATTACCAACTGAAGTTATTAATACAGGTGCCTCTCTAATTGGTCACATTTGGTGTCCAAACATGTAAATGTAGGTCCGTTGGGGCTAACTGGCGTTAATAGCTTGTCTCTTAACCACTTAATTTATTGTTCGTATCTCATCAAACATACTGGTCCTCTTAACCCAATCTTGTATACGTTCTGTGATTATCATAATATTAACAAGTTTAACTCGCATTTATGCTCAATTCCGTGGGGTTTGGTGCGTGTGATGTGTGATATTCATGATGAAGTAGAATTCTCTAAGTATTCTGTTAGTGTGTTTAACAGACATGCTCCTCTTAAAACGACTTAGATATCTAGGTCTGATGTATCCTGGTTGACAGATAACGTCAAGTTGTTGAAAGAGATAGTGTAATCTAAGCATTGGGACACAAGACATTACGTAGCTACACCACAGTTGCAATACGTTCTGAAAAGAAAACATTTTTAACGCAAAACGGTCTTGTAAGAATAAAGGCTGCTTGTAATGTGTTGCGTAGAGTTGATATATACAAATCTAAAACCTACGAAATTCCATCCGAACTCTGTGATGTTGCTGAAATTAGTAAAGCATTAAGCGGCGTTTGCCCTCATCTTCAATACAACTTCCGTAATTCAAACAATTATATAGTACAAATGAATTTAGAAAGGTCACATTCACGTTCAAATTTAAAAGCGTAACTGAAGGTGAGGTACTGAACTCTGTAAAGATAATAAAATCGAATGCTATGGGTGATGATGAGATAATCTTGCGAATGCTTTAATTATGCCTACATAACTTAGCTGACACTATTACCCACATAATTAGTCAGTGTTTAACCCTTTGGCTCCTAGTGTCCTAACCGTTGTGACACCTTCGAATAAGGTATGTCCTTATGATCCTACAAAACTACCATAGTAGGCATACATTTAAATAGGTATTCTGTGATAGACCAAATGTATCCACATCAAATGTCAAATTTGAATACAAAAACAGAATAATTGTGTCACTGTTGCGTGTCTATTCTTTGCATCTGGTGAAGTTTTACGTTTTGGTTGAAAATAATAGTTTATATAAAAATAAACGGTAAGTTTTAATTGAATATACTAAAATACATTCTATATAAAGCCTTTTTTGTTATGTACTTAGTATTTTATCAAAATTAGCGAAATTGTTGATAACAAAGAATGTGGCTTTGCGGAAAGGACACCAGGCTATAATAGCTCTCTTGTTTTTTTGAACGTTTTCCTTATGAAGTTTACCGGAAACTTATAGAAGAAGGTATCCCTTCTCATCCAGAGTATGATGTTGGCGATTGTTTAAACAATGAATTGAATTCAAATGAAAATACTCTATAATAACCACCTGAGGGTGATTTGTTTGATTTATCCAATAATCAAATTGAGATAGACTATGAGGAGGATGACAATTTTCCTGTTCCCAAAAAAGACTGTCAAGAAATTGAAGAACCTGGAAATTATGATGAGGATTATGAAATCCCTCTTGATGTTCTCAGAAGAAGACTGTTAAAAGAGAATCCAATCTGGACAAAGTATGTCACCAATCTTTTACAAATTAAAAAGCAAGCAGCAGAGGATTTTGGTCCAAATATTCCAGATTTCTGTGAGACTCCTACAGATATATTCTTATACCTGTTTACTAACAATTTTATTGACGACACTGTGTTTCATACAAATCTGTATGTCACACAGAATGGTAAACCATACACGCCTACTAACAACAATGAAATCAAAACCTTCTTGGTCGTCAATTTACTAATGGGAATTAAAAAATTACCAAGCTTGCGAGACTATTGGTTATCACGACCAGAACTAAGAGATCCATATATTAGCACCTATATGTCAAGAGATCGCTCCATATGGCTTCTGAAACATCTTGAGGATAATAATAATTTAGAACCTAAAAAAACAGATCCTCGATACAAGTTATATAAAATAACACAACTGATAAACACTTTATCATCTTTCGCCACCGCTTATCAACCATCCAAAAATCAAGCAATTGATGAAAGTATGATAATGTTCAAGGGAAGAAGTTCACTGAAACAATACATGCCCTCGAAACCAATAAAGCGAGGATGTAAGGTTTGGATAAGGTGTGATGAGGGTGGTTACTGTTGCAAGATTCAGATTTACACTGGTCGAATAGGTGCTACAGCAGAAAAAGGTTTAAGTGGTAGAGCAGTAAAAGACCTCATACGTGATCTTGTTGGTAAAGGTCATCACATATACTTCGACAATTATTTCAACTCAGTAGGTCTCCAGCAAAACCTTCTTGCGGATTTTATATATGCATGTGGTACTGCACGAAAAGTAGGAAAAATATACCAATTGACCTTAAAGATGATACAAATCTTCGACGTGGTGATTGAGACTGGAGAATAAGTAAGGACGGAATGGTTTGTATGAAATGGAAGGACCGCAAAGAATTTTCTTCTTTAGCAATCACCAAACTCCGGCTACAACTGAGACTGCACAGAGAAGAGCCAAGGATGTATCACAAGATGGAATCGCTTGTCCCGAATTAGGATTATAATGCCCACATGGAATTTGTTGACAAAATGGACATGCTCAAGTCTATATATGAGATCGATAGAAAATCGTTCAAGCGGTGGCATAGAATTTTCTGGTATTTTGTGGATTTGTGTGTGGTGAATTAGTTTATCAAATGAAAAGAAGTTATAATTTGTTTAATAGATATTTCTTCAAATATTACCTACCTTTTTTAATATGTATTAAGTATATAGAAAAAGTTAAAAAAGGCTCTACTCATTGCCTGGTGTCCTAATATCCAAATAAAACGTGTTACAGCAATTTTTCATCAAATTGAACTTATTTTGGCATATATTTACATAAATTTCATGACAAAAGTGCAATATTCCTAAACTAATTAATTCAGGCTTCAACGCTACAAGCACTTTTCCAGACTTCACGAAAGTGGCAACAATAATACCTTAACCAAAGATTAGTGGGCTCAAGTAGTATTCTTAGTGCATATCTACTGTTTTACTTATTTTCCAAATTTACTAATAATTATTACTGTGCTATTTATGTTCTAAATTTACTTTTAGGTCAGTGTTTAATGACTATTGCATGTAATTGTTTGCTGAATAGCCACTTAGAAATTGTATCAAAATAACATTAGAGCATGACGACACATGCTATTTATATAATATAAAATTAACATTATTGCAAGAGAACGTAGAAGAAAATGATCGATGTCAGTTCTTAAGTGCAATTAATAAATTTGTTCCCTAGTTTGATTTGTATGTGTCGAAACCAACCCGAACCTATATATCTTCATTTATTAGGAAGATACTAGATGGCGATCCTGCCAGTCCCTGGTATAGGCAGGGATTTTAATGCATAATTACGAAGTGAGTGAATAATTCTCGTAAGATGGGCAGTGCATCGAGTAAAGAAGAAGTGTTCATCAACCAAGAGGGTAATAGTGGGGGTCAAACGAATGTGATTTCACAATCGACGTCGTCGCCCTCATTCATATATACCGTTATAATAACCGTTCTGTGCATAGTAGCTGTGGGATACATCGCTTATAGCAAGTGTAAACAAAGTATTCTAAAGCAAGTGGACAAACGCATCCGGGGAGCCGGCACAAATGCCCTCAACACCGTTTAGCAGTCAACAGACCACAGCACCAGCCCTACAAGTGAATGTGTAGTGTGTGTGGGGAAATAGGAACACAAGGTTGGCAATAAAAATTATTTAATTGCTGAAATTCTTCAGAGCTTTCAACAGTTGCAAGTAGAAATTAAGTTATTTAAGACTAATTTTGTAAAGGACAATCAACAACGTAGGGAGAATCACAATATTATAACTAGTAAGTTTGCTGAATTACAGCGCATCAAAAAGGACTGTAATAGGGCAATAACTGCAATTAATCAAAAAGTAGATAAAGATCTTCAGGGGGTGGAACAAATTAAAGAAATTTCAGCAGTTATAACTAAATTATTGCAAAAGCCTCAAAATATTTTAGTAGAAAGACTTGTTAGTATTTCCCAAACTGTTACAATGGGTACCGAAATATTAGGTTTAAGAACTGCAGCAGCGTTACTGCATGCAATGGATGATACAGATAGTACCACTAGGAAGTTAATAAACGCCATCAAATTATATGTTGACCTTTTAACAGAAACCAATAAGCCTTTATTAATCAAATAAGTACTGACAACTCGGCTATCGGAAAGTGCACAGGAAAAACTCTTCGATGTACACCAGTCAACAGATGATTTGATAAGCGATATGCAAAGTAAATTGTTCACGCCAAAATATGTAACAACACTTTCCGCTTAATTGCATAATGATAAGCAAAACGAGAGATCCATAGAGGAATTCGGTAAGGTGCCATCTCATGTCGGATTTGACCATTACTGAAGCCGAAAGTCAACGAAAAGTTGGCTATTAGTGCTTTTACTAGGGGTCTACAAAGTAAAGATTTACGGAGAATTATTCGAGCTCGTGGTCAAAATAATTTAGCTGAGGTAATATCTACAGCAATAATAGAGAGCAAAGAATTGCCGCTTTCTTCGTTGCAAATCTTCCACGCGCGGAGACGTCCAAACTATCAACATCAACGCGGCCGGTTTCAAAATTCTCGCGGTCGAGTTCAACCACAACGGTTTCAGAATGGACCCTCTCGGAGTTATCAACATCCTGATAGCAATTTTGCCTCTTATAACCATTTCAATTCACATAACTTGCCACAGCGTTCTTTTGTTAACTCGCATAATTCGCAGGGTAACAGGGTAACAAATAATAATACTGGTAATCGTGAAGGCTTTTCCGATTGGAGAGGACGCAGTCGGGGTTGTGGTCGTACGTTTGAACTAGGCCGATGGTTCATGCCCCATAATCCACCCAGAAATGATAACTATCAGAGTTTTTAATCATTCAAAAGTTTTGCTTATAGCAAGAATTTTATATATTAGATCAGTTTACAGACCATATTTATGGGATTCTAGGACGCGATTTCTTCACAAAATTTTCTGCTCACTTAGATTAGGAGAAATGTTTATTTTCACTTTACTTACAGTCTCATCATATTGTTTTACCTATGCAATCCGGGCAAGAATGTTCCATTTTGGTACCCCCTCGTTGCGAAGTTATTAAGTATTTTTCTGTTCAATGGGTGAATGATTGCGTTGTTATGAATGATGGAATGTGTGAAGGGGTGTATGTAGCGTCTAAAATCGCTACACCAATAGATACTTTTATCCCGGTTAGAATACTCAACACGAATCACAGAAAAATCAAAATAAAAAACTACAAACCAAGAATCGAGGCACTAGATAACTTTCATTTATGTACTTACCAACACAAACCAACGATCGTTAACCGAGTAGACAGAGTTTCTAAATTAATCGACTTCAAATCATTAAATCGAGAAGAGCACTCCGCTTTAGAGAATTCGTGCTAAATATGCCGACGTATTTCAATTACATGACGACATACTTGGTACAACGAATATGTCAGCGCAAATGGTTCAATTGCAAAAGGACACGGTTCCAGTATATGTTAAACCTTACCGCTTACCTCATGCACAAAAAGACGAGTACAGCAGACAAATAGGCAAATTGCTTAAAGACGGAATAATTGAAGGAACTAGGTCGGATTGTTCATCTCCGTTACTAATCGTTCCTAAAAACTTAGATGGGTCAGGTGAGAAAAAATGGCGAATGGTCATAGACTATCGGTTATTAAATCGACGTATTGAAAACGATAAATTTCCCTTACCGTGCATAGCCGACATTTTAGATTCATTATCCGGTGCAGTTTATTTTTTACTTTTGGAGTTAGGGCAAGGTTACCATCAAGTACCTTTGCATCCGGACAGTCGACCGTGCACAACATTTACTACAGCTAGCGGTCAATATCAAATGACGAAATTACCAATGGGATTAAAAATTAGTCCTAGTGGATTTTCAAGAGTAATGACGGTTACTATGTCAGGATTAAATTATGAGCCTTGTTTTATTTATTTGGATGATATTATTGTTTTTGGTCAAAATCTATTGCATCATAATCAAAATTTAGTAAAGGTATTACAACGAATACGCAATGTACATTTTAAATTAAATCCTAGTAAGTGTACCTTTCTTCAAAAGGAACTTTTGTGTTTAGCCCATGTCATTTCATCTGCGGGTGTGTTGCCTGATCCAGAAAAAATTGCTGCTATTCATAATTATCCAGTTCCAGCAGATGCAAATGATACTAAACGTTTAGTCGCGTTTGCCAACTACTATCGAAAATTTGTTAAAAATTTTGCTGATTTAGTAAAACCTTTAAATCGCTTAACGGGAAAAAATTATATTTTTAATTGGACTTCAGAATGTCAAAAGTTTTTCGAAGCTTTGAAAAACTTATTGGCGGATCCATCAATTTTACAATATCCAAATTTCGATAGCAATAACTGCGTGGGCTGTTAAACATTTTAGGCCATATCTGTACGGAAGACAGTTTGGCATTTATACTGATCACCGTCCCTTAGTGTATTTATTTGGAATACCGAATCCTTCTAGCCGGCATACAAAATTTCGACTCACATTAGAAGAATAGGACTTTACGGTGCATTATGTTAAAGGAAAGTATAATGCCTCAGCTGATGCTCTTTCTCGAATTTGACTTGATTCTCACGAACTTAAAGACCTTTCTCGAAATGTGGTTCACCATATCAACATTATGACGCATGCGCAACTTAAGCAGCAACGCGCTTTAGCGGACGAAACTGGCGAGTTTACAAACAATATGATTGCTCACCCTAGCGTCGTAGAGTTGCTTAAACCCCCAACTAATTCTGTACTAGTACAACCCTTAAAAGACGACGGCTTTAATGTGCATATTCAAAATAATGATAATTTGTTTAAACATGTGGTGTATATACCCGGCACGCACATAACTCATATTCGCGACACTTCTCGATCGACGTCTGCATTCGTTGCAACGTGACGGATTTAGTTAAATGTTGTAAAATTATTGGCATTCCAATGATACGTATAATGAAAATAGATTTAAACTGCGCAGTTATTCAAGAAATAATTAAATATAAAGGTAAAATCATAGCGACGGGTATACAAATCTCTATAGTACCAAATTTAACCCTCATTACGGATCCGCAAAGTCAAAAGTTGATACTAAACGATTTTCAAACGTCACCTACCGAAGGTCATGCTGGTATTAACCGCATGTATAATAATATCAAACAAACTTATTTTTGGACAAGAATTGGGCAAGATGTAGAAGCTTACGTTCGCCCTTGTGACGATTATTATCGATATAAGCAATCGATACCGTGTAAAGAACCTTTGACTATTACAACCACTGCTGCCTCTGCATTTCAGAAGATATTTGTTGATTTGGTAGGTCCGCTTTCCTCCAGATAATAAATATATTTTAACCTCACAATGCGAATCAAGTAAATTTGTTGCGGCGTATCCTTTGCCAAACAAACAGCCGCCTACGGTCGCTTCTGCCTTTGTTACCAATTACATTCTCCGGTATGGTGTCCCTCACGAATTGGTCACTGACCAGGGCACTAAATTTATGGCGAGTGCTTTTAAAGGGATTTGTAATTTATTGCATATCCAACAACTAAATTCAACCGCGTACCACTATGAAACTTTAGGCGCATTAGAAAATTCACATAAAACTTTGGGATACTTGGATGCCTTTTTGGTGTTTTGCTTTCAATACTACCGTGCATTCTGAAACACGCTACATGCCGTACGAACTTGTTTTTTTAGAACTTTGTAGATTACCATCTAACAGTACTGTTTATCACATTGATCCACTATATAACTTTGAGGATTATCCGCTCGAGTTAAAATACCGCTTGCAATGTGCAGCTACTGACGCGCGACACAGTTTACTTAAATCCAAAAATCACAGAAGAAATGTCCTTGATGCAAAGATACGTTCGGATATGTATAAATTAGGAGATAAGGTTTTAGTGAAGGCTACAGCCACCTCGAAGATACTTTGTTCAAAGGGCCTTATGAGGTGGTGGCAGATAATAGCCCTAATGTAGGTATTAAGGTAGATTGTAAGTTGATTACGGTACATAAAAATAGAGTTAAACCTTATTACGATTAGTGTTTTGTAATTTTGGAACTATTGTAACTTTTTGTACTTTTCTTAGTTTTAGTTCTTTAGGTATTTAATTGTAAGTTGGTTTATTTAGGCCAAGAAAAAAAAATGTAAAATTTTAGTTTTTAATTAAAAATTATTATTAATTTTGTTAAATACATAAATAAAAAGTTTACCTCGAGTAGGATTTAAACCTACGACCTGTACTTTGCCAGATTAGATTAGACTAGATTTTAAATTTTGTTTTTTCTTCGGGGGAGGTGTAGTGTATATCTACTGTTTTACTTATTTTCCAAATTTACTAATAATTAATACTGTGCTATTTACCTAAATTTACTTCATTGTTTAATAACTATTACATATAATTGTTTGCTGAATAGCCATTTAGAAATTGTATCAGAATAATATTGCAAAAGCGTCAGCTCTTTAAAGTAACTAAACTAACCCGAACTTATATATCTCCATTTATTAGGAAGATATTAGAATTCTAATAACAACAGTAATAAAAATTTTCTTGTTCAAAATACCATGCAAGTTGGTGTAGAAGAAATCCTTGTAAATCTAACAATTGCATACAATACTGTTATAAATACAAATGTACAAAGTATATGTAAAATAACGGGAAGACCCATTAGTATTTTACCGTGTCTTTCTAATGTTTTGGCAAGAATTATCGATCAACAAATGAGAACACTCTTAAAGCATGAAACAATCTTACCTCCTTTTAAGTCTGGATTTAGAGCACTACTGGCCCGCTTGATGTTAGTGACAATTTAATGTATTCTGTTAAAAATAATTTTGCTTTTACTTGACCATTCCAAAGCCTTTGACAGAATTAGCCACGACATGCTGTTGGCTTTTTAAAATTTTATTAGGTTTCACAGCACGGCTGTTGGGCTGATTGATAGTTTGTGAGAATTAGATATCATCGGGTTTCTTTAGATGAGAATGTCTTGAATCTGCTCCCTGCATGTACTGGTGTACCTCAGGGTTCTATACCTAGTCCGATACTTTATATTATTCATACATGCAATTTTCATCACTGCGTAAAACACTGTTCTTCTTTATGCAGACGATACACATGTTTTGCATGCCACCAATATCAAACAAGCTTGTTTAAAAATTATTTGGGATTTATATTAGTTGGTAGATTGATAAAAAAAACAAAGACATCTAATTAATTCGAATAAATATCTAGTAATGTTATTTGGAAGTTATAATATGGTTGCTAAGTGTAAGTTGGATTTATTAGTTAAAATTAAGGAATTCATATACCGGTAATTGAGGAAGGGAACAATATTGGGTTTACTTTTGATACTAGCTTCGTTGTCAAAATTATGTTTCCAAAATTATTAGGAGAGCGTTTGTTTATCCCAAATTCGTTTTTAGTAGTAGGTTTACTTTAAGTAGAGACATAAAGATTGCTCGTATGTGCCATGTTTGTGCGTTAATGTTATTACACAAAATTCAACGTAAGCAAAATTCATGTATTCGACTTATTTTTCATATACGCAAAATCGAACGAATACGGAATAGATTAAAATATGTTCCATAGCTCCACATGCTCTGCTTGTTTGTATCATAAAGTGATAATTTCCAAAACGTCCGGACACTTATATAAACAAAATGTGCTAATGAGTAGCGTAGTTCTATGATCACAATAAAACACATAAAACTTCTTTATTTCAGTCACAATGTAGCTAAAATATGCTACCAGTTACCTGATCGATTGAAACAATTATCCTGTAATGCTTTTAAAAAAAATTTGTTTAACATAATCATTGTAATTCATTCTATTAAGCTTAAATGATAAAAATATATAACTAGATTGAATCTGTAATCTAAACAATAAATATAAAACAAATAATAAATAATTAAATAAGCAAATAACTAGCTCTAATTCGTAATCTAAAATGTAAATTTAAACTAGCTACATCATTTTCTTTCTCAAATAAATACCATCAAATCCAGTAAGTAGCGAGAACCAAACATTGCGTAGGAACAATCTAATTTAAACACGATGTAATTAAAATTAAGTAAAAAAAGTAAGTATGTGCATTTATATTATTATTTATATCCTTCTTGTCTCTGTCTCTATTTCTACTGCTTACTTATTTTCTTCTTGGGGCAGCAGGCCAAATAAGAGCCAATACTGTCCGTACTTGGGCATGCTTCAACGTCCGGGACACGATTTCGCTAGTGATCAGTCTGCCTGCGGCTGAGTTGGTAGTGTAATATTAGTTGGTATGCATGGTAAAGCATTGCGAATGTAATAAATTAAAGTCAGCTTGATATGCTGTGTGTATCGGAGACAAAGCGCAAAGGAAAGGGTGCTGTGGAGATGGAGGATGGCAGCTTAGCACTATGGTCAATAGTTGAAACTGGAATGCATAGCGCTAAAGGAGTTGGAGTGATCGTAAGTGAAAGAGAGAAAAGATGTGTTAAGCAGTGCGAATTGGTATCCCCCGAGTAACGTGAATGGAGAAAGAGACCAAGAGTGTGGGAACTCCTGGAATAATGTAGAGAACGTGTGGAACGTATGTAAGCCAAACGAAATAGTAGAGAGAGAAACCTGTTAGTATTTAATATGTGGTTTAAGTATAAAAATGTGCATATGTATACAACGCAAAGAGGCGAAAGTACAAAAGTAATTCGCGGATCAAAGTGTTGATCGAACCACTTTTTGGTTGTATCGAGAACGTGTTTAGGGCAAAAGTGGGTTTGGAGAGGGAAAGCAAACGTAGATAAACTAGTAGATAATAGTGAGAGAATGAAATATTCAGATGCTGTTAGTTACTTACTTACTTACTTAACCTTCACGCCATTCCCTTGCGGGGTAGGCAAAACAATCCCTGTCTCTTATTTATTTTTCATTCACAATCTTTCGCCATGCTTTCCTATCTCCGCATACCTCCCTAGCTCCCGCAAGATTCATACATAGTCTCTGACATGCCCTTTTGTATTTAGAACTCCTCATCTTTCTTTCCTTTATCATAGATTCTACTACATTCAGCCAAGTTTTACGCGGCCTACCAGGCCCGGCTTTCCCTAACCTCACCCACATATATTTGTTTCGTTAATCTTGCGTTGTTCATTCTCTAATGTGACCAAACCAACGTAATGTACAACTTTTATATCTATCCATCATCGTCTTTTCCTCACCACACTCCTCATTATGCATTCATTTTTATCTTGTCCCTTCTCGTTTTACCACATGCGCTTCTCAAAATCTCATACCCATGGTATTTATTTTCTTTCGTGCTTTTTGACATACCCATGTCTCACTTCCATACAGTACTGATGGGACGAATACAGCATTATAGATTGCTCGTTTCGCAGCTAGGCTCATGCTTTCATTTCTCATTATCGTCCACATACTTCCAATCACTTTCTTTCCAGCATTGACCCTTCGTCCAATCTCGCTCTCAATTGTACCATCTGCAGTAAACATTCTACCGAGATATACCAGCACGTCCACTTGCTCCACAATTTCACCTTGCAGGGTAAATACTCTACTCTCCTTTCCACCTTTCCGATTGAACACCACAATCTTAGTTTTGTTCACGTTTACCTTTAGGTCCATGCTCTCACAGACTGTATCAAACTTCCTCAGAGCGGTTTGCAGCTCATCCGCACTGTCACTTAATAATGCTGTTAGTAAAGGGTTGATTGTGAATGAAGTAGTGAGGAACGAACAAATAAGAGACAATGACGTTGAAAGTGTGTGGATAAGTTTGAAAGGCTGTGTTGTCACTTGTGCTATGCAGATATGTGGAAGAGCGACTATAGGTAGACAGACAAGATGTGCTTGTTGGAATGAATCGACAAAATAGGCAGTATGTACGAAAAAAGACGTGTACATGGCAATGATGGCTGACAAACGCGGTATGAGTTGAACAGATTAAGAAACTAGGAAGCAGAGAAAGCAGTGATAACAAGTAAAGAGGAAGTGATGACTGTGGAAGGAAGGAGAAAATATGCAGAGTGATTTTTGGGAAACAAAAAATCATTCAAAGATGCGTAGCGTGGCCCAACACAAAACGATGCAGGAGTGACGACTAGGAGCACCGAAATAGTATGGGAGGATTCTGAAGTAAGGGAATATTGGCAAGAATATTTGAGAAAGCTGTAGGGTAGTCTGGAAAATAAGACTGAAAAGTTTAATACGCAAAAAGTAGAAGTAATAGTGAATCAAAGTGAGGAGGATATTGGGGTAGTGAGGTAGAAGACGGTGGGAAAGTTGAAAAACGGTAAGGAGCAGGTGTAGTTGAAATCATTGGTGAAATGCTAAAGTATGGAGGTGTAAAGCTTGTACGAATAATGTGTGAATTATTCAATTTATGCCTTAAGAGGGTAAGATGCCGAGTGATTGGAAGAGCATCATCATTGTACCACTGTATAAGGGTAATGCGAACAAGAATCATTGCAAAACTACAGAAAAATAAGTCTGCTGGGTGTACATGGTAAAGTATTTGGAAAACTATCCAAACTGAGATTATGTGCAGGGTAGCTTCATGAGGATGTGTTGATCAGATGGTTTCCCTCCAGTAGGTGATTGAAAAGTGTTTTAGTTTAAAAGAGAAGCTGTACTGTGCGTTCCTGGATCTGGAGTGGCATATCACCGACTGTATAGGGCGAAGCTGTGGGAAATATTTAATCAATATTTCGTACGTAAATGTCTACTAAACGGATTAAGGCAGTATATAACGGTATCAAGACATATATTAGGGTGACAGGTAGTGTGAGTGAACAATTTAGGTGTTGAGCTAGTAGCGGGACAAGGCTGTGTCATGTCATCGTGGTTGTTCAATGTATACATGGATAAATGTGCTAGGCAAGCTTGTATCGATACAAATGATGTAATGGTTGGTGACGTAAACGTACAAGTTCTGGTGTATGCAGGTGATATAGTTTTCTTAAGCGAGAATGCGGGTGAGCTACAAATAACTCTGAGGAAGTTTGATATAGTCTGTCAGAGCATGGACCTAAAGGTAAACCTTGACAGAATGAATATTGTAATGTCTAATCGGGAAGATGAAAAGGAGAGTAGAGTACTTTCCCTGAATGATGAATTTGTGGAAAAAGTGAACGAGTAGGCATATTACAGTAGATTTTTCGTTCCAGATGGTACATTGAATGGCGAGATTGGACTACGGGTTAATGCTGGAAGGAAAGTTATTGGAAGTATATGAACGATAATGGAAAACAAAATCACGAGCGTAGCTGCGAAACGAGCAATCTGTAATGGCGTGTTCGTCCCGTCAGTGCTGTATGAAAGTGTCACTTCCATATAGTACTGACGGGGATATGTCAAAAAAGGTACTATAGCAAAGTAAATACCGAAGGCATGAGGTTCCTCAGAAGAAGAAGCGCATGCGGTAAAAGAAAAGGGATGCTATGAAGAATGAGTGTATAATGAAGGGGTGTGTGAAGGAAAGACGATGATTGATAGGTATTTAACTGGTAAAATCACATTGGAAGAATGAACAAACAAGGTTAACAAAGTGGATATATGTGGGTCAAGTTAGAAGTAAGGCCGGGTCTCGTAGGCGCGTAAAACTTGGCTGAATCTAGTAGAGTATGATAAAAGAATGGAGATAAGGAGATTTTTAAATAAAAAGGCGTATCAGAAACAATGTATGAATTTTGAGGAAGCTAGGGAGGTATGCAGAGATAGAAAAACATGGAGAAAAATTGCAAATGAAACATAAACAAGAGGCATGGATAGCTTTGGCTACCCTAGAAGGGAATGACAAAGCTGGTTATGTTATTTTATGTTGTTTAACATAATATTAATGAAGCAGTAATACATTTAAGGACCTAACCATTTATTTTTTTCTTTTCAGTGTAGTATATGTACATTTTGTTATATAATGAACTAAATGGATGATTTTTTTGTGCTACATATGTCGTTTAGTTATTCGTTTGGTTTTTTATTAGTAGTGCTTTATGGCTTTTCGAACCCTTGCATTATTAATTAAGTACATGATTAAGTGGTAGGACGGAAGGTGTGACAATTGTCATACTGAATTTAACTGTTTTGAGTTTATACATGCATGCATGTTGTTATTACAGAATTATGAATATTGAATTATAAAAACTCCCGCTACTAAAACTTTGTAATGTTTTTAGAATAAAGCACAGTGGTAATCGTAAAAACCATAGATGCGCAAAATCTTTGACGTACGTGATATTTTCGCCTCCTCAAATTTTCCATGATATATTTATATTATATTCTTTAAAATCAAGGTACCTGACTTTATACGCTACACTAGACATACCTGTTGATTAACCTTTGCAAGAAACATAAAAAAATTCACGTGAAGGGTCACAAATTTTGCTTTATTAATAAGCGTTACTGCTGGCATTGTTGACTAAATTTCAAACATTCAAATATTCAAAGGTAATTGTGTTAAAATTACTCTGAATTATTACGTTGTTTTAAAATACTGTAAAACGGACTGCAGGATTTAATAAATGTTAATATGAGTTACATGCAAACAAGTTTCGACATTTTATTTGAATTTAATATTCATGACTAGCTACAACCCAGGTATTCTGTGGAGAGTTGCTACTAACACTTGTACTTTTGAAAATAAGCGCCAGATGGACTAGTTTATTATTTGTGGATGTAAATTTTTTTCACTCGAAAGTGGGTGAATTAACTAATATCTTATTAGACCACCAAACTACCATAGATTAATCAATGTACTGTATTAACTAATCAAGGGCATCACGTTATGCTAAACGAAATCTTAAAGGACAAATTAAGTTTTCGCTTAATAATAAACAAAACCCTTAACTTTAGTGTACCCTGTAAAATTTTGGTTTCATTATTAAGAGACATGATTTTTTTCTTAATGTAGGTAAACAATGTTGCTTAAAATAAACATACTTGTATAAGCTCTGTTATTTTGAAACACATATTTTACATGTAACTGCTTCTGTAAGTTAACATGGTTTTTAGGTCACTATATCTATAAAAAGAACTAGAAGTGTTGTTTTCCCGCAGGTTAAAACATAATGAATTGTAAGGGATATGTGCGCATTTTTTGAGATGGCTAAATTGCCTCATTTTTGTTGAAAGTCTGCCGAATAGGAAACGGTCGTCAGTATTTCAAATACTACCTTCAATGGGCGACTTCTCGAGATTTATTATGTGGATTAGCTTATTCATTTCGTACTTTTTTAAATCTCTTATTCAAAGATTCATCTAGGTGAGCTGTATGATACAGGCCACGCAATGTTACAGTTGTAGCGTTGTCATAACAACCTCCGGAAAAAGTATCAACTGAATTTTGTAAGCATATATTGCTTTTGCATTGAAAGAGCGTTCAATATTAGTTTTTGATTCTAGTTTTACTTCACTATACATATTTATGTCAGATCTACCTAATGCTTGTACTGCTTTTGTTAAGAATTAAAAATCATTTCAAAGACGTAGGTGTATGAATAGTTTATTGAAAATCATAATGCATTGAATTGTGTTCGCCAAGCTACGTAAATCCGTTCGTAATTGTAAGGATATTGATTTTATTCGGATTTAGTATTAAAGAGATAAACAAAAAACACGTTCAAATAGATTTAATACTGGTAGTATGAATAAACCAATAATGTAAACGCTGGCGTTTCAAAATAAAGCGTTCTTCTAATTTATCAACCTTACATGTCACGAAATTTCTGTAAACAGTTTTTAGCGCAAGAATTGCATTCGAAAGAAGTTAACGAGTAAAGTACATTTTAATTAGTTTTGTCGGTTTCAGAATTTAAATGGGTCCTTCAAAAGCAGAAAAGTTGGCATGTTACATACATCATAACCCCATTGCAATTTAAAATGACAGATTAGTAGGGTAAAGTAACATAAGTGTATTGTGACCCACCCAATTCATAAATTAATAAATGGTATACTACACTACAGAACTTACACAAATAACGCATAATTGAATAGTCCATAACAATCATTAACGTTTACTATGCAATTAGAACAATCAGCAAGGTATTTTCTTACATACTACGCTCGCCAGGAAAGTTTACCGCTACGTCATCATATACAATCACATAGCGCAATATGATATAATTGGTGAGAACATGAGTCAAAATTATTATAATAAATCTGAGTAGAAACTATACCCTGAGATGCAGAAATCTTAAATAAAATTACTTATTAATTATGATTTATTTTGTAAAAATTAGAGAACGTTGATTATCGTAATGATAACGGTTGAAAAACGATTTGCTTGAAATGTAACAGGTGATTGGTACGTTATTTTTTAACCTGCAGGTTATGTAGGTTATAACACATTGCTACTCTATTAAAAACAATGCAATTTTCAACAAAATGAAACGTTTAATAATTGCAGCGGAATTATAAAACAGGAGAATGGTTGTGTTGTAAGTTTTTGATAAAACAATCATACAATTGATTGGAAAATTCAATTTATAGGTTAAACAGTTTGCATAGAGCAACTGTCGAGCTGCACTATTTACACCTCGCAAGGTGTAGCAGTAGCAGTAGCAACGATGGCCAACAATAAGATGGTAACATTATTACACAAAATGGATGTAAAATTACATGCCTAAATAAAATGTAACTATTGTTTATACGAAGATGGCATTTAATGTGGAACATAAATTCTATGGGAAAGTGTGATCAACATCTTGAAGAGCATTTTACAAATGTATTGTACTTAAATAATTGAAATACATTACTAATAGTAATGCATTGTATTAAATATAAACTAGCACACTTGTATTACTAATTGTAGGTTGTAGAAACCAGGTTGTCAAAGTGTTAAACTTCTAATAGGAGTCACTGTCTACATGCGAGCTTTCAGAACAGTTTCCGATGTTAGTCAACTGTAATGTTCAACATTTCTTCCCGTTTATACAATTGATTTATTTTTTCTGCAGTATGTCGCACACAATTAGCCCATAATAAATTGAATTAAAAGAGTTTACATGCCGACGATTAGGTGAATTGATCTCTTTTATATATTGTTTAAGAAACTTAATTTGCATTTCTACGATGTAACTTTAACCAATAAAGCTCTATGGTTGGAGTAATTTTTCGAATTTGAATCCTAGCGACTGGATTGCTCGACGAAGACTTCTGTCAATTATTAATATGTGACTGTTACGAATTTCTGTATTTAAACTTGCAACTGTAACATGTTATTCCGTAAATAAATTAGTATGTTAAACATGTGTAAAAGATTGTGATGTACTATTACTCACTTTGTGCATACATACTTGTATAACGTGTTCCTTACGCCCATTTTGGATGTTTCATGTGGATCGTCTCATTTTGTTTTCTTGCGTGGTAGATTTTTACTCGGACCTGTAAAGAAGGGTTAGATGTAGCTCGAGACTTGATATCTCTCCCCGTCTCGTCAGATATACCCAAGGCACTTGTGACACGCTGTAATTTCATGATCGTAATGAATATATAAACACTTAATGCCATACTTACTTCTTGGACAGCAGATACTGGTATCAGAGGTCCCCCATTTCCTTTAAAGTGTAATAAATGTTATAATAAATGAAATGAAGATAAACGAATAGTGAGGTTATGTAGTATTAGTCAAATGAGAATTAAATTCATATGCATATAAAACAAATTCAATTCGCGTTTATAGGTTTACTTTTCTACTACATTTGCTTATTCAATACCGTAGGTCGATTTCGCCAAATGCACTACGAATATTCACCATCCCTGTTTAAGTCACTATTTTATATGAGAAGACAGTATAGTAAATTGGATAGCTTCACAAATTAATGGCGTAGGGGTAAACTTTGTTGGCGAGAATAGCAGAAGCTATCAGTACTGCGATCTAACTCATTAAATATGTACATACAAATTCAATAGTCGAGCTCTGACACCCATAATGGTGATTTACTCAAATCAAGTATATTAATAACGAATACTAAAAATTTCAATTTACTGTCAGCAACCAACCATTGACTTTTTTCCATATTACATAAAGAAAGATAAGATTTTCCTTAATTTAAATTATTAATCCAGTATCATGTTTGTCTTTCTGGACGAGTTCAAATACTTTCCAAAATAAGGTGCGGTATAGCAATGTTCGCTTGATTTCGGAACTCAATCAATCTCTTTCCTTCTCATTAATAAAGACAGACCCAAACTCTTTAATTACGAACAGTGTACATCTGTGATCGCTTGCTACCAAACTCAATAATCGATATTGCTTACGCGACAATACCCAACCATCAATTCCAAAAGTAACTCTACTTATCGATTTGATCTCTAATAGACCTAGACTTAACCCTTACATACTCATACTCCTTGTTTTACGCCATTCGTGGAATAGATCCTCCCTACCAGAAAACCCAGGCTATAGATCCCTCTCACACCTTTAAAGCAATATATACGATCTTCCGAATCACGAAAGGACTCACATCCTCAGTTAGAGTCAGTAAACCTAAGATAAAATAGCATAATAGTTACGCCATTCCCTTGCGGGGTAGGCAAAGCGATCCCTGTCTCGTACTTATTTTTCATTTACAATCTTTCCCTATGCTTTCCTATCCCAACTTACTTCTCTAGCTTCTGGAAAATTCACACATTGTCTATGATATGCCCTTCTGTTTTTTATCGTTCTTTTATCATACATTCTACTGTATTCATCCCAGTGTTATGCGGCCTACCATTCTGGTCCTTACCTCTAATTTCACTAACACATATTTGCTTTGTTAATCTTCCGTTGTTCATTCCTTCGATGTAACCAAACCTACGTAGTAAACTACTTTATACCTATCTATCATCGTCTTTCCTTCATTACACTCCTTCATATTATCCCTTCTAGTTTTACCGCATGCGCTTCTCAGGTGTCTCATGACCACGGCACTTATTTTTATTTCGTGCTTTTTTTGACATATTCTTGTCTCACTTACATACAGTACTGACGGGACAAATACGCCATTATAGATTGTTTGTTTCGGAGCTACGCTCATGCTTTCGTTTTTCATTATCGTCCATATTCTTGCAATCATTTTCCTTCTAGCATTGACCCGTTGTCCAATCTGGCCATCTATTGCACCACTTGTAGTGAATCTTCACCCAGATATATCAATCCGTTCACTTGTTCACAATTTTATCATGCAGGGTAAATACTCTTCTCTTTTTTGCCTTCCTGATCTTTGTTTTGTTAACGTTTACCTTTAGTTCCATGCGCTCGTACACTAATATCCAACAGAGCTGTTTGCAGGTTATCGACATGCTCGCTGAATCAGACTGCGTCATCTGCATATACCGGAACTTGTACGTTTACGTTACCAACCATTCCACCGTTTATATCGGTACATGTTTACCATGAACAAACACGGTGACATCACATAGCCTTCTCGCACTCCTTCCTCAATAAAAAAGTATTCACTCACACCTACTCTCACCCTAACACGTGCCTGGCTACTGTTATATGCTGCCCTTATTCCGATTATTAGACATTTACTTACGTCATATTGGTTTAATATTTCCTACAGATTCTTTCTCTAGATCTACGAACGCACATTGCAACTCCTATTTTACACTTAAACACTTTCCAATCTTCTGCTGGAGAGCAACCACCTGATCCTCTCCTGACATAAAGCCACCATGCACATTCCAAATCTTAGTTTGGGTAGTTTTACGTACTCTATAAATCAGTCTTCTTGCAAATACTTTACCAGGTACACGGAGCAGGCTTGTTCATATGTAGTTTTTGTAATCAATCTTGTTTCCCGTAACCTTATTCAGTGGCAGTGAACGCGCTCTTCCAATCACTCGGCACTTTTCACACTTAAGACATACGTTAAATAATTCACACAATCTTCGCTTAAGCTTTGCATATTTTAACATTTCACCAGAAATTTGGTCCACGTCTGCTCCTTTACAATTTTTCCTTATTTTCGTCATTACTGTACAGCTTTATAAAATGTTCTTGCCATCATTTCCTCACTTCACAATCGTCCCATACTATTTTATTGTTCCTATTCATCACTTCTCCTGTGTTCCGATTTGGGCCACGTTTTACATTTTTTACCCATTTCTAGAAGAGTTTTTTGTTTCCCTCAAAATCATTCTGCATTTTCTCTTCTTCCACAGACATCACCTCCTCTTTACTTTTTCTCACTACTTCCTTCATTCTTTTGTATCTTAATCTGTACACCTCATACAATTGCATTTATTCAGCTTCATTTTGCGCAGAAATCATTGCTATGCACTTGAATTTTTTGTCACATACTGCCTTTTTTACCAATTTATTCCACCAAGCAGATTTTTTATGTCTACTAACACAGTATTTGAAGCTCATCCATGCACTTTCAACATCATTGTCTTTTATTCGTCCGTTCCACACTACTTCATTCACATTCAACTCTTTATTCATAGCATCTACATATTTCATTCTCGCACCATTATCTAATAGTTTATCTACCTTTACTCTGGACGTTCGTACTACGGTTGCTTTCCACTTCCAGAGCCACTTCTGTCCTAAACCCATTCTGGATACAACCAAAAAGTGGTCCAATCCACACTTCGATCCGCGCATTGCTATTGTATCTCTTACCACGTTTCTAAGTCGTTCATCATATACTATCAAGTCAATGACACCTTTAGTTTCACCTCTTTGCCATGTAACATACAAATTTTCATGCTTAAACCACGTATTCGATACCAACAGGTTTCTCTCCACACAGATGTTTACCTGGCTTTCACCATTCTCATTAACTCGTTGACTCGTTGAACTGTCCTAGAACGCGTTCAGTATGTTCTCTATACACCCACCCATCCATTCATATCTCCACTATGACCACTTTTGGTTTGGTTTACATACGCTCAACACTTCGTCTACATCGTTCCAGAATTGCTCGTGCAATGAGAAGATTTACCGTACATAAGCCTAACATTTCACGTTCTAACCCGCTATTCATTACTTGCTCTGTTGTGAGCAACGAAGCCTGCCTGTTTCGACCTTGAAGACACCCTGTAGCCAGGTCGATCCGAGGCATTCGTATTGTTCTTTTTAGTAAATGAATTATCAGGCAGACTGATTACTAGCCGATAGTGCTCCGGAAGATGTAGCATTCCCTACCAACGGTATCGGGCAGTGTTGGCACTTATTTTGCGTACTGTCAGGACAAGCGGGAAGTAGAAAAAGCGACAGAGACAAGAAAGATAGATAATGTTAATGTGTATACTGATTTTATCTTTAGAGACATTTCACATGTTACTAAAGTTCTACTGGTTCGATTATTATTATTATAAGATCTGTTCAAAACTCACAATTCCCGTTCATACCTTGATTCATTTGGAAATTATTGTAATTACAAAATATTTACGCATTTGAGTTAAAACCTTAGACAAAGTGTGGTGTTTAAGATTCACGTTTACTTTACGATTATACAAGTTTCAACAATCGTACCTGAAATGGGTTTGAAGAAACTTTTTTATAGCAACCATACAGAAATGCAACAATACTGTTTTCGCGCCTTTTCACATGTCACTAGCATTCTAATAATTAGATTATCATTGTTATTTTTGTTTATTATTAATATTCAAACCGCCGAGTTATAAAATCTGTTCGTCATCGATAAGGAAAACAATAAGACTCTTTAAGGTTTGTAGATGTTCAGATAAATGACTTCCAATTGAGTAATTTTAGTATCAGGAGGTATCCTACGATCAGGCTCAGAAATAGTAGAATTTGGTGAAAGGAAAATCACAAAGATCACCAAAAAGCACATATTCAAGTCAAACTAAGGAGCTATTATTTCATATTTAGCTGATCTAATAACACAACTAATTATTTTTGCCAAGTTTATTTCCCACATTCGATGATTTTGATTCATGTAAAAGATACCATCGTTTTAAGAACTCAGCTTAACTTGTTTGGAGGGTTTGCTTGTGGATGGTATTTTAGCATTTAAAATAATTGTAGTGCTATATTCGGCATAAAGATGAATAAATTCCTTGGTTTAAAATTGTTCCCCATGTTTTACAGGATTTAAGAAGGGGATCCAGAATGTCCATACATTGCACTTGTCGAGGGAAGTGAGTTTGGCTCTTAGTACTAGAAAACTATTTGTTCAACTCTATGTACAGAGCAAATGATACATTGACGAATATAGCGAGCGACATCTGCGCTTTGCGCTGGCCAACAATGGATCCAAAAATCCTAGCATAGGTTTCGTCACACCAAAATGACTAGAAGTACTAAGATCATGATGTTTGGAGATCACTCGGTGACGTATTCTTAGGAGCAAGTGTACGCGACAAGATTCGGAAAGAGAAACAATACGCATGAGTTTATACAAAAGACCATCCTTAAAACACCTAGAATTCTGTAGAATAGGAGGAAACACGACGGAAAAATTAGTACCAAGGATTCTCAATCGGATAAGTAATCAAAGAAGTAGTATTACACTTGACGCTATCGACTTAAGGGACTGAACGAGATAAGCGACTAGACCTTTACGGTGAATTGTAGTGAAGCCATATTGTTGTAAGCGCAAAGCCCATCCAGCTAAGCGATCACAAGTATATTGTAATTTATCCAGGCAGACAAGTGAATGATGACCAGTAATCACAATGAAGTGAGATGAATTCTTACACTGTATCAGACTAACTTCATTCAGTCTTAGATAAGTATCAGCTGATTCAACTAACAACTTTTTCGTCAAAGTTAAATTGCTGCCTTAAAATATCTCCAAATTCAAAATTTCAGATTTGATTAAGCGTTCCACATCCTCCCAGGAGTTTAAAGAACTCCTGGCTGTGATACAAAGGTAGGGATTTACGTGTTTACAGGGACCACCAGCAAATAAAGTACATCGTGTTAAAACACTAGAGATACTTAATTCTTCCACACTTGTAAGGCAGTCTAATGAAAAAAGTACTGTCCAGAAAATTGTAATCCAAGTTTGGAAATCATAAAAGAAGCTGGAAGAAGAAGAAGATGCATAAGTAGGTGAGTTGAAGTATACTAACACTCAGGTGATTCATCCAAATCGGATGAAATTAATGCAGGTGAGGTCAAATCTGTATCTTCACGTTCTTCAACAATAGCAATAAACGAGAAAATTTAGCAAAGGTACTACGCTTAAATGTCTTTACTTGTTACTCAATATAAGACTTAATAGTCTCGAAAAGTCCACTAAGAAACTAGGTAACCTAAGTATTGCTGTACGTTAAAAATGAAATAATAAGCTACAGAAACGAGGAAAAGTAGGTGTGGAATTAACTCCAAAAACTGTAGAAATAAATACAGACAATTTAGTATTAGCTTGAGTTAAAGCAGCAGCATTTGTATTAAATTCGATATCATAGTCATAATCTAGAGGGATTTGTCCAATTTTAAAGCATTACAAACAGTTTTACGTAAAAGATGAACAATAACGTCATTAGATACACCACGAGAATTGAGTTCATATTGAAGTTCGGTTCGACTAAAGTGATTGACTTCCAAATAATCGATATCCTGAAGAGCAAGGAAAAGAAAATTTATCGGAAAAGTAGTAAGATAAGTAAAGCACACGGTATTAACTTTTCTGAGCGAAACAGTAACTAATTGGGGCTGAACCTTGCGGGCCACTTTATAACCCCCAACTGTTTGATTTTAAGTTTTATTTACTTTCTTACTCCTGATGTTTCTTTCATTTGATTATTAAACCGTATTCACCTTCTGAAACCTGATACCGTGTTATGTTTTATTATTATATAAAGGATAGTGACTGATATGTTTCGATGATTTGTGGTATACACTGTTTTTACAACACATATGTTAGTTTTGTACGGTAACTGGCCTTTTGAGAGTTTTTCTGCATTATACAAGGTATTAAGTTCTGATCTCTGCCTTCGGCAACATTGTAGTGTTGACTATTTTCAAATTTGTAGGTTATTGAATTAGTACTCATAAAAATCAGAGACACCGCTCGAAAGTGATTATTCTGTTCAATTTTACCTTATTCCTCGAAAAAATTTGCAACATGCAACACGGTTTAAAACTCACAACAAGTATGAAAACTTATCAAAAATGTTTGACAGAGATCTAGATGAAGTTGGTAACTATTATTCATTATTTTACATGTTTCTCTTATTACGACTGTGCATATACCGGATGGTGCAAGGTGGACACTTTCTTATTATTGTAAAAAAAATGGACCTCAATGGAGCTCAAATTTTATGATAACATCACTCACGTAAACAGAATTCAGCTATTTCCAATCGTTGGACCGCTAGGGGGCGTTTCTAGAATTTAGTCGATTTCCTTAATTTTTCATAAACTTCTTGTTATTAAAGGTAATTGATTTTGGCCAAATCTTTCTTAGAGTACTTTTTACGTAGAATTCATTGCGGTAGACGGTTTTTGTAGGGTGTTTGATTTTTTTATATGACCCTTAACTAAATTTTTTGATACGGACCACCCTGTATATTTTGAAGTTTTTGAAAATAGCGTAAAATTTTGATGTATCATTTGTTTTCATTTAAGTTAAATATTATTTGCAACATTGGATTTTATGTTTTAAAATATTTTTCTTGCAGACATCTAGGTTTCCATAGTTAACAAAAGACGGCAACATGACTTAAAACGACAACTTCTTGGTTATGCGGAAATTATTATTAGTTCCAAATATTTTAAATTTGAAATAACAAACAAAAAACAACGAACGTGATAGAAAACTTATGTGAATAAAACAAACAGGTATTATAAATAGCATAAGAAAAGTAACTAGTTAATACTGAACTAATATACTCAAATAAATAGTAACAGTGGAACTAATGTAAAAAAAATTCTGCGGTATATCCAGGCAACAATAAAAAAATATCTTGTAGGCAGCTATGATCATGAAGTGTCTTTATTTTGTTTTGTTTTTAATGATTTTAGTTTATAAATAGCTACTTAAATGTAATATAATTCTGTAGGAAAAGTTTTTAAAGCAAGAAAAGTTTTATTTTTGTGCAAGTTGTTTTCCATTTTGATAATAATTGCTTCATTTTGTTTTTTAAAACGTACGAAAACTTTGAAAAATGCGACGTGATGGAATGTTACATTGAAGGTAATGGAGACTCTGACGCAGCAGGTAATCTGTATTTTAACAGATACTCTGAATGGCGGCAATAGTTTAGAGATCTATTCGGTAAGCTGCAATAACATCTAAGAAATTATGGTTATTTCACTCAACCTAGAGAACATTACAATATTAATTAGGAAACTCAGGATGAAAATGAACTGAAAGAAATTACTGTACTAGGAACTATAAATCACAATTGTAGCACGTCAACAAGAACGTTAGAAACAGAGATAGGCATACCTAGATCTAACATTATGTACATTTTAAAAAATAATAAAAAAAGACCCCGTAGAGATAAAAAAATCCATCATGTTCTACTTGGCAATTTTATACGAAGAACGCGTTTTTGTGAATTGTTCATTGAAAAAACGCAAGACAAACATTTTGCCTTAAACTGTATTTAGACGAGTTCTCCATCAGTAGCCCGGGAATACTCAATAGATATGACGAATATAATTGGGCCCGTGAAAATCCTCATGTCACTGTGGAGGGAAGGAATCAATGGAGATTTAGTTTTAATGTGTGTGTGTGTGTGTGTGTGTGTGTGAGTATTTACCGAAGACAATTTATTGGACCGTACATATATAACGGAGCGCTGAATTGTCAGCGATATTTACAAATTCTACAGGACCAAGTTGAACCGCTTATCGAAGACATGCCAATTAAATAATTACAAAGAGTATTTTTCCAACACGTTGGGACACCACCGCATTATGCGGAAATGATCAACAATTATCTAAATGTGCAGTTTGGCGAAAACTGTATGGGGAATTAAGGGCTAATCCAATGTCCCGCTCAGTCTCCAGATTTAACGCCCTATGATTATATTTTCACATACAAGCAAACCTTAAAGTGAAGAGTTAGAAGAGGCGTTGCTATGTGAATTTAACCAAATTCCACCTTTGGAATTAATAAACGCTGCAAATTGGATAAGGAAAAGGTATAGTATCTGTTCGGGACAAAATGGGAGACAATTTGAACATTTACTAACATAAATTGTTTTTTTTTTACATTCGTTTTACTGTTACTATTTATCTGAGTATATTTAGATTATTATTAATTAGTTGCTTTCAAAGCATTTTTTGTAGTACTTGTTTGTTTTATTGGCATAAATTTTCTATCACGTTCGTTGTTTTTGTTTGTTATTACAAGTAACATTTGACTCAAATGTAACAAGGGATACATCAAAATTTAGGAAACTTTACGTTCTTTTCAAAAACCCCATAATATACAGGGTGGTCCTTATGAAAAAAAGTAGTTTAGGGTTGTCTAAAAAAACAAAATACCTTGTATAACAAAAATTTTGTATCGCAATGAATTCAACGTAAAAAGTGCTCTAAGAAGGATTTTGCCAAAATCTATTATCTTTAATAATAAGAAAATTATGGGGCATTAAAGAAATCAACTAAATTCGAAAAAGATCCCTTAGCGGCCAAACGATTACAGATGACTGAATTCTGTTTGCGTTAGTGATTTTCTTATTGGGTAAAAGGTGTGGAATAAGGCCAGTGGCGTTACAAGCGATACCTCGAAGTAGGAAGTCGTTTTCTAACCTCGTAAATGTAACAATGATTCTGCATGCAGCAATCAATTTGTAATACAAAATTATTATACTATAAGACAATCGTTATATAGTGAACATAAATATATTACAAAAATTTGTTAGTTTTCACCTGAAAATTAATGAACATCCGAACTGTTTTAATGAACATACGAAGTCCGTCGGTGTTGAAAGTTGTTTACCAAATATATACCTAGAGATTATATTTAAAAAATTTTTTGTCGGGTATAGTAAGTTCTTTTATAAATATTTAAAGTTTTGATTAACTTTATTTTTTAATTAATTTTGATAAATTTTTTATTCAATTTCCATTTATAATTAGTTTGGGATTGTTTTCGAGTTTTTTGCTGTGGTTTACTAGATTTATTAAAAAGTTTATTCAATTAATTCTCTCAATTGTTCTTATCTGATGATAACGAAAACAACAGAATCGCAAAATTGTATCTGATATTGTAGGTATAGGCGTTTCTCAGATTTGCATTGCGATCTATATTATGCAAATAAATCTTCTAATTAATATTCTTTGAAAAGCAAATTTAATAGATAATAGAACTAATATGAATAAGAACGATTTGGTATGTTGTTAAGACATCCCAGTAAATTTAATAATGGAGTTTCTCTACCTTATTAGACCAGTTGAATGCTTTTAAGTTTCCAGTGTAACTCAATTTAACCAGGCTCTCGCTTTAGGAATGTTTTTTTCTGTATTTAATAATTTAATTATCTATTATGTAGAACGTTCTTAAGAAATACTACCTTATTTCTGTGGGAACATGCGACATGGATATAAATAATAAGTTTCTAGGAAACAATTTACGAGGGTAGATCGAAATGTTTCTAGAATGCGTCACAGGATGGCGTTCTGCGGGTGGATTGCATATAAGCACACGCCGTTACTATCGTTATAAGTAAATAATTTGTGCATTTTTTTAATGGTTAATAAAAACGGGTTCCGAGCAGTAATAAAACATTTCTTTTTTAAAGGCTTAAATGCTAAACAAATAAAAACGGAGTTAAATGAAATTTATGGTGTGTCTAAGCTTCGTATGCAACAGTTTCAAACTGGGTTGCTGAATTTAAACGCGGTAGAACAAGCATAGAGGGTGCACCATGTTCTGGCAGACCAGAAACAGCTACCGATGAAGAAACATTTGAAGAAGTTCATGAAATCGTGATGAAGGATCGCCGAATAGAGTTGAGGAGATAGCAAAGAAACTAAGCGTTTCATACGACCGTGTACATTTCATCTTACATCAACATTTGAACATGGGAAGGCTTAATGGTGGATGGGTGCCGCGTCTGCTGAAAATCGACGAAAAGCGAGTTCGAATAAAAAAGATTGTTTGCGATTTTTTATAAATGTTCACGAAACGTGTATTCACCACTACATTTCGGAGACCAAGGAAGTCAAAGCAATGGACAAAACGTGGAGAGCCAACTCCAAAGAAGGCAAAGATGATTTCGTCTGCCGGTAAAGTAATGACTATCGTATTTTGGGATTCCCGAGGAATAATTCTTATTGATTACTTGCAACACAGCAGGACAATAACGGGCGAGTGTCATGCGTCGTTATTAGATAGACTCAAAAGAAGTCAAAGCAGTAAGACCTCATTTTGAATGTTTGGATTGTTATTATTTTTGTGAAGGGTTTTGAAAAGCGTTGGACTAAATGTGTACTTCTGAAAGGACACCATGTAGAAAATAAATACAATTTACCCCTAAAAATTTCCCCTAATTACGACTTCAATTAGAACATTACAGTCAGGCTGCGATCTCGTAATACCTGAAGATATCTAGTACCACTTAACCTTTATCCGGGCAACCGGGGCCCACTGGGCACCGTTCGTACATTAAGTTAAAAATAATTAACTATACAACTTCATTAGCATGGTAAGGATTTGACTGTCCTTTTTAAAGTAATTTTTAGTGTATGTAGGTTCATATAATACAAATATCAAAAAAAAATTTGAGATTTCACAAGAATGGCACGTAGCCGTGCAAAGGGGTTCAACGGACCCTTCTATTTTTAATATAATTTCTGTGATTCACATGAAAATTATGTAAAGTGTTTACGACTAATTCATAATCCATTTAGACCATTGCTATATTTTTTTATACTTTCTAGAAAATTTTAAACATATTACTATAATTTCTAATGTTTCTAATTGTTCATATCTGACAATCATAATTATATAAAATAGATAATAATTAATGACGAACCATTAAAATTCAGTATTCAAAATAAATCTGGTGTCGTTAGCTCTAATGACATCAAAGTTGGTGGCGCCGATTGGTGCATAAAATGGCAAAATGATTAAATTAAATTAATTTTTTACTTCGATAGTGCAGTTGGTTAGCGCGGTACTCTAGAAAAGTACAGGTCGTAAGTTCAAAACCTACTCGAGGTAAAATTTTTAATTGTGTATTTAATAAAATTAATAAAAATGGCGAAACTTTGTGATTTAGCTAGTTGTATAGCACTAAATTCTGTAATTGTGTACTGCGAGCTACTGCTTGCAACTTATTTATATTATTTGATACGTTGCTGATATGATGAAGAACTGGGAGAGCATATCGACCCCGAATTGGATGATCATCAATTAGTAGGAAGCGAAGATGGTAAATGTCTGTCTATAGATGAAGATATTTGTCCTGAAATTCGAGAAAGTGGAACAGATCTTTGTGTTAGGGAGAAAGAGGGTACAAAGCGGAGACGTAACCCTTATATAACAGGGCGTGATAGTTTGCATAAAACTGTAAGGGGAAAGCTCCACGAAGTGATTCTGGAACCTGTAAAAATCATTAAAGAACCTGAAGATGTATTTTTTCTTTTTGTAAATAACAAAATTGTTGAACGTATAGCAACATGTTCCAACAAAGAATCAGTACCTGTCCAAACTTCTAGAAAATGGAACTTCTGCGAGACTATTGTGTTGTATGCATATTTTGGATTACTATTTAGTGCTGGTCATTTTAGCAATATTGACACCAATTACGTTATTTTGTGGGATTAGCTGCATAGATCTCCAATTTTTTGGGCTTAGATCTGACAAGTTGGCGTTCAGGAATTATCATCTACCAGTCTACCAGTTGCTAATACCACGCTACATGGACATCTGGTCCCGTACTAAGGAATCCGTCCGTTTAGACAGTGTATGTCATCGAAACCGGAGACGAAGGTATGGTGGGAAACGTATGTTCGCTGGGTGATATTGCTTACGCAGGAAAAGAATGGAATTCAGTTGCAGAGACTCTCCAGTAAAGTGGTTTAACAATTAATGTAACCGTATTTTAATATCAATTGAAATTTGATTTTTGACAATTGCATTAATTAAAATCCATATACAACTACATTGCACAAGAAAGCAGTTTGTGTAATGAACACTCGAAAATGATTTGTAGCATGTGTAAACAATAAAACATAGTTATACAAGTAAATCTGTTAATAGCTGTAAAAATCATTTGTGCGTATGTCAATTACAAAATAAATCTTCCCCATGTGTTTGTCACATTGTAAAAACCCATATCAACTCAGTACTCGACCAGCTAATCAATAAATCCAGGAACAAGGCACAGGGGTCCAACGCACCTCGTATGTCTGGTTACGTTAAAATCTTATAATGCCCGGATTAGTATTAAAAAATATATTATAGGTGTAATAATTAGAGATATTACGCTTAGAAATTTATTTTTAATTTGATATGTCTGTTCAGAGCAACTTATTCGTAAGTAGCAACAAAATTATACCTACGTTATAACCACAAATTGCGTCTTATTACTAGACTATAAGATTTATCATAGTTTTAGGAAGCAAAAACTTTACACAGTCTTTTAAAGTACGACTGACAATTTTCGTTAAGGCTAGAAAGTTACTTCTGCCTATACGGAGGTTAATCTGGTTAGTATAAAATGATTAACTTCCAAAGATATAGATTTTGCAACGCAGCCTGAAAGAGCTGTATAAAATTAGGACAAGATTAATTTGAGAGAAAAAGAGGATTGTCCTGCTCTTTCATCTAAACCCCAACAAAAAACTGGTATAGAACTGATTTGCAGTAGGATAAGTGGAAGATAGAGAGCAAACAATTGAAATAGAACATTGGATACTCAGTTCTAACCTGAAGTAAGGTATCTTGTTGGGAATTAGTATCTAGCTTTTATTTTTAACCCTAGGAGGCTTTAGTTATTAATAATTTGTTTAAAATAATTTCAAACAGCTTCATTCAACACACACTTGATTCAAAAAATATTTAAATGTATTTAGAAATCGAAAAATAAACCTTTTCTATTAGTACCCCGTATTTACATAAACCAGTCCTCCGAAGCCCGTGTGCAACTAATTACTATAAAACCAGTTTCAAGGCTGATAGTTATTATAATCTGTCAAACTGATGCGCGGAATTGTACGTACCTGTGCAAGTTGAAACGTAGGCGCAGCTGATTCTCATTCAGTTGTAATAAAAGTTGCATTAAGTGAACTTGTGAAATACATATAATAACGGTGTAAAAATAGAATGTAAAAATGGGATTTGGTGACCGTGTCTATGAAGAAACAGTGACCCAGTGGCAGCTGGAAGAGGTAATCTGCTTTCTGAAGAACGTGATGTGTCAGAAGCAGAAAATGATGACACAGAAGACACAAATTACGAATTGGTTTCTGACGAGTATTCTAGATCGAGTTCTGATGATGTTGACGATAATTCAAAGGATGATGTTGTCGATATTGGTTATTCTTCAACGAGAGGTTACATTGCTGCAAGTGGTCCGGATTGGAGTTTGGAACCTCAAACAGAAAATATAATTCAATCACACAACGTTATTCGGCATGCGTCAGGACTTAACAAGAAAACATGTGGCTGCAACACCAAACGAAACGTTTTAATTATTTGTAACTTTGTACAAGAAATTATAAACTGTACTAATTTAGAGGGGAGACGTGTTCACGGAGCAAAAGGAAAACCGTGGAAAGATGTAACTGTTGATGAATTTCTTCCATTCTATGGATTACTTATTTATGAGGGAGTTGACAGAAGCTGCGATGTTCCTGTGAGAGAGCTTTTTCTAGTGAATTTTCAATCCTGTATACCGAGCCACAATGTCCATATTTCAGTTTGAAGAAATAAACATTCGTCAGATATGACGCTAATAGAACCCAGAATACGCGTTTGGAAACCGATAATTTAGCAATAGTGTGCTACGTTGGGGATTTATTCAATCAGCAGTGCAAAATCTGCGTCATATCGGATACTAATGTAACCATTGATGAACATTGATGGTTTAGGGGTAGATGCAGATTCCTTCAATATATGCCGAGTAAACCACCAAAATATGGACTTCAAATATTTCGGATGTGTGAATTTAAGTCTGGTTGTGCTCTGGTTGGTTAAGTTTATGTTGGTCAACAGTCCGTAGAACCTCCACAAAACCTGGGGCGTGAAGTGGTAGAAACTCTTGTGCGTGGTATTCATAATTCTGGTCTAAATCTCAAGATAGACAACTTCCTCACTAGTGTTCCGCTAGCAGTTTACCTTTTGGCTAAAAATATTACTGTTATGGATACACTACGTGAGAGTAAGAGTGACATTCCGAAAGAAATGAAAGCCTTAAAATATCGTGTAGTCTGATCTTCATTGTTTTGTTTTCGAAATAACGGATCCATGGTAGGTTACGCAGGGAAATAGTACAAATGCGTTATTTTACTGAGCACGCTGTACCACTACGCATCTATTAATGATGACGCTAAAAGGAAGCCTGAAATCATCACTCATTATCATATAACAAAGGGCGACGTTGAGGTCATGGATCAAATGGTGTCGACATACGCGTGCAAGAAACAAAGTAAACGATAGCCCATGACATTTTTCTTCAAAATCATTGATGTAGCCAGCAATCAACGCATGTATAATCTTTACGAAGGAACATACAAACTACAAAATAGGGGTGACTCACAAACGCAGATTGTTTTTTTTTATTAATTTAGCAATTCTGTAACTTTATACGAAATAGGTTTTTTCCTTCCCCCACTATACGTCAATCGCAATCAGCTGTGGTTCTTTTTATTACTTTCAATTGCTGGAGTTGCGTAAGCAGTAGGTAATGTTTGGTAAAACCGAAACACGTAGAGTAAATTTATTACTAAACAATGATCAGTTGACATTTACTGATTATTTGAAGATTTTTCTTAATAGGATCAATAACGGTCTATCGTCCAAGCTGAAACGAATGATATGTCATTGTAATATAAGTAATATAGAAATCTTGTAGCGCAAATATGGAAGAAGGGCCCTGGAGTGGATCCTTGGGTATACGCCGATTAACATTTCTAAATTTTTTCATTATATCTTACTACTTGTTTCCTGTTCGCCAAATCTTTATTTTTTTAAAGGAACAACATAAGAATAACGTCTTATATAGTTAAATAAACCAAACAGAATAGAGTATTCTTGTTATAAGGTCACTCAAAACTAGACTTAGCATTGGATTATTAAAATAAGCCGTATTCCTATTTATTTCACCGAAACAGACCGTGATTATTAGTTACTTCCAAAATACACCCAGAAGATGTACATAAGAAGTAATCGTAGTACATAAAGGCATCGGGAATCTGCTCTATATAAAACATCAATCTATGTCTTAAAGCAGAAGAACTGTTACTATCTGTTTCACTGTAAAATAAAAACAAAAAGGGATTTGTTGTTAAAATATATCTGTCCTTCACATTGACATTTCATTTGTTACGTTTGGCTAGTATCCCACTAACTAGGACACCCCCTAAAATTGGAAATATGCATAAAAAAGTTTTATTACGTAGAAACTTCCCTATTTAGATAATATTTACTCTAACTTTCTCTAAAAATAAAAATAAATACAATAAATGTCACTTCTGACTGTCGATACATAACACAATAATCTTTCCGGAGTGGCTGAATTCTCTATAAAATCCCCAAAACAGTGAACAGGAAAGCTCCCCATAAGGCATCTTTAATAACTCCGTTAGATGATAAGCAAATTCAACCTCTCTCGTCTACAGCTAGACTTAGACTCCTTTACGAATTTAACAGATTTCGCCATCATACATTTCACGTCAGATCACCAATAATAATAATAATAATAATAATAATAGTTTATCATGCTACAGAATATATCCAATTACAGGAAAACTAAGGATAAATAATAAGAATGTGTACACTTTGCTATAACTACGTAATAATCGGAATTAATAAAATAGAATAGAAACTTGAAAATAAAACGTTAATCAAGAGATTCTCAACCTGTGGATCGCGCTCCCCTAGGAGGGCGTGATAACTCTCAATGAGAGTCGCGAGCATATAAAGAAATAAGAAATAATATTATTTAAAAAGGTATTAAATTTATTGAAATTTATTGAAAGCAAAATCGAACATAGGCAACTAAATGAGCATCTTTATTGTTATCTGTGGCCTCATCAAGCTGAATTAAAAGAAATTTCTGCAAAAGATAATGCTGTACGGGCAACAGTATCATTTGACAGAGGCATGGATTGCAATTGTTTGGCAAAATTATCTCCAAACATAGTTTCTACAATTTCAATTGCGGCTGGCAGAATAGTTCTTCACCAATGGTGTGAGGCTTTTTACATGTGGCTGTTTTATATGAAACTTTATAAGAGACAAGTAAAGCTTTTTCATTCAATTTTAATTCGAAGAATTCTCGGGTTTTGTTAACGTACTCACTATGAAGTGTTTCCAAATGTTTAAGTTTATTAGGTTTCATGCTGTCTGCTGCTAAAATATTTGAGCAAATTACATACAGCGGCCTTTCTTCTTCATTTACTTTGGTGCTGGTAAACCCAAAATTTAAGTATTCTTGAGAATATTTACTTGATTTTATCTTCGGAACTACGCTCGCTGTGTACCTGTTGATGCTTTACTATCGTCTACTGTTCGCTTACGCCCAATTAAAAATTTATCCGTAATTCTGTATAAATCTACTGCTATTGGAATACCGTGAATCGCAGTTAACACGCAAATCACAACATACACATTCACGGTAGAAGGATCGACTCGACTACAGGACTGCACTGAGACGCTGGAACTGAAAAAGGAAAAGGCCACGTATTTCATTCCCTCCCTGAAGTGGAGGGCGGGCAGCTCGAGCTTTCCTAGCTCCTTCAGCAACAATCATAGATTCCCAGCAAATATACAAAACTTAGGGTTCTAAGGGGAAAAATACTACCCCATAATTCGCCTAAGTAGCGCCACATGGTGTTCATATACGCAGTGACCATGCCGCTACATGTATATTAGGAAAACCCCCGGAAAAAAAATTCGAACCCATTACCTCCCGAACGCTAAGCAGGTCGTGTCACCACTATTCTACCAGCTCGGTGGCTGGATCTGAACGAGGTGCAGCATTTATACACGCTTGCGTCGTGGTTGCGGAGACTTTTCAGAGTGTTCGAGACAAATCGGAACTTTTTGCTAAGCCGCGAGAATGTCTGACATGGGTCAAAAATAAGTAAACCGTTTTCGTATGCCTGTGATTGTGGTTTCACTGAAACCGCACTAGTTTCAAGTACATCAAATTCAGAATTGTTTCCTAAAAACTATAACGTGTTTCGTAATGATCGCGATTATAAAACTAGAAATTTAAGCTTGGGATGGTGGAACAACGATTGCATGTAAATGTCTATTGAATGTTGGAACTTTATTTGTAGTTGTAATATATACTCCGCCAAATGTCACATCGTGAGACTTTCAGACATTGTTTTAGTTATTATCCCAACAAGAATTACTTTTACATAATGTTGTCGCTTTAGGTGATTTTAATATCCACTTGTAAATGATATGAAAAAAATACGTTTAAAACAATTTAATTTTGTAACTAATATTAAAGGCAGGCTATTGGATTTAATATTAACTAACTTAGACTGTAAAGTGTAAGGTGTTTCATTATAAAATACCTACTGTTACAGAAGATAATTATCATCTGTCATTGGGAGTAGAACTTACTTGAAAAGTCGTAGTGTTTAAAATCAAAAAACAATTAAATAGGAACTAATATAACAATTACAGCACGATTTCAGTAAAAATTATTCTATGAGAGGGGCTGGGGGACGATGAGAAATTGGGTCGCAAATACATAAAGGTTGATAAACACTTCGTTAATCCAATAAACTATCTAAACATATATATATATATATATATATATATATATATATATATATATATATATATATATATATATATATATATAATATGTTTGTTTTTGCTGTAGAATGATAGAAAATTTTACTATTTCGCGAAGAGTAGGACGAAACTTGAAAACTATTGAATGACAGTAAATCAGAACAACCAATAAGATTATGCAACATCTTGCAGAAAAGGATTGAAGCGATTAGACGTCTTCTTAATCCTAAAGAGCGGAAATTTAAACGACGGAGCACTATTTGATGATCAAAACCTCTTGGTGGGTAATTATAGTAAATTTTAAAAACTAAGAATTTCAAAAATTTTCTTTGCACAGCTTCAAGTTGGTATTTTTGGTGCTGGTGAATGGGTTTCCAAACAATGACACAGTATTCAAGTTTAGAACGAACTAATGAAAAATACAAACATATAAGTGATTGGATATTCGAAAATGATTTGCAGTTTCATAAAATAAAGCCATGTGTTGATATGGAAGATCATGAAATATTGCTTATGTTGAACAAAGTTTAACTCTCTGTCCAAATAAACACCTAGTTCATTAATATCTTTGCTTCTGCATAGATTAACTGAACTAATGTAGTAATCAAATTCAAGTGGTTTGGATTTACGACTATAAATAATTACTTTTCACTTGGAGATATTGAGGACAATCCATTTATGACGCATCAACTGACAAGGGCATCGAGTTGCTGCTGAATCAAAACACAATCGTCGATTAAAGCAACAAAATGATACATTTTTTAAATCATCTGCGAAAAGCAAGTTCCCACAATTAATACTTTCCGGCAGGTAATTAATAAATAATAAAAATAAAAGTAGACCGAGATTTGACCCTTGCGGTACCCTGAAGTAAGAGTTACGGGAGAAGAGGTATAATTGTTGTAAGTAACATATTGAAGCCGATTATGTGAATATGATTTGAATAGTATCTGCGGAGGTTGACTAAACTCAAAGTTATCTAATTTGGCCAATACCAAATCATGTGAGATCGAATCAAATGGCTTAGCTAAATCCGCGTAAATGACATCTACTTGGTCACGGTTGTCAAGAATGGTAGCAATAAATTGTGTAATACATGTTAAATTGGCGACTGTTGACCTACATTGGATGAATCCATATTGAGCAGAAGATATAAGCATTTTAACAGTTGGATAAATCCTAGAATACAGAACGATTTCATATACGTTGCCGAAGTTATCTAAAATACTTATCGGCCTGTAATTATCAACGTTTGCAGGGATCTCCACTTTTTAAGATTGGCACATTGAATATTTGCATTAGTGGTTCTGCAAAAACATTTACACAATATCGTACCAAGAATCTTGGAATTTGGTCACTACCGGAGGTATACGAGTTTTTAAGTTTAACAATATCACAACATACTTCATTATTCGTTATATCTGTAACTATAACAGTAGGTACATTTTTTTTATATGTGAAAATCAGACATATCTTTATGCATAGATGGCGAATAAACCCTTCTAAAAAATTCCGCGACAGCATTAAATATATCTTGAGAACGAGTAAGCGAGTCATCTAAATCTTGGACTACCTGGAATCCTAGAATAACCTCGCCTTCAATTACATAAATCTCCAAAATGACTTAGGATTTGTTTTCACAGAGTTCTCTACTGTTGATATATAATTTTTATAAGCATTCTTAATTTCCACTTTTGTAAGATTTTTATACTCGCATAAGTGTAGATACTTTGATTTTGGTTTGACGCTGTATTTAACTTCAGGTGTGAACCATTTGGGATATTTACCACTCTTACTCTTATGGGTGGGAACAAACATATCTAATAAGTACATTATAAAATTGTTCACATGCAATTTCGGGATCAGAAAGGTGTTGTAAAAAACCCCAATCGGTATCAAGAATACTATTATACAAATTAACAAAGGAAACTTGTTCATTACTGTTACTTTAGTATCCCTAATAGTGCAGTTATTAAAATAGGGAAGATTAAAATCGCCTAATATTATTACATTTTTAAGCGATAACCTCTCTGTTCTAAAACGTTCAATAAAAGTCCATACGCTATACTGGAAGGTGTATAAAGACCTAATATTTATAAAACAACACCATTGCAAGTACATTCGATTCCAACAATATCACCACTAGAGATCGAATTTATTATTAATGACATGTCTAGTTGATTACTTACATATTTATCATTAACAGGAACTAATACACCACCACCCCATTTCTTTTTTGTTATTTCAAATCTACGATCACATCTGAAGACATTAAATTTTTGCGAAAATAGTTCATTACGTATATATTTTATAGTGAAATTGGTTTCACCGTTATCGATACCTTGCTGAAGTAGCTGACTTAAAGATTTGTTATAATCGAGCTGCATGATAGTTTCATCAGGGAAGACAGATGTTCCTTAATCATGAGGTAATTTATGTTTATTTTTTAGTAGCATCAACATGTCTTCTCTAGTGTTGAGAACTGCGTTTATCATACGAGGTCGAGCCAAATTGATGTGGCCTAATCTGTTCATTTTCAACAAGGACAGGGGTTATCTTTTTAAAGACTACCTTAACTTTATCAAGATCGTGCTTCCGTAAATCGCTAGTTACCTGTGATTCTTAAACACCATGGATAATTACGTTACGAGATCTAAGGATAATAATAAACAGCATTAACTGCATCATCATGGCAGCTCGAGAAAAATATAATGTAACATGTGTTTTCGTCGCCTCTAAACGTTGAAAAATCTACTCTAAACCAACGTATTATAAAAACTACGCTCTTTTTCTTCTTAAATTAATGTATCAAAATGACTTCCAGACAGACGTCGCCAATGCTTTAAATCTGCAACGCTATGCTCACCGAAGTAATTTTTCTTACAATGAAGCAGTTTTCAATGGCGTAATTTTAACTCAAACTAAACTGTAAATTAAAACCTATTTACAAACAAACAAACCGAAAAATTTGTATACCATTCACACAAAACTGAGTACTAAATCCTACTCCCATTTGTAATAAATCCAAATATCGCCAAAGTAAAATTTGTAACTAAAATTAGCTGCTTTCAAAATTTATACTCCAATATATCCAAATTATCAATTATACGACAAAGCACAGAATTTCCTCCTCCAATTTTAAATATCCTAAAGTTCGAAAAAAAAATCTATGGTAAATTTTAACCAAACGAGACTTATTTTACACCTCCTGTTCAGTATTCTTCTTTGATGGCACGTAAATGATTGTGTCCGTAGTTAACATTCAGATGAACGCAAATAACAAATTTATAAAATTATTCATGTATTTGCATTTCGTTTGGGAACAAAAGTAATGTGTGTAAAAAAATGTTTTGGAAAAAACAAATAATGATTAAATATTTTATTGTACCTGAAAGAGGCATTTCGATTTCAAGATTGAGTGTTGGACTGTTTTAAAGTTCCAGTGCGCTGAATATGAATTAATACAACCCAAAAAGTATTTTAAAATGTTAAATCTTTAATGTTACGCATATAAAATTTAACAATGAATCTCGAGAGATGCCCCAGTATACCTTTTCAGAAAATTTTAATAAATCTGAATTTAAAATGTGGCATTATTACAATGTCATCAAGCGTGTCAAATATTCTCTTGTACAAGTTGTGAGTACAGAGCTAATTTATTCAAATATTCTGTCATGCAACTTCATTATTCATTTAAAGACACACATACATTTGTAAAGCATATGACATGTTGGAATACTGCCAAGATTGCATTTAATTACGTATGTTGACAACCTTTAGTGCTTTAAGGAATAAAATGATTCATAAAGCTTTGAATCTATTGCAGACAATATGTTTTTGTAGTAAATACTGCGCGTTTTCCATTTACTTGTAAGTGTGAACTATACGTCTGCATTAACTAGAGAATAAATACTGCACAGTTGAAATAACTGACTCTGAGAACTTTAATGCTGCAAAGATACATCACAGTTAATTACAAAACAACCTTCTTCTTTAGTTTTCTAAAGAATTGTAATGAAACTCCTTTTAAATTTCAAGACCAAACAATTAACTATATAATAAAACTTTGTTGCAGGTGCTAATAATAGTGGCGGTTTTAAGAACTTTCGAGATTTCTTACAAGAATTACCTACTCCTGGGACAGGACCTTACTTTGATACTACAGTGAACTCAAATATAACTGGTCTTGTTGGAAGAACAATACATTTGCATTGCAGAGTGAAAAACCTCGGAAATAGAACGGTAAGTTATTGTTTACCTATCTCTAACTGGATTCAGTTTTTAATCTAAATCTTCTCTATATATGTACTTGTTTATTCTCATTCACGGGAAATAAAGGACACGCAAAACAAATTGTTTATGTTGCAAATAAAAGAGTGCATTTCATTAAAACTTAAGCTTTGTGTTTTGCAAACTTTGTTCACTACACATTATCCATACATTATTTTGTGATCCTTTTTTAAAAAATTAAATTAACTTAAATTTAACTATATTAACATATGAATAACGATCTCATACGACCTGGTAGTAAGTCATTTTATGACAAATATTCTCATAACATACACTTATACAAAAAGAAAGGTAAAAATAAAATTAAATTAACTAATACGACAAAACAATAAGTTACAATCACATATCATAGGTACTGTTTTTACTGAATTTAATTAAAGACAGTAAGTGGCATCAAAAAAATTTAAATAATAAGATTCAGATCACAATTGACCAAACTATTAATCCAATAAGAATTTATGACTTGCACATGCACGTAGATGCATCGAAACAGTAGAATATTGCGATATAATGTTATATCAATCGAACTACGTACCTATACCGTATTCAAGTCACCAGCCGTCGCACGTAATTAATCGTATACCAATACTATAATTATAATTTACTATAAAACTTTAATAAAATTTGCATTAAAGCCAAAATGTCATCGTAAATACAGTTGGTATTAAAAGTCATTAATCGTGTAGGGTTAGCAACCATATTTTATCCTTGTCGCACACTTTGCAGTACGTATTTACAACATAAAACGTGGTGCGAATATAAACTCATAAAACATCTCGATGTTGTGAAGTCAAATTTTGTTTACTTTGTTAAATTCACCGGTACGCACTTTTATTTGTTTTAAATTGCCTTGCGAATCGGAACCTGAATAAAATGTCACTTTTAGTTTTATTTTACATGTTCATGTTTTCTGCATTCTGAACAAAGCTTCTGAGTAAATCATGGCTTGCACTTCATACATACAGCATGTTTAAGCAATCTTGTATTACCCCGGGTAAGATTGGTCTGGTTCTGGCAATGCATAATAAAACTTATCACCGTTATTGGTATCCTTGAAAGGATTTTTTACATTATTTACAGTGTGAAAGCAGGTTAAACGAAAACAATTCAGAAAAGGAAAAGAACGCCGTTTCTCTAAACCAAACCAAACAGTATCTATTTGTTCCTAACCTAAAAATATGTATAAGCAATCAGTCTGACAACAAGTACACTTGACAACGCTGTTTTAACCTATGACGTACAACGGCTGGTGGCTTGAATAGCGTATATTAACTTTCTTATCGAAAATAATCACAAATAGTTACGCACCATTCAAGAAGAATCATGTAACTTGCAAATAATAATCTATTAAGATCTATCAATCTCTCTAAACACAGTTGAGAAAAGTCTTTTTGACTGACAAAACGTATTCCCCTACAATAATATGATGTGCACAACTAAAGACTGGTAATTAAGATAATAGCAAGATATTTAGGTTGATCATTATTGAGCTCAAGTTTTGCAAATTTGAGCGAAATATTGATCAACTTACACGTCGAACGCAATATACTATTTTATCCTCAAGCCTCAAATAAGTCTCCTTCGGAGTGATGACTGATGGCAAGTGTGCGTCATCCTGACAGATTGTTTCTTTCTGAAATTTTCTAACAAAATCACATTGTCCTAGCCCCATAATTAATTTCAACTTCAGCCTAATTATTAGGTGGGAATGAATAATGGCGCAAGGAGTAATGTTGTTTGAAATACACGAATAAAACTTAAACTATCGAAATTAACAGTAATAATGACAACTTTCTTGAAGACAACATTATTTTATATAAATTATTAATATATCTATAAATAAACGTAGTTATAAGAAATGGACCTAATAAAATATGGTAAAAATGCACATTTTTAGATTGGATACAAATATTTGTAGTTACAATTTCACTTATTTCTTCACTTCACCATTTTTTTTCCAAATATATATGCAGGGTGTCCCTTAATTACTCCGGTCTTCGATTGCAGCTTTATCGTTAATTCAATAATAACTTTGATTGACGTTATGTTAATGATAAAGGGACTACATTTTAAAATTAACTTGGCTTATACAGTGTCCCAAAAGAGAGTGGCACATAATTATTATATATTTTTAAATGGAATAACCTACTTAGAAATTAGTGCCCTATCGGATCCTTTGTTCAACCCTAAAATATTTTTGCTCCAATATGCGACACTGCCAGGTTATCGATTTTTTAATGATTTTTTAGCCGAAACCACTGCTTTACTTAAATTTTCCGGTCATTTTTCATTTATTTCTACTAAGAATTTGTAGTAAGTCTAAACAGGGATAATTTGATCTTACAAAAGTGCAATCTTCTGTGTTCATTGTACAGGGTGTCCCAAATTTTTATTTAAATATTAACATTTTCAATTTTATTTTACGCCATTTTTGGAATGGAACGCCCTGTATCCAGTAGTATTTATCGATAGAATATTCATTTACCTTTGAAACTATACTAACATGTCTATCTTTATTATTCCCAGTTTTTTTTAAATTGCTATTGAACAAGTAATTACCCGTTTTTTACATTAATTAAAAATCAGAAAAGGTGTTATGGCAAGGTGGCAATGATTTTTTGTTTTGACTTCAATTAGGTAGATGGATGTCAATTTTGATATTTACTAAATGTAAGAAATCTAGAAATTAGCACAAGACACTTAAGTAAGGATCTAGAGTTAAAGAAATCGTTCGTGGGAACTTATTTATGTACGCTATATTTAGACGAGAATCAGTTCTAGCGATCCCAAAATAACAACATCAACAATGTATAATAAAAAAATGATTATAACTCTTTGTTTTGTGAAAAGCTTACCTTGCGTCACGTAAACAACCTAATCCAGAATTTTCATATTAAATTTTAAGATATACAATGTGTTCATTTAAAAACGATCCACCCTCAATATCTTGATAACCCATTGAAGTAAACAAAAAGCTGAGGTCGATTTCTGAATGGAGGGGGACATCATACCCAGATTATTTTTAAATGGGACGGGCTAACAAATGATACATCATTTCAAAGGTCTTTTGAATCTCTCTCCAACCATACGTTGGTTGGCTACATAAAATGTACTGTTTTAGCGTTAACATCGTTTAAAATAAACCACCTCAACTTTTCGAACGCCCCTCGTCTCAATCAAAAAGCTACTAGATAATTTAGAAAAATTAGGTTTTCCTCTTTTTAAATCATAAAAGTCGCCAAAAATTGAATATGACACTTTATTGACTAATGTTATTGGTAGTTAATGTCACAGAGGCAGTAACAAAAATTTTCGGTGAGTATTGTTATTGCTATTGAAAGAGAAGAATGGTTTCCACATTACCCGAAAGAACCGAAATTCCGATCAAAATGCTAAAATAACGGCTATTGCCTTCAATGAAAGACATGTAGAACATATGTATGTGATTGAATTAGTGCGCAACTTTCCAAAAACCGGTTCTGTCTCGAATAAGAAACGTGAAGGGAAAAGAATTCTAGACGAAAGCACACAGATGGAAGTAGTTGGAACATTTGTAGCAGATCCAACAACTTCAATTAGAAAAGTGGCAGCTCTAACACATCCTTCCATAGGTTCTGTACATAAAGCGCTTCATCTTCATAAAGTCCACCCCTGCAAAATTCAATTACTTCAAAAACTTAATGAGCATGATCCTAGCGGTCGAATAGAATTTTGTGAAATCCTAACAAATAAGATTAATTCAAATGAAATTTCAATTAAAATTAAACATTTGCTTCAGTGACGACCTTTTACTCAAATGAAATGGTTAATTGGCCTAATTGTCGTTATTGGGACGATAAAAATCCCATGTCTTCCGAAAAACTCATTTCCAGGTACCACAATAGCTATATGTATAAGCTGGAATTTTAGGAAACGCTGTTATTAGTCCAGTGTCCATTGATGGAGATTTAACTGGTGAAAAATATCTCAACCTATTAGATAATGTCATTAAATCGTTAATTGTTGAGAGCTTAGAAAATCAGGTAGATGAACAAGGGAATCAGTTAATTGATGAAAATACATTTTCAACAAGACGGTGCTCCCGCACATTAGTATCGCTCTGTGAGAGAATGGTTAAACGAAAGGTATCCAGGCAAGTGGATTGGACGAAGAGGAACTATAGAATGGCCACCTTGATCTGCAGAGTCAACTGCCAGGGATTTTTTTTTCGAGGGATATTTATAATCTGTAGTGTATAAAACATAATCAACCAGTCTGGGTGATTTAAGACAACGTATTATTGAAACTAGTAAGGCAATTAGACCTGAAACATTTCAAAAAGTGCGACAGGTATTAGAACACATACTTTATCATTGTACGGAAGTTAATGGTGGTCATTTTGAACAACTTATTAAATAATGGATTATTTTTTCCGGAAATGTATTGACGAAAGTAAAATAAAACTAAAAGAAACACTAAGCAGGAAATATTTGTACTACAATGTTCAATTCTATGGTCTAGCAAAAAAATATTGTATCTATGTAATTATATAAACTTTCAGCCCCGAAAGTGGTTGAATAAGCGCCGAAACGTTGATAAGTGAAAATCTGAAAACGTATTGCTTTTCCTAAGTTTAGTTGACCTTTACCAACAAATCTCCGAGGAAAATTTAGTGCAGCTCGTAACATACTAAATTGAATAATCTTTTGTTCCTTCATTTTTGTCGATTTTTAAATGTTTTAGTTGTGTATTTTTGCCGAATAAGTAATACATTTACGTTTATGTTTATGTTGTCATAACCTTTTGATTTGATTGCTACCTACTATTAACCTCACCTAATACGAGGGGTGTTGGAAAAGCTTAAGTAGTTTATTTTAAACGATGTTTAACGCTAAAACAGTACATCTTATTTAGACAAACAAGGTATAGTTGGATGAAGATTCAGTAGACCTTTCAATTGATGTATCCTCTGATAGGCCGTCCCATTTAAAAAAATATGGATATAAACCCCGAGGGGAGGGGGTTAATGTGACATTCACTTCACGCTTGCCAAAAGATGTCCCCCTCCATTCAGAAATCGACCTGTCTCGCATTTTTTGTTCGCTTCAATGGGTCATCAAGATATTGAGCGTGGATCGTTTTTAAATGAACCCAGAGTATGTAGAAAGTAATAAATAGACATCTTTAATGCAACAACTGCTCAAGGTATCTACGCTTTTGATGGAAGCACAGATATAATCTACGTGAAAGACATGTTCTAACTTCTCGAAGCATAGTAGGGGTAATACGCTTGAACGACGTTATACCATGTTTTCTCTGGTTGTGACTCTCAAAACGTTATACATCGTATTTAACGATTCCCCACACAAAATCATTCTCTATGGTTAAGTCCGACGATCTGGGTGGGCATGCTGTGAGGCCTAGAAGTAGAAAATTTAATAAAACAAATAAAGGTCAGTCATTAGTAACTATAACAAACCTTGCCTTCCAATCCACCTCTCTGGAAATTCTTCTGAGATACTTTCCCTGACGTTTGCGCTGAAGTGGTCTAGTGCAGCGTCCAGCTGACAGCACATCTGCTGTCTTACAGAGTCAGAAACATGTTCGGTTAAACGTAGAAGATCGTCTTAAGAAATTTAATAAAACTTATGCTGTTACACGATTTTCAATAAAATGAAGACGAACCAAAAAATCATGTACTACTCCACCCCACACAGTATGTGGATTTATATCCTAATAATGAAAATTATGCCTGTTAACAAAACCATTTCTATAATATATACATTCGTCTGTAAAAAGCACAAATTGAAAGTTCGATAACGGATACTTGTTCAAAATCGTTTTCGTTAAGTTCTAGATGCATCTGAACATGGTGGGGATTGAACTTATTTTACTGAAAACATTCTCCCAAGGACGATTTCTTTAATTCTAGACCCTTACTTAACCCTTACACTACTGCGTTCTTTAAGCCAACGGTAGTTACGGTGTGGGGTCCTCGAAGGGCCCCACCTAAAGAAATATTAAAACGCATGGTAATATTTGAGTAAGTGTTTATAATGGTGAAATGCATTAAAAATTAACTCATATTACAAAAAAAAAGGTAACAAGAGTGAAAATTAAAGAAATATTGTGAATTTCCGGCATCATCGATGCAACTCTCTGTGGAGACAATATTTTCTTTTCGATGTTCTTTGCAAACGAAAAACTAACATTGTGAACATCTTATATATACTTTTTTATCGGATGCTCGCGTACAAAGTCTGAATCTTCCCCGTTTTGCTTGCTGCCGTGCCGGTAGAGCTGGCTTTTCTTGAGCGGGTTCAATAGGATTTGTATCCACTCCACAAGCTTTAATAGCTTTGAGAGTATGTGGATGCTTACGTAATTGTTCTATACGGGATTTCATATTATCGGTAGCTAAATCTTTCCCAACGTTTTGAGGAAAACGCGCCTTCTGAATGTATTTCTTGATTCCCAATCGGGATTTTTGATTGTAAATATGATAAAAGCATTTAGAGCTGCTGCATCCAAAATCTGCATGAAAATTCTGAATGGCCGTCTTGCAGTTCGGCGTGCATAACTATATTCGCAGATAAATTTATCAGCGTTATACACACCACCTTTACTAGTGTTATAATCCACTATCATGGTTGGTTTTTGTTGTTCTCCCTCACTTATTTCGGTAGTATCATGCTGAGAGGATAGAACATGAACCATTTTGCCTTTTTTGGGTATATACGATACTATGGTCATATCTTTCGAAAATGCAAATTTTGACGAGTACGCTGATCGTCCCGTAATTTTCTTTAATTCTTCTGGCGTGTCCGGTTTATTTTTCCTAAGTGTTTCCAGCAATGTTATATTTTTTGTTAGTAAAAATTCCGCTAAGGGCACTGACGTAAAAACGTTGTTCGTAGTTACGGCACGTCCAGTGTTGTAAAGTGGTTCAATAAGATCTTTCACCACACGCAAACCTTGATTCTTCTCTGGTCGATTACCAGCAAGCTTTCCTGTATAAAATTGCATATTATATAAGTAACTTGTTTTTACGTCAGCTGCTGCAAATTTTCATACCATATTTTGCTGGCTTGGATTTCATATATTGGCGGAAAGGACATTTTCCACGAAATCCTACCAG